>JAJPUD010002314.1:296359-328231 GCA_023553655.1 Myrmecobius fasciatus | reverse complement strand
GAAAGAAAGAAAGAAAGAAAGAAAGAAAGAAAGAAAGAAAGAAAGAAAGAAAGAAAGAAAGAAAGAAAGGATCTAAGAGACAAAGCACTGGGCTGATGGTGATGTGGTAGGTGGAACAAGGGAAAGTAGGATTTGAGTTGAGTCTTAAAGGAAGACTAGAAAAGGAAAAGATGACACAAAAGATATGAACAGAGTGGCTGGAAGGAAAAATAAGTGCAAGGCATTATTATCTGGGTGAAGGGAGGTTGGAGTGTGTATAAGGAAAAACCTTCTTCAAAAGATAAACTTTGAACTGAGTCTAGAAAGATGCCAGGAAAAACAAAAGATGGAAGTAAAGAAGAAAAGCATTTGAGGCTTGGCGGTGGGGCAAGCAGTAGAAAGACCTGGAGGCATGGAGACAGGAGATAATATCCATGATTTCATTGATTAAATACTTGCTTTACTCTTGAAGATGATGACCAATTCATGCCTTCTCATTCTGTTTAATTCTTACTAATGATTTCCAATGTTTTTAGTACTTTCCTTTGTACTCTTTTGGGCCTCATTCCAGTGTCTCTGACCTTCTTTGTCCACCATTGCCCAACAAGCTTCTCTCCCTGGAAACTGCCTTCCACACTAAGTTTCAGTGGTCTTTTCAGTGGAAGATTTCTCTGTTCTGTAGTGCCTTTTTCTCTGTCTTGTTTCCTCCTAGAATCTCAGTTCATCAGTCATTTTTTCAATCATATCCAACTCTTAGTGATCTTGATTGAACCTCCAAAATATATTTGGGTTTCAAGACTCTCTACATACACTTTAACAAATGTTGGGTAGTGAGATGGAATCCCCAAAATTTGAGTTGAGTTTTAAAGGAAGTTGTTGTGAGGTATCTCAAAAGAATTTGTAGGTTTAGACCAACTTCAAATCAAGATGCAATGGCTTATTATTATGCCATTGACTGGTGGACTAAATTCTAAAAAGGGAATTTTAGCCATTAACATTGAGCTAAGTTACTTAGAATAATTCACCATTAATAAGAGGATAGATGTCATTTAAGGCAGGCTGAGTTCCTAATGGATTAGATGTTGTGATGCTTAGTTTCTTAGGTAGGAACTTATTAGGAAATATTCTTTTTATCAAGGTCAGGTCCTGTATATCTGGCGGGTTAAGTAGACAGGAATATCACTTGTTGAAAGAATTGATTAAACAAAGAAACCCTTTTAGGGGAAAATAAGGTCACAGGAACTCACATTCTAATGACTGAGGAACCAGGAGACAGGGTCAGAGCCAGATTGACTTGATGGTGAGTGAGAGAACTACTGAATTATGATTCTTTCTCTCTCTCCTTACTAGGATAAAATCTGGTCTTAAAGCAAGACTAGGCCTTTAGGTGAAGGCTCAATATATATCCTTGTCAGATTTAGAGACATACAGAAATAGCTCAAGAATCAAATTAGAAAACATGATATGAACCCACTATTACCCTTTGCAAGACAGCTTAGAGCTTCCTGATGATGGGTCAATTTCATTCTATGTAGTTAAAAGAATGACCTCCATATCTATTTACTAAAGGAGCAGAAGGAGATCTCAAAAAGTTCCCTATCTGGGATAATGTAGCAAGGCAATACAAACTAAAATTCAATAAGCTTCTGAGGATGTTGCTTTTTGTATAAAATACATAATGGCTTAGATTTTTAAAAATTCCTTTGCCATCAACTCTTTACCTGCCCATTAAAAGCTTCTGTCCCTGTGGATTTTCCATACTGTAAAAGTTTCCCCATTATTCTTTAATCAGTGTGCAGCAGCTAAAAACTTATTAGTTTTGTCTTTTTTCCAGATACAATGGGGATGAATTCTCTTCTGGGTATCCCTGAAGTGAATCACAGTATGTAAACATCCTATAGATATTGATATATTGATTAAATAACGGTCTACTTCATATGACTTTGATCTTTTTCTTTTTTAAACAACTCATTTTTTCAAAGGTTAAACTGGTGTAAAGAATATCAGTGCCAAAAAATTAGTGATTTATATAAAAGAAGATAAGTATATTTCCAAATATTTTCAGAAAAAATTATAAAGAAGTTTTAGCTCAATCAAGCAAAATAAAGAATCCTCATATCTTATAAATTAGTATTCTAGGATACATGTAGCAATGTGATATATTATATATGTGTGTATCCATTTTACATGTATGTACAAACAGCCCAAAAGTTTTCCTAACATTCCCATCAAAAAAAATTTCATGGATAATTTTTGAGAATACTCTTCATAGTCGACTAATATGACAATTCCTTTTTAACGGACCAAAATCAAGGAGCTATATAGGAGTCAGTCCTGTTCAAAGACATGAAAGTCATTCCTCTTTTGAACTGTCCTGTTCATCCTGTTGTTTTTATACAGGAAAATATAATTCTGTTTACATGACACTCCATCATAAAAATATAAAAGAGAATAAAATCAACAAAAAACCAAATATGAACACCTGAGACTTTAAAATTTTTTTCTTAGCATATTGACAATGAGTTATAGATATTGATAGGTTGCATTTCTAGAGAATGATGAGAATTAATGCATTGGCTTAAGCCAGGTATGTGCCAGAGTAATGGATTTAGAGTCAAGAAAATCTGAGTTCAAATCCTTTCTCAGACAATCAATAGATTTGTGAGATTCCTAGCAAGTCAGTTAATCTCTCTGAGCCTCAATTTCCACATCCATAAAAGGGTAATAATAATAATAATAATAATAATAGAATTGTTGTGAGAATAAGAAATGAAATAACAAATATAAATTATTTTGTAATCTTAAAAGCATAATAAATACCAGCTGCTTTATCCTTTCTATTTATTTGTTGGTGAAGCAATTGGGATTAAGAGACTTTCAGGGTCACACAGCTAGTAAGTGTTAAGTGTCTGAGGTCAGACTTGAATACAAATTCTCCTGACTTCAGGGCCAGTGCTCTAACCACTCTCCTACCTAGCTATCTTTCCCCTCTCTTCCCCTCCCCCACATTGTCCTTTCTAAAAGAAATAGAGATTGCCTTCTTCTCTGGAGCATCATTATAGATTTTTTTAACTTTTATAAAAACACAGGAATTTCATAAATTGAATGTTTTCTTGCTAGCACAAGAGAGAGCTTGACAAATTTTAATAGTTTTTGAAACCCAATTTGATGTCTGACAGCATTATAATGAAATATCTATCACTGGTTGGTCTTCTTTGAAATTTTTAAAAAATAAAAGTCATTTAAAATAAGAGACAAAAAAATAATGGGTTGGGAAAGTTAAGCTATTCATCTTGGGGACAGGAGTGTGGAACCCACATGCATTCATAAGAATGCAGTATCTGACAGGAAATGATAGATGTTGATGGCGATCAGTGATGGACATGCCTTAGATCACTACTGCGGCACATCTGAAACTTCAGGGTGGCCTCTTTGATGCGGCCCCATGGGGAGGGCCTACCTCTCATGCCAATAATGTAGTGATGATCTGCTAATAGGGAAAACATGTAATCTAATATGTCTATGTGGGAACATTGGAAGAATTCTAGATGCAATTTAGAACATAACCTCTATTGTCAAGAAGTTAAATGAGAAAGTATTCATATTGACTTTAATTATCATTAAATCTTACTCCTTTTAGTGTGTCAATACTTTCCCATTCTTAATTGTGAATGGATGAAGAAAGAGAAGAAAACTTTCCTTGGGCTGAGGTCCTTAATACCAGAAAGATGGCTTAAGAACTGATAACTTTAGTTCCTTGGTTGATTGTTTTGCCTATATCTGCATGTTTCAAATAGAGTCTGTGCCACCTCCCATTGGTCTACTGAAATTCTGCAGGTGTCTTTCAGGCTGGCAGGGGCCTGGGAAAAAGGAGGTCAGCATTCAGCTGGGTGGTCCTAGCAATAGATTTGTCGAGGAAAGGATTGTATGTGTATGCTTGTATATGCGTAATTGTGTGTGTATTTGTGATTTCTAGGTATCTGTGTTGTACTTAAAAGTTTTTAGATATGTTGTATATACCCACATTGGAAAACTGATCTCTGTCTTATTTTTCATTATGCTTTCATTAATCTAGTGAGAAGATGGGGATGTAGTTTGTGAATGCTGATAAATTGGGAATGGATTCACAAGTTTAGTTTTTTGAAATAAAGTTACTGTTTTCATGTTTTCACTGAATACTTAAAGCCCACTCACTGACTGATTATTTTGTTCCATGGTGTATTGGAAAATCAAGAATCTTCTTTTTCACCTAGTCAAAAAATATTTAAATAAATAAATTGCTACCTAGTTTTAATCATTGAATAGGGAGCACTTCAGTCAAATGGAGAACTATTGAAGACCTAGCTTAAAAAGGCCAAAGTCACCCATTTCATCCAGGGCCATCTCCAGTTATCTTGGTCTATATTTGGCCACTGAACCCAGATGGTTCTGGAGGGGAAAGTGAGGTAGGTGATCTTGCACAGCCTCCCTCACTGATGCATATCATAGCATCACTTCCTAATATCATGGGACAACTACAACAACAACAACGAAAAACAAAAACATATTATACTAAGTATCAAGAGATCTATATTCTGGTCCTATCTTTGCACTAGCCAGCTCTATGACTTTGGGCAAATGACTTCATCTCTCTAAACCTCATTTTCCAAATCTTATAAAAGGAAGGTTTTGGACTAGATTGTCTAAACAGAACTTTTAATATTTTTGTTCTACTATTCTAATTATCTGCAATCTCAAAAAAGTTTGAGAAATTTGAGATTTGTGTGATTCCAAGAAATTATTTGATTGGTCTTATTCTCCATTTGGAAATATGTAGATACTGATTTTATCCACAAAACTTCATTGCAATTATTATTTAAGTCTCTTCATCCACAAAACATCTGTAAGTCCTGGAAACAAATATCCTTCCATCAAATTGCATTTCCTTTTTATTCCCAACTTGTTATGTTAATTAGCAAATGATTGAGAATTTGGTTAAGCCTAATGGTAAAATGAAAAACAAGAGAATCAATTCCATTCCATTCATTTTCAGCAAATATTTATTAAGTGTTTATTATGCACTCTTTTCACTAATAGAGTACTGAGGATACATTGACAAAAAATGAAATAGCTCTGTCCTTAGGGAACTTTCATTCCATTAGTGAGATACTGCAAGTTTACAGCTTAGGTGGAAGGAAATGATAGATGTTGATGATGATCAGTGATAGACATACTTCAAATCACTATTAAGGGACATCTGAAACTTCAAGGTGGCCTCTTTGATGTGGCCCCAAGGGGAGGGCTATGTGAGAATAACCAGGAAAGGCTTCACAGAAAAAAATGATATCTTGAAAAGGAAAGATACTTTCAAAAGTAGGTATAAAAGGTGAAAAAGACTTCAAATCTAGGACTTATTTGTGACCCCTTTTTGCTTAAGAAATTTTTATGTGGCCTCAGGTAGGTATACAAATCAAACATTCACTGATAATAAATCATAATTTTTTAAGACCTTCACATTCAGTTATGACATCTCAGATGGGGTCACAAACCACAATTTAAGAGGCTTTGATCGAATCCATCTCTCCATTTTATAGATGAAGAACCTGAAGTCCAAAGTTGACCTGGACAGGGTCACAGAGATTTTAAATAGAACAGCTGGAAGGCTGACTCCAGACTAAGTAGTCTTTTGACTCTCTTACTGTTTTCCAAGTCTGGAAGTCCATCCTATAATGGGGTATGTACCACATTTTTTTTTTTAAAGAATGGAGGAGGAAGTTAGAACTCAGAAATGGACAAAAGGTGGGGCAAGGAAGGGGCTGGAAAAATAGTGAAGAGCAAGAGGTAAGGCCTTAAATGGCAGTCTGAGATATTTAATTTATATGTGAGAGGTAATATGGAGCCACCTGAGGATTTTGAGTACAGGAGTGACATGGTTACACTTATGTTTTAGGAAGATTATGACACTGGTTTAGAGAGGAAATAATATTTATAAAGCACTTTGCAAACCTTAAGGAATATACAAATGCTAGTTATATTGTTGTTGTAGACTGGATCATAGATAGGACACAGAGGAAGAAGGGAGACCAATTAGTTACCCAAGAAGGAGAGAAGTGATTATTATCTGAAAGGGTGGAGGCTGTGTTAGGAGAGAGAGGAGGATGTATCTGACAAGTCTCATGCAGGTAGAGTAAATGAGATTTACCATTTAACATTAGATATAGTAAGTGTGGGAGAAGGAAAAGAGAAGATGATGGAAGATTTTAACCTGTGTGGTTGGGAAAATGATGATGCACTGACTGAAATAGAGAAGGTGGGAAGAGATGTACATTTAGGAAGGATCATCACAAGTTGGAAAATAAGCTTCTGAATGGGCATATAATTGATTTTGTTGTCTTTATTACATTGGCTAAAACCAACAAAAATATTTTTAAAACTGGATTGACTTATCATATTAGTACATTATTCTGATAATACCAGATACCAAGAACAATAATGATAATGATTCATATGTATGTAGTATGCATAAAGCTCTTTCAAATAGAGTATCTCATTTAATCTGCATAGCTATCTGAGCAGTAGGAATTATCACCCTATTTTATGGATGAACAAAATGACACCCAAAAGATGAAATGACTTGCTTAGGGTCACATAGCTAGTTGATAGCCCAACTTTGACAGCTATTCAGCTCTTTGGACATAAAGTTCAGTGTTTTGCTATCATATTACCCAAGAGAGCTGTATGAGGTATCCCAAAAATCTGAGCATAGTTTTAAGCCATTAGAGCTAATTAATTAAATTATTAAAGCTACCCTAAGATTTTTGGGACATCCTGTATTTCAAGTAGTGTTAAGTCTGATTTTATTTGCACAAAATGAATAGAGTAGATGTATGAAGATCTCAATTACTACTTCTATTATTTCTTTTTTACTTTGTAGTAGACACATATTCTCTATATATCTATCTATAGATATACAGATATGTATAGATGCATGTATATGTATATGTATATTTATATGTATATCTATATGTAGAGAGAGACAGAGAAAGAGAAAGATAGATGAAAGAGAGAGGGAAAGAAAGAGAAAGAGAGAGACAGAGACAGAAAGAGAAAGCAAAAAAGGGAGAGAGAAAAAGAGAGACAGAAACAAGAAAGAGAGATAAAGAGAGACAGAGAAAAAGAGACTGAAACAGAGACAGAAAGAGAAAGCAAAAAAGGGAGAGAGAAAAAGAGAGACAGAGACAAGAGAGATAGAGAAAAAGAAAGAGACAGAGAGAAAGAGAGAGACAGAAACAGAGAGTCAGAGACAGAGAGACAGGTGTGTGTGTGTGTGTGTGTGTGTTTATGTGTATTTATGCATGTGTGCAGGTATTTTCTTCTAGTTTTGTGTTTTAGGTGTTTTTGGCTTCAGGGCATTTATCAATTGTGTTTTTGTTTTGTCTACTAATTCTTTTGATTCCACTTATTGAATTAAGACTTTGTCTTAAGACCAACCTTAGTGTATTTTGGGGGATGATTTTAGGGACTTGTTTAGTTTTGATGGGGCAAGAAATGGGGCAGTTAGTTCAATAAGGATCTTAGGAGCAACTTAGTCCTGGACTCATAAACTATCAGTGTCTGATCTGGGGTGTGATCTGATTGCTGCTCTTTTAGTCTGAACTTGGTAGGCTCTTGCCCCTATCATTAGTCCCAGTAATACAACTAGAGACTGGGACCTGGTTGGAACTGGCATAGAGATTTGCTGATCCCAGTTTCTGGTCAGTTAGCTGGGAGACTCTGCAGGTTCGGAGTGGGGTCCTTACTTTTGCTTTGGGGTTGAAATAATATAGTAGCAAGCTCTCCCCTGGTCTATATTCACTAGCTCATTGCATAGCTGTGGATCATAGGTCCCAGCCCTGATGTATTTGAAGGCTCCAAAATGTACCACAGGTTATTTCTGTTTTTGTTCCTTGCCCTGGGACACAGTTACTGGTTCCAGCCCACTTATAATTCTAGGAAGACCTGCTTCAAGTCTTTTTGGCTAGACCCATTTCCCAGTAACTGCAGGCTGTTGGTTGTTTCTCTGCGATGAGGTAGGCCATAAAAAATGACCTACTGTGATTTATCCTTCCATTTCAAAAAACCCCCAAACCATTCAGTGTGGTGTTCTTTCATTTTTTTTGGACTAATTGTGAGAGAATTGGATTATACTGCTTCTTCTTTCTTTGACATCTTTTATAGTCACTAGTAGATTGTGAAAATCACTGTGACCAAAAATTCATCTCTCTGCAACTAATCTAGTGGTGAGCTTCTCCAGGTTTTAGCTTGTCTTTATTTAACAGGTATAGTCTATGACATGATCTGTAGTCATACAGATGACTGTATGACTTGGTAGAATCGGCAAGAGCTTAAGTTCAGCTGATTGTGGCATAATCCTTAAGAACCCATCCCCATGATATAATGGACCTTTAATTTGAGCAAAACTTTAGCTTCTTAAAATGCCACTTTGGAGAGGTCATAATAAAAAGGAATGACAAAATTTAATCCAGTAACTTCTGAGTACTTTGAGAAGGCAAAACTTGGGAAAATAGGCTGCTTTCAGATAGACATTTGCAAAGGCAATTTTTTAATGTTAAATTTCATGAATTTTCTGTAGTACAGCAATATACAGGCTGTTAGTGATAGGTAAATCTACCAGAGGTCAAATCTTACCTTTAAGCTGTTCAAAAATAAGGAAGAGTTTAACATGGGTTTCCTCTACTACAGCCTCATCAACCTTTTTCACTTAGTTACATAAATTGTTCTATTTTCCATAACCATCTTTCAGTAGGATCTGAAAAAAAAGATGATCTTCCATAGATGCAGGGTGATAAATAATACATAGAAGCTATGTATTGGTTAAGAAAGGTGTTGATGAGATGATACAGACCAGTTCCAAAGATCTTGTGATGAAGAAAGCCATCTGCACCCAGAGAGAGGACAGTGGGAACTGAATGTGAAGCACAACATAGTATTTTCACTTTTTGTTGTTGTTTGCTTGGATTTTGTTTTCTTTTTCATTTTTTCCCTTTTTGATCTGATTTTTCTTGTGCAGTAGAATAACTGTGGAAATATGAATAGAAAAATTGCACGTTTAACATATATTGGATCACTTGTTGTCTAGGGAGGGGGTTGGGGGAAGGGAGGGAAAAATTAAAACACAAGGTTTTGTAAGGGTGAATGTTGAAAATTATCCATATATATAGAGAAAATAAAAAGCTTTAATTAAAAAAAAGAAAGAAGATGTTGTTCAACCATCCAGTCTTGTTGGTTCTTCATGATCTCATGGACCAAAACATAGCAGGCTGTTCTAGCCTCCACTATTCCAGAAGTCTATCCAAGCTCACATTCATTTCTTCTGTGACACTATCTATCAATTTCATCCTTTGCTGTAACTTCTCCTTTTGCCTTCAATCTTTCCCAACAGCAGGGTCTTTCCAATGACTTCTGTCTTCTCATTATGTAGTCAAAGCATTTAAAATTCAAATTTAGTATTTGTTCTTCCAATGAATAGTTAATTAATTTCTTTAGGTATTGACAAATTTGATCTCTTTGCTGTCCAAAGGACTCTAAAAATCTCCCTCACTGCAGTTTGAAAGAAGTTAGAACAGGACATAGAAAAACAAAACAAAACAAAACAACAACAACAACAACAACAACAAAAACTAGCTTGACAGCTCATAAGGGTTTGAGGTCGGAGAAGGAGAATGAGTCAATTGTTTAAATCTGAGGTGAAAAACTGAATAGGTGAATTAGAATTATTTGGGGCTCTTATCATTTTCTCCTTTGGCTATTACAGTAGCTCAGTAATCAGTCTCCCTGCTGCAAATTTGTCCATACTCCAATCAGTCCTCCACAGAATTTGACAAAGTGATCAAATCTCTCTTAAATACAGAAAGGACTCAATAAACTCCAGTGGCTTACACTTGGTTCTTAAGAGGAAAAATAAAACACTCTATTTGCATTCTAAAATCCTTTACCACCTGGACCCTCCTATTTTTACACCATTTCCTTCAGCATGTCATCTAGCCAGAGAGACAACTCTCTTCATGACACATAGCATTCCTGCTCCATCTCTATGATTCGCATTGGCTATCCCCTATACTTGGAATAATTTCTTCTCTCCTTACCTCCTCCGTATAGAAAGCTTTTGTTCTTTCAAGATATACACAATCTTTTATAAGAGACTTTTCATGATCTCTTCAACTTCCAGGGCCCTTCCCTTTCTGAAAGAGGCTAAATTTATGGTTTCTTTGGTATAAGGAACTTCTGGTAAAGCTGCTTCTTCTGTCAATGGAGGTCAGAATGATCAGAGGTTTTTACCCTTCCAGATTAAATTTTTTTGGGGGTGGCCCTAAGTAAAAAGGCCATTTTTTGGCCTGAATTCTTACCTAGCCTTAATCACTGGTTGGATATTACTTCAGTTAAACTGAGACCTGTTGAAGGCCTAGCTTAAAAAATTAAAGGATTCTCACTATATCTGGGGCCATTTCCAGTTTTCCTGATCTACATTTTGCCACTGGACCCAGATGGCTCTGGAGTAGAAAGATGACTTTGGACAGCCTTCCCTCACTTAAATCCAATTCATTTACATGTCATAATATTATTCTATTATATCATTATTAAGTCATGATCCTCTTAGAGAATGAAGGACAAATAATAATAATTATAAGAAGATCAGCATCTGCTCTTCAACTTGTAGCCATAGTGTTGTCTAGGTCAATGAGAAGATAAGTGACTTGCCCAGTGTTACACGGTCATTACTATATAGGAAAATCTTCTTGATTTTAAGAAATTCTTCCTATTCTTTGTGCAAATATTTCTTTTCCTCCTTAGCTATTTTGTATTTAGCTAGTTTTTAATTTATTTTATATTTATATCTGTTATTTGGATTTATCACATAGAATATAAAAATATAAAGTAATAGTATAATAAAAATAAGATATATTATAATGAAATAATATTTATATAGCACCTTAAGATTTGTGAAATACTATACAATTATGATCTCAATTTATCCTCATAAAAAGACTGGGAGGTAGGTGATAGTATTAGCTTCATTTTCCAGGTGAGGAAATTGAACCACAATGAGGTTAAGTAACTTGCTTAGGTTCACAAAACCAGTAAATGTATATATGCTTAAGTCTGTGCATATTTAACTTCCCTTTTAGATAAAGCTTCTGCAGGCCAAGAGTTGTTTCAGTCTTTGTAGTAGTATCCCCATTTTTTAGCACCAGCACCTGGTACATAAGAAAGTATTTAATAAATGTTTGTTGGTTTTTTAATTGATTGATTGTGTTCCTTCTTCCTCATAGGAAGTTCCAGGAATTCCAGCTTCTGGTCCAAATGGGACCAGCCAACATAGACCCTAATCTCATAATCATACCATCACATTAGAACAACTGCTCCCACCACAAAAATTACTTTGATCATCTGGAAAGACATTTTCTCTTTCTTGCTTTAGTGACAATGAGCTGCATTTGAACATAGCGCTGGGAAAACTCTTGGACTGGTCAAAATATATTGAGGGTCATTTTAATATGGTTGATTTGTAAGAGGCACTAAGCCTTGTGTTAAAAAAGAAAAGGAAAAAAAAACTCATTAGAATTTGAGATAAAGCTGATTATAGATGAATGCACAGAATTGAATGTTAAGAAGATTAAGAGGAGCCCTGGCCAAGTGTGGTTATATTCCATTGGGACTATCCTAATGCGGACACCATCCCAATCAGTGGTACCCAAAGGCAATTTTTACCTCTGTGTATCTATCCTGCTGGAGAGTAAACTCTGAGTTTGGCCAAAGGTAACAATAAATATTAAAACCTTTATTATCAATGTTTGATAGAACCATGAAACATTTATCATTATGTACTGTTTCATTTTCGGCAAAGAAGCAGGTGGTTTTTTTAAAAAAGATTTTATCATCAGGTCATTTAAAAAAGATCTAATTATCTTTTTACCACTTTCTCTTTGTTATCTCTTTCTATGGCAGGGTAAACAAAGAAATCCTACCTTGGAAGGAAATAACACTTGCTCACAGTGAAATAGTTTGTTCAAAATCAAGGTCGGTTGTAGAGAGGCTGTTGTGTTTTGACTCTTTTTAAATTTTCTGTTTAACCCCTTTCACTGTGAAGCTTGGAACAAGCTTTCAGTGGTTTAGAAACAAATGCATTCAGACATTTTTGCAGTCACAAAAGCCCAGTTTCCAGTGATAGGAAGAATTAACAAGAAAATTTCTTCAGCAGGCACTTAGTAACCTTATTACCTGGGGTGGTGGAGATGGTAGTGGTGATAGGGAAATGTCTTTCTGTGAAATTAAAAAGAAAAAAAAAACCCTTGAGCATTCTGAATGTAACTGCATATCTATTTGTTCCATTTTGCATGGTCATATAAAGCAGGTAACATAATAAGTTGTGTTTCTAAAATACGATTAAGGTGAAATTTCTTAAAATATCATGCATAATTAACTTTTAGAAAATCATCTTTACAAATGTTGACAATGAACAGTTGGCCTTGGTCTTCCTTGTGTGAAGAGAATGAAACACATTTTCTGTACATGTATTTATTTTGATAAGCCAGTTATTAAAGAGGTTCTGCATTACATGGAGACCCACCTCCAGAAAGTGTGGTATTTGCTCTGTTTTCATTGGAATGTGTGAAGCTCAGGTTAGATTTTAAGACCTCACAGAAAAATAAAATGTCAGTTCTGGAAGATGTTAGCTGGTGTTTATTGGTTCTGTGTGGGTGAGATGGAATTGAAAATGCTCCTACCACTTAACACAGGAGTTGAAACATGGTAAGTACTTAAGAATTTCTTGTTGACTGACTGGCTGACTTGCCTCCTGAAAAAAGCAGTTACCCTGTTTCTTGTGGAGTTCACCTACAGACTTTGGAGTTTGTTGTCATTTTGGATCCTAATTATCTAATTGATGGGTGTTCCTAGTCTGATCCCTTTTTGGGAATATGAATCTGTAGCCTCTGCCTTTTGCACTGAGGGCTCTGCTCTGGACCTGCTTTACTTTCTCCTTTATACAATTTCAGTTGATCTCATCAATTCCTTTGATTTTGGTTACCATATCCATGCAGATGATTCTCATATCTACTTATCTATCCCTAGTCTTATATGTACAACTGCCCATTAGACATCTTGAATTGGATGTCCTGTAGCTATGTTAAACTCTATCCAAAACTGAGCTCATTATCTTTCCTCCAACTTTCCCCTCTCACTTTCAAACCTCTATATTATTCTTGTGGGACCACCATCTTCCCAGTACTCCAGGCTCATATTCTAAAAATCATCCTGGTTCCTTACTCTCACTGCCTATATTAAATTGGTTATCCAGGCTTATCCCTTTTACCTTTGTAAAATACTCCCTTCTATCCTGTGATAGTGAGATTTTATTGATTAGTTGTTTTTCATTCATATCAGACTCTTTGCGATTCCTTTTGAGCTTTCCTTGGCAAGGATACTATAATGATTTGTCATTTCTTTTTTCCAGCTCATTTTAGAAATAAGGAAATTGAGGCAAACAGGGCTAAGTGGCTTGTGCATTATAGTTAGAAAGTTTCTGAGGCTGAATTTGAACTCAGGATTGAATCTTCCTAACTCTAGATCTGGCACACTATTCACTGTGTTGCTTAGCTGCCCTCAATGTTGCTATTACTTCAGCACAATTCCTCGTTTCATTGCAACTGAACTATTGATAAAACCACTGGTTGGTCTATCTGCCACAAGTTTCTCCCCATTTTAATTCATCTTCCATTCAACTGCTAAAGTGATTTCCCTAAATTTAGGTCCAACTATGTCACCCTCTTCAATAAACTTCAGCAGCTCCCTATTGTCTCCAGGATCAAATTTAAAATTCTCTGTTGATCATAAAAGCCCTTGATAACACTACCCTCTGCCTCCTTCCTTTCATTATACACCACATGTATTCTTTGATTCAGTGACACTGATCTCCTTACTGTTCCATGAATAAGACTCCATCATTTTTACTGGCTGTCCTTCATACTTGAATTCTTTTCCCTTCATATCTCCACCTTTAGATTTCCTTCAGGTCCCAGCTAAAAGTCCATTTTCTATAGGAAACGTTTTCCTGCTCTCTTTTAACACAAATTCTTTCACTCTGTTGGTTATTTCCCTGTTTTCCTATATATGATTTGTTTGCAAGTGGTTATTAGGATGTTGTCTCTTAGGCAGTGAACATCATGGGGAAACAAAGAAAGGCAAAAGATAGTTCTTACTATTGTTTTCCCAGCACTTAGCCTGACAGAGAGTAAGGGACTTAAATGATATTTGACTGACAAAACATGGCTTAGATTTGGTGAATATTAGTTCTTTCCCACTCCACCCAATATGTTTCACTTGATTTGCTGTTCCTCTTGCATTTTATTTAGAAAGCTCAATATCCCCTTCCCCCATTTCCAGCCACAGAGGTCTGGCTGGGCTATAACACAAGAAGTTTAGAGATCACCCTCATATATGGGACATAGCCAGGTGGTGCAATGGAGATATACTTGGACTGGAGTCAAGAAGACTCATTTTCATGAGTTCAAATCTACCCTTAGATACTTTTTAGTTGTGTGACCCTGGGCAAATCATGTAACCCTGTTTGCCTCAGTTTCCCCATCTGTAAAATGAGCTGGAGAAAGAAATGGCAATCACTTCAGCATCTTGCCAAGAAAATCTCAAATAAGATCATGAAGAGTCAGATACAACAACGAAGAAAAAGAGAGAAGGAATGACTTACCAATCACATGACCAGGAAATAGAAAAACCACAAATGGAACTTAGGTACCCAGACTTCACTTCCCAATCTCATTCCACTGCACAAATTAATATAACATTATTAAACAATAAATCCTCTTTAATCATAGTTTTTGTATGATACTTTTAAGCTTAATTGAAATAAAATCAACACAGTACACAAAATTATTTTAGCTAAACATTATCATCATCATAATTATAATAATAATAGCTAACATTTATCTAGCACCTACTATATACCAAATTAGCTTTTATATAGCACTTACTATATAGTAAACGGTTTATAATATTCTCTCATTTGACCTTCATAACAATCCGGCAGGTGTAATTATTCTCCCTTTTTACAGTTGAAGAAAACAGAAACTAGATGACTTTTCCAAGTTCACTCAACTACTAAGTCTCTGAGGTCAGATTTAAACTCAGTTCTTTCAGACTCCAGACCTAGTACTCTATTCATTGTGCCACTTTCTAGCTCACTGGAAGAGACAACACGGCTTCTTAGACTGAGTGCTATCATTGTTATTAGAAAGAACTGTATTTGAAACTCTCTTCAGACATTTAGTTATGTGATCTTGGACAAGTGACAAACTCTGTGGCTATTAGGCTTTCATTTGTAAAATAAGAGAATGATAGGACTCTAAGGTTTCTTCTAACTCTACTATACTTAGGAACCTTTGAATACTCCTCTTGTCATTGGAAAATATGAAGTATGAGTGCATATATATTATTACATCAATCATGAAGCATTGTCATGGCAAACAGTAACAAATAGTACATACTAATTGTTCAATAAATGTGTGCTGAATTTTTTTTTTTTTTTTTTTTTTGCTGAGGCAATTGGGGTTAAGTGACTTGCCCAAGGTCACACAGCTAGGACGTGTTAAGTGTATAAGGCCAAATTTGCTCTATCCACTGCGCCACCTAGCTGCCCCCAATGTGTGCTGAATTTAATTATATAAGTCCTGCTATAAGCAGGAAGAAAAGCATGGAAAACAGTCCAATGAAGAGAAGGGACTGTTACATGTTTTTTTTGTCTTATTCATCCTGGCATTGAGCAAGTAATGGGAAGATGTTTGTTGAATTAATTCTATAACATAAAAGATACATGTCTTGATTCTCAAGAAAGATATTTTACAGTCACTTGCCTGATCCTGGGGATTGTACTTAGCTGCAAAGCCATAAACTTATTTGAAATTATATTACTGCAACAGAGCCAGGTTCTCATCCCCCACAGAGCCAGATTTTTTTGAATTCTTTGCTGTCTCAAGAAAATCTGGTGACTGTGGACCAATAATTGCCTCCAAGGCAGTGAAGCATGAGTGGATACCTTGGCAAATCCACAGTAAGTAGGAGATAAGGAAGGAGGAAGGATACTCTCTTCTTCCCTTTGTGATTTAGGAGACATTGTTGCTGTGCCCTCCTGAACTGAATGAAAAGAATTAAATATATTATTCTGCTATTGTATTTGGAAAATATTATAAAAATGAAAATGGAAAGCAATTTCCTATTAAATATGAGCTGATGGTACCTACAAATGACACTGGTGTTGGAAGACAGTATGGTATGGTGGGATAATTTCTGAACTTGGGATCAGAAAGCAGGAATTTAAAGTCATTCTTTGATGCTTACAGGCTGTATGACCTTGGGCAAGTCACTTAAGGCTTAACTGTCTAAGGTAATTCTTCAAGATCATTGAGTAGCACAGAAGGTGCTGACCCATATTGATAAAGGAAGTTCCTGTAGGAGCTTGAAGAGCAGATGAAATCACAGATCTGTTTAGAATAAAATAAAATGGCAATAATTATGGTTATCTCATTTACAGGAGTGTGAGAATCAAATCAAATGGAATTAATTCAATTCAATTCAGAAAATACTTATAAAATGTCTGCACTTCCTTGGTATGTAATTACAAAAACAAAATTAAAATAGTCCCAACCTCCAAGAAATTTCATTCTATTGGAATATATTCAAAATGATTTCAGCAGGATGGGAGTCTAAGGGAATCAGGCATGTTCCTTCTCAAGAGGTAGCTCTTGAATTGAGTTTTGAAGGGGTTTCAAGAGGTAGAGGAGGGAGGCAGAACATTCCAGGTATGGGGCACAAACATAGGGCAAAGACATGGAGATGGGAGAGAGAATGTCGCATAAGGGGAATGGCAATTAGCTGGAACAATTAGCTAGAACATTGAGAAAATAAGGGGAAATAACATAAGTTACAGTCAGATTATAAAGGACTGGAAGGATTTTATATTTGATTTCAGAGACAATAGTCTTTGAAAGTTCTTGAGCACTGGAGAGAAATGGCCATATCTGTACATTTAAGAATATCATTTCATCAACTGTGTAGAAGATGAAATCATCTCTGTCATGAGGAAGTTTCAGGGTATAGATTTAATGAAAGATATGAGAAAAATCATTAGACTTATCTGAATTAATATATGTATTTATTTATATATATAATATAATAGGCTAGATCTCTCTATGTGAGCATATATAAAACATAACATACTTTATGTGTGTAAAATATATTTTTTCTTACTTCACTTACTTCAAATACTAAACAGAAAATTTTATTTTATTGTAGAAGCTTTTTGATCAGAGAGGGACATGATTAGATCTTTACTTTAGGATTAAAGTTGGTTAGCTGCATATATATATATATATATATGCATATATATATATATATATATACATACACACACATATATTTGTAATATGTATATATCTCTGTGTATACATCTATAGGTACACTCTACTTAAGTTGTCTATTTGTCTATTTATATATCTATCTCATTATCTATTTGTCTATACATTTAAAGAGTTGCACAAATACTAGCTAGGCAGGTTGATGATTGATGGTGGATAGAACACCAGTCCTGGAGCCAGAAGAACTTGGGTTCAAATCCAGATTCAGATAATTACTAGTGGTATAATCCTGGCCAAGTCACTTAACTTTGTTTGCCTCAGTTTCCTCATATGTAAAATGAGCTGGAGAGGGAAATGGCAAATCATTTCAATATCTTGTCAAGAAAACCCCAAATACAGTCATGAAGAATTGAACATAATTGAAATGATTCGATAACAATTCAAATGCCAGCTGTTATTATTTTGACTTTATATAGCAAATGTAATATGAGAGTAAAAAGAACCCTGAGTGAAGTGTAAAAAGGCCTAAGGACTATTCAGTCAACAAGTATTTATTACTTATGTGCCAGGCACTGTGCTAAATGATGAGGATAAAAAGAAAGGGGAAAAGAGACTCTGACCTCTAGGAGTTCATGTCCTAAAGGAAGAGATAACAAAGAGATAAGATACATACCAAATAGATGCAAGATAATCTTGGAGGGCATTCCTTCACTCATTAATTGTATGCCTTTAGGGAAATTATATAACTACTTTGAGCTTCAATTTTTTTTTTTTACCTATAAAATGAAAGTCTTTGTCAGAATTCCTAAAAGTTTTTATAGTTTATAACCTTTTACTTTATAAAGAACATTTTGGTGGAATCCTTGTAGTAAAATAGGTTAAATGATTTAAAATCTATTATAAAATGTCTCAAATTATATACATACATGTATATATGATTTTTAAATCTTATATTTCAGATTAATTTTATTTCAAATTCAACAAGATTACAAATTTACTTGGGACTGTATATGACTTAGAAAACAATAAATTAACATTATCTATGTTGCATTGTATTTTTCTTTTTATTTTTTTATTAAAAATTATCTTTTTATTAAACATTTTCCATTTCCATTTTATTTTGAGGATCAAGTTTAGCACTTCAATATAGGGTTATAAAGATTAAAAAAAGATAATTTCTCAAAGGAAGAGGAGATATGTTCAATCAGGGAGATAATATGCATATGTAAAAGTGTACATAGAATAAATATAAAATATAGTGGTACCTTCACACTAGTCTGCTTTGAAATTTGTAGAATTTGATATTTAATCCATTTTGATGAGAAAAAAAGTGCTTCAGTACTTGATGCTTGCTTGACACTTGTTTTGGTTAAACAATAAGGAAATGAGGTTGGCCTGATATACTGTCCAGTCTCCATTGCCCTCAGCCATGGACTAAGCCTTAGTGAAAGTAGTGGACAGGATTGTCAGATTACAGCCCATGATGCTGAAGTTGTGCATATCGGGTGGCAAGTCACAGGGCAATTCCTGCAGAATGATGTAGCTGCTGCATATGGTCTCCTGGATGTGAACAATCAGAAGAGGCAGAGAACAGTCAGAATGATCAGCAGGAGGAGCAGCAGAAGAAGCAGAAGTAGCTGGGGCAGAGTGAGCAGAAACTCTTGATAGTCCCTAGACTTAGTTGGCAACCAGAGCTCTGGGCAAGGGTGGTTGGGAGACCATAGCTTCTAACTGTACATCTAGGTTGCTCCCTTCTCCCCCAAGAACTTTAGACAGTGTGGAATGGGGGATAATATAAAGGTTGTGGTTCCTTTCAGAAAGTGAGTTGGTCTAAAAAGGGAGGAACCTGGCTGGTCTGAGCTGTCTTGTTTCTCTGCAGATGGAAGCTTCATTTGTACCTTTGGGGAACTGGGTCAGGAAGGATGGTTAGGCTATAGACTGGAGATGTTCTCTTTATGGGAAAAATCCAGGTACTTTTGGAACCAATTAATAAGAATAAAAATAAGAAGTACTGAGATATCACTGTAAATATAAATTGTTAAATACAAGTTAATTAGGGAAGGAGCTATTAAGTATTGGAGGCAAATCAGAATAATTCATGTAGAAGGTGGCCTTTAACTTCATCTCAAAGAAAGTGAGTATTCTATGAAGTGGATGGGAGGACGTAGTGCACCCTACATATGTCAGAAACTTAGGAATTGGATACAAGGAACAATACAAGCAAAGGAATGATTAAAAATGAAGCTGGAAAAATAGATCAGGGCCAGATTGAGAAGGGTTTTTAATGATCAAACACAGGTATATTCATTTTATCCTGAAGGCACTAGGAAGCCTTTGACATTTATTGAGTAGGGAGTGATATGGTCAAATCTGTTTTTAAAGAAAAAAATATTTTGACATCTGTGTGCTATCTGCTTAAGGTGGGAGAATCTTGAAATGGAGAGCAATTAGGAAGCCATTGTAATAGTTCAAAAAACAAGTCATGAGGGATTGAACCATTATAGTAGAGAGAAATGATCATATGTGAGAAGAATTTTACGACCAGAAAGGGTAAGTTTGGGCAACTGAAAAGAGTCAATTGAGAGTGCAATCTTTTGGAGAAGATAGAAGGGAATAGGATTGTGCTATTGTACTTGTAGAACTGTAACATTGTACAGTTATTCTTTTCACATCTCCAGGGTTAGGGATCACAGTACCATGATCTGGAAAAGCTGAATAAAATTTTTTGACATTTTCAGAGAAGTCTGAATTTTTTCTTTTTCTTTCAAAGAGTATTTACGGTACCTTATTATAAAATATGGGTTGGTACTATAAAATACATATATTTTAAACTTTTTTGTGTCACCTGCTGGCCTTTACCTGTTGTTCTTCCCCAAATTCTCCAAAATAATCATTTAATTTCTCATGCTGAACTGTGATATATTGAAACTTAGATTGGGAAAATCACAATGTGGAAGGCACAGCTATAGTCGGCCTTGACAAAAAGAGAGAAGAAGGGAGGAAGAGACAAAGACAGACAGAGACAGCATCACAGAAACAGAGAGAGGGAAAGTGAAGGAGAAAGAACCCTGACAATTGAGGAGGTACAGGAAGGCTTCATGGAGGAGATGGCACCCTGAAAGAAGCTAAGAATTTAAAGAGATGAAAATGAGGAAGAAATACTTACAGGTATAAGAGACTTCATGTATGGAAATGTAGACTTAAGAAATCTAGGTTAATTTGACTATAATATGGAAAGTGTGATGGAAAATAATCTCTAAGAATCAAAATAGCAAGTTATCGTGTGAGGTAGAGAACATAAAAGGCTATAACATTACCAATAATATAAAAGATATTCTTAAAGATTTTATGACAAAAAAAGCAAGTGAGTTGGCTAGAGTTCTGCATTGATATTTAAGCAATTTAGATGGTGCAATAGATAAAACTCTGGGATTAGATGCAGGAAAACATGACTGAATCTTTTTTCAGATATGTTTTTCAGATAATCCTTTTTTACTGGCTTTATGACCCTGGGAAAATAAAGAAAATTCTGTTTGCCTCAGTTTCCTCATATGTAGAATGGAAATAATATTTACTTTCCACAGTTCTTATGAGGATAATATAAGAAAATATTTGTAGATCTTTAAGCACTATATAAATATTTTTGTTATAAGTTATAATTAATGTCATTGATGTATATATACATATATATATATATATATAAAATTAAAAGATCTTCAGTTAAAACCACACTATGTTATATGGGCCTTCTATGAAGAACTTATAAGATGACATAGACATAAGTTAGAGAGGGTGTCTTGTCATGGATAAAATACTGGATTTGAAGCAAAAAGGATTTGGGTTCAAATAGTGGCACAATATGTATGTGGCTCTGGGGAAATCACTTATCCCTTTCTGAGCCTTAGTGTGCTTTGTAAGACTGTAAGTCACCGGTACATTGCAATCTGCATTAGTGACGGTAGTTCCTACATTAATGTAAATATGCCCTTGACATGTTGACATATTGGCATGTTACAAATGATGAGGAAGTGTTCATGGATGGAAGTCTACACTAGTGAGATCACAGATTAAGTGATGCACAAAATAAGTCATGTTTTGTTTTTAAACTTAAAATTTACTATATTGTATAGTAATTTTTCAAGTTCCATAGAAATTTTTTTTTCCAAATTTGGTGACATTGAATCCTACTTGTATATCAGGTTCACTAAACGTGAAATGCCAGTATTTAATAGCCATACAGAAATAACCAAATTGAAGCTGGTTATTTTCTATTTGTGTTTCTTTTAGAGGTGATATTTGGTTCTTAAACTAGGTGTATGGAATTAAAAACAAATAAATTTTATATTTTAAAAAAATTCACTTCCATCTTAAAAGGTTGCTTAAAATGAGCCTTGCTTCCCCATCCCAAAATATGTCACCAAAAATGTTTAAGAATCTAAAAGGGACACTTCTCTCTGCATTTTATTGAGAGATTCTGGCAATCAACCAATGGCACATAACATGATGTTATGCAAATTTGATGACTGACTGAATAAATAAAAAAATCTCTTTCTCAATCAGGTGATTTATTTCAATTAATTTTTGATTCCACATCATATCATTGGTAATTGAAACAGACCTCAAAATAGATTGGTTTATTGTCAGCATTTATTACATTAGAGCATTACAACTCTTTTTTCAAAAAACTTCTTGGATTGTTTTAATAGTACATCAGCATTTCACAGAACATAGCATAAGAAAAACTGTTCTCTTAATTTTATTTCAAATATAAGATACTATCTAGATAGCTATTTTATACTGCCCTCCTTGCAAACTCATAATCCACTCACATGGAAAATTTCATTCATCTCCACATTTCTGTGAGCTAAGGTCATAGATGAACATCCTTATTCTACAGATGAGGCAAGAGTAAAGTCCAGTTAAAAGTATCACCAATGTTAACTAATGTAGCTCATGTTTAAGCCACCTGTCCACTGTATTAAATTTTTCTGAACTATCCTTTTCTAGAAAATAATATAGAAAGATTTTCAGTTTTGAAACAATTATGTGAAGACCTCTGGTGAAAGTCATCTGTGTTTTCATTTATTTTATCGTGTCACGAAGAATAATTTTTCTAGAAGGATGAAAAACTACCCCAATATTTATGGATTTTTGACTTGTCACATATTCTCATGTTAAAAATGAACAATTTGATTGCAAAGGTAGCTTGTAATGAGATTATAAAGTTTGTTATGATAGAATAGTACAGATTTGTATGATCAGATTTGTATAATCTAAGAATTTAAAGAGATGGAAATGAGGAAGAAATACTTCCAGGTATAAGAGACTTCATGTATGAAAACGAAGACTTAAGGAATCTAGGTTAATTTGACTATAATATGGAAAATGTAAAGGGTTAAGGCATGCCTTATCTGTTGGCCACAGGACTGAGTATTCAGAGTGAAATTACTCTTCTGCCTACTTTAATTTATCAAAGATTAATAAAACTGTTAAGAATAAAATAAAAATAGAGAGACAAAATGGAAAACTGAGGACACCTGTTCTTGAGGTGCTAGAAATTTCTCATTTCCCCCTGGAGTAATTATTCTTTGACATCTCCACAGTCACTTAGTATTATAAGAATACATATTGTATCAAGCCAGTTTCTTTTGAAGGAAGCTATGCAATATCAGCCTGAGAGCAACAGGTCTTGATATTCAGTTATGGGAATGAAGGACAAGAATCTTCTAATTTATTTTGGACCACAAAGAGAAGGTTCATTTCTGGAACTGCAGCTCTTCCAAAAACCTAAATTTCCTGGGACTCTGTGTGGAATGATTTCTCATAAATAAACCAAGTTCAATCAAAGAACTTTTAAAATCCCTACTATAAAAATTCAGTAAATACATGAATGCAAAAAATAGCTTTTTTGCACATTTAGATTAAAAAAAAGAAAAATGCAAAATTTTATTCTTCTCCTACTCTCATAATACATCAAGGTGATGAGTACTAGCTAGTGTCCAGTGGGATTCACCAACTTGTTGAGGAAAGACAATCTTCACTCTCCCCTATCCCACTCTATTCTCCTTCCCTGGAGGTGGGTAAATTCCTTACTAGTGTTTACAGTTGCTTCTTTGGCCGTTATTACCTGTCCCAATTTCACTGTTTTCTCAAGCCTTTGGATGAATTCTTTGCAAATATACTTGTCTTTAATTTTTTTAACATGTTAGCTTGGTGGTTTGACATGTTGGAAAGGAAGATTGCCACTCTTACAACTATAAGAGAAGAAAGAGTCAGAAATTAACTAGATGACCTAGAAAAAAAATAGCCAGTGACATTGAATTAAGGGGTTCTGAGAAATTCTTTCTTAGGAAACTAGACAAATATGTCAGAGGCTCCCCTAAAATTTGAGTCCTCATGCCCCAAGACTTTCAACAAATTTACCTATACTTTATTCAGTAGTAAAGGAAATAAATTCTAGATTTTGCTATGCATATGAACACAAGAAATAAAATGAAGAAATTTTTATAAATTGAATTAAAGCCTTGTGAGTACATTTAGTAAGAAATGAATATGACTTAGTAAGAATTGAAATATGGAAGTAAATTAAAGGCAAGTCAAAATTTCTTTTGCACTGCCTTTACAATTCTCTTGTTCCTGGGGGAACACATATACCCCAAGTTGGGAACCATTGAAATTGGTTTTTTTCTAAGTTTCTTTTCATCTCAAAATCTTAGGAGAGCCCGTCAAATAGTCAACAAGTGATTAGTTAAATATGTTTCAGATACTGTGATTTGTAGGTTACTAGATCATAAAATGTATAGAGGGGAATATAGTGTAATAAGCTTGGAAAGGTAGGAAGGAGCTAGATTGTAAAGGACTTTAAATGCCAGATGATTTTATATTTGATTCTGGAGATGAGAGGAAGTTCTCATGGCATTCCTTGATTCTTCTCTTCTATATATTCAATATTAATTCCTTCAAAGGGGCTAGGTGACTCAGCAAATAGAACTGGGCTTGGACTCAGAAAGACACATTTTTTTTGAGTTTAAATTTGATCTCAGACACTAATTATATGACTGTGCACGTTATTTAACCTTATTTGTCTCAATTTTCTCATCTGTAAAGGAGCTAGAGAAGTAAATGTTAAACCACTCCAGTATCTCTGGCAGGAAAATGCCAAAAGGTGTCATGAAGAGTCAGACATGACTGAAAGAACTGAACAGCAGGTTCAAATCCCTTATCTTCTAGGTGAAGAAACAGATCTAGGGGAATTAGGTGAGTGGTTTGAGATCATATAAGTAGTGTCAGAAGAGGAATTTGAATCTAGATTATCTGCTTTCAGAGTCAAATTTTTTTTTCCAGTTTTATCACATATTCAACTGTGGAATTATATCATATGCTGAATTGAATAAAAACAGAAGTTTTGTATGTTGTAAAAAAGGGAATTTTTGGAGAAATCACAGCAAATATTGAATACATTTTTGCTAATTTATCTTGGGTCCTCCACTTTTGAGTCATAGCCTTTCAGTTGATTCTGGTTGTCAAAAAATGCATGTATTGTATTATGTCTAAATAAGTGGGTCAGCATAAACTAAGGCTTAGTTCAACTAAACAGCCTGATATGTATTAATTTGATTAGGATAATGTTTCTCCTTACTGGATCAGGGCTTACACTCTATTGAAACAAAACTAAGTTTTAAAGGTAGCAAGCTTTTAACTCATATTATTAACAATGGCTTAAAAAAATGCTATATTACTAGCAGCTTTAGGATTTTAAAAAAAATTGCCTTCACCTTTAAAAAGGCATCAGCACTAGCATACATTGTGTCTTCCCGGAATGCTCCAGTATAAAGAGTTTCTGTAAATGTCCAAGGTGTCCTTAGTGGAACACAAATCTATTTGAATAAAACCAGTAATCTGAAGATAATTAAAGTAGTTTGGTAAGGTGCAATAAACATCCATTGTTAGGTCTACAGTGCATTAGTTTATGCTATTGTAAAGAAGATGTCTTTTTTTAGGCTCTGAGCTGTTTTGAAAAAAAATGCAGAGGCCACAAATCTAAAAAAAAAAACAAACAAAAAAAAACCCAACAAGGACAAGATAATGACTGGAGACACAATTAATCCCTTCGCTTCTGCATAGGACAAACTGTTACAACAATCAGGAGAAAAAAAAAAAAACTGCACAGAGGTTATAGGAAGTTAATGCATAGCCTTAAAAAAGGGAAGACGAAAGCTTAAATAGATGATAATGACCATGACAGAGAAATGAAAAATGTAGCTGAAGAAGAAACATTGAGTTTTAAGGAAAGGCAGGAAAAATGAGAATGTTAGTTGAAAACATGAAATAAAATTTGTGGGGATGTGTTTTGAATATGAGATAGATTTTGTGTAAACAACTATGTTTTTTCAGTAGTGACATCAATGGCTATGTAGGCAAGGTTTGAAAAGTACTGGGTAATGTCATGCATTCCCTGAGCAGAGCTCAACATCTTTCTACCTTGGGGATGTACATCACCATGTATCCTAAAGAAATTGCTTGCTTATTTGCTGAAGGTCAGTATTAAGTTTTGATTGGGGATTTGATTTGTATTTCTTTAACTCTTTCTCAAGCTGCCTTCAAAGGTTTCTCTCTGCAAAGTCAGGTGAAAATAACCAGAAACCAAACCCTTCTTAGTGAATTGCAAGGGAGTCTGAAGAAACTCAGGGCTCTAGATATTTTATGTGTTGCCTCATTTAAAAAATTCAAAGCACTTCAACACTTCAATTGAATATCACTCTATTTCCCCTTCCTTTGAATTATTTAAATGAGAGATCACAGCTGTTATTTTTATTTTTTTATTAAGTGGATTCAGGCAGCATTTTAGAAAAAGAAGTAATCAGTCATCATTTCACAAAACACTTTAAAAATGAATGTAGTCAATTAATCCCAGTGATCCCTTCCAGATCTGTTTGTTGTTTAGTAGCTTTCAGTCCTGCCCAACTCTTGACCACCCTTTCTAATTTTTCTTTTCTTTTTGGCAAAGATCCTGGAACAGTTTACTGCTTCCTCTCTAGATTACTTTACAGATGAGGAAAC
This sequence comes from Myrmecobius fasciatus, assembly GCA_023553655.1. Classification (NCBI taxonomy): domain Eukaryota; kingdom Metazoa; phylum Chordata; class Mammalia; order Dasyuromorphia; family Myrmecobiidae; genus Myrmecobius; species Myrmecobius fasciatus. The sequence goes on along the minus strand of JAJPUD010002314.1, from coordinate 301,787 downwards.
TGAAGAAAATAGGATTAAGTGACTTGTCCAGGGTCACACAGATAATAAGTGTCTGAGCCTGGATTTGAACGCAGGTCTTCTTAATGCCATACCTGGCACACTATCCATTGTGTCACCTTCCAGATTTAAATATGGGTAATTATATTTGAGCAAAATTACTAACTTTATGAGTTTATTTCCCTGGATAGAAAGAAGGTTGTAGACCACTTTTCTGTCTCTATTAAAATTATATACTGGAGGGGCAGCTAGGTGGCGCAGTGGATAGAGCACCAGCACTGAAGTCAGGAGGACCTGGGTTCAAATGTGATCTCAGACACTTAACATTCCCTAGCTGTGTGACCCTGGGCAAAGTCACTTAACCTCAATTGCCTAAGCAAAAAAAAAAAAAAAAAAAAAAATTATATACTGGATATATATACCTTAGAGCTAGAATGCTATAGAAAGGTCTCATGGTCTGTGTTACAGGTCTAATGTCAGAATTCATGCCCTCTTTAGTTAGGAGATTAAAAGGAATCCTTCTATCCCAATGAGAGAGCTGTAGCAGTCTGGACTACTGGCAAGAAGAAACTGGGTTTAGAAGAGGAGACTCTTGAATTAATCAAGTCTTTCTCATCTCTGACACAGAATGGTTGTGAAACCCTGTGAAACCAGAATCTAGTTTCAGGTTATTTTTGCCTAGTTTTGCAGAGCAGGAGCTTGAGAAAGGGCCAGAATCCTAATCAAAACTTAATATTGCCATCTCTTAGCTTCCCCTAGACAACTTTCTATGACTAGGCTGAAGAGAAAGTGTGGATCTGATTCCATAGAGAGCATGTTCTCTCTATGGATGCCCATTCAGATGAAGTGACAGGTCCAGTTCTTATATTGGAAAGCCATGGAAAGTTTTTAGGACTTGTAACAAATTTAAGATCATAAATATAGAGTTGGACAGGATTTCAGAAGCCACATAATCCAAATACTTCATTTGTAAATAATGAACTAGAGACCCAAGGAGATTAAGGGACTTGTATAAGATCTCTTAGGTAGTAAGTGTCAGAGGTTAGATTTGAGCCCAGCTCTTCTGACTCCAGATGCAGGGACTTTATCCCCACTGTAAAATTCTCCTCTTTAGATAGTAGGGAGGAAATTGGCTAGAAATAATTCCTTCACCCCATTCAGTTTGTGATATCAATATATTGATCCATGTTGAGTATTTCCTTCTTATTCTCACTAGTCATGAAAGTTCTATACCTAAAGATGCCTTCATTGATTAAAATGCCCAGGGGCATCTTTCCTGACCTACCTGTAGAATGATCACAGAAGAATCTCAACCCTGTTTTGCCCTACGGGTGATGAATGATGGCACTTCTGCAAAGTTAAGCTTCAGCTTTAAAAGGAAAGATGACATAGTTTGTCAGCCTAAGCTTTGAAAATGCCATACTTGAATAGAACTTGGATACTTTTTGTAGTTATGATTGAATGTGACACTTTTATACTGTGGAGAAAGTAGTTGTAATAAGTATTTTTAAAAAATTCAATGATCATTCCCATCCTTCTTATATCCTTGTGTCATTGTTTTGAGCATTTCATAGGTTAGGTAACTGAAACGAAAAGAGGCAAAATGTTGTTCTTGCTCATCTGATAGAAATGATAACAATGGCTCAGATGTATAAATCATTTTAAGATTTACAAGGCACTTTGAATACTTATTTTATTTAGCACTTTTTGCACTTTCCAGAGAGGAACAATCCTAGAAAATATCTGAAATGGAAATGAAAGAACTTTTCATTGAGTTTTCTCCATTGTCACCAGAATAGTCCCTAAGCTTCTAACACACTTATGCTTTCAGTATGCCCTCCTTTCAAAAACATTACCAACAAGATTGTAATAAAGTCATTTACAATTAGGTAATACTTCAAAAGACTATTTCACTTTAAAATATTTTCATTTTTGAACCCAAAGGTATGGATTACCAAAGGTACATTTTTCATCAGTAATATATAAAGTATACATTTTTGGAGGGGAGGAATTAAGGGATTCTCTTGAATCATATTCACCTTACACAAAGAAATTAGTATGGCTCTTAGAGGCTGCTTATAAGATATCCTACTGAGGCAGATATTAAATCTCTTAGCTGCCTTAGCTGTCTCTAGATAATTTCCTTTCTTCTTTCCCTTCTTACTATTTTCCAATATACTCGACACCAGGTCCTGAAGTCTCCATGTGGCTATAGGATGAATTTGGTCCCTCCTGAGTACCATCTGGCACTTACAGAAAACCAAGTCAGACTTCACTAAAAGGGATCAGGTGAGAAGGAAGAAGGAAGAAGGAAAGTTCCTGTACATAATGCTTTTTTCAGAATCAGAGTCCAAAATGTTATGTCCTCAAGGGTTCATTGTGACCTGTATGAACATTACCGAAGGATTCAGTTTATTATAATATAATGGACTTGGACTCAAGAAGATTATTGTTCAACTTTTGTCCCAGACATTTACTGGCAGTGTGACTCTGCACAAACCATTTTAAATTCTGGTGTTTTTTTTTCAGTTTAAAATGGGGAGTTGGATTTGAACACTTCTAAATTTATAATCCTAATATAATAATACCCTTCTTACAAACAGACTTGCTAAAAATGACTGAAAAACTCAGTGTGATATAGCAGATTGAGGCATCAACCTTAGAATTAGGATAACTTGGCTCTTCTAATATTGCTTCTGACATACTAAGTGACTGAACACATCACTTAACCTTCCTCTGCCCCTTCCCTCAAACAAGCTCAAAGCTGAAAGATGGAAGAGTATGAGTTTCTTAGGGGAAAAGTTGATCATTTCAATCAGAATCAGGGAGCATTTGAAGAAGGATTTCGGTATCTTCTTCTGAAAGTAGGTAACTGCTGATCCTAATATCTTTAAATTAACCTCTCAGGAAATAAAATATTTATATATTGTGGGTTAAAAAAACACTTTTTGGGGGGGGGAATGAGTCTTAATAATTCAAAGAACTTTTTAATGGTTTAAAGAGTACATGTTAAGTACTTGATGGATTGATCAATCTAGTCCTTTGTATGGCTGTGGGTGGATATCTTCTCTACATATGGAAATTTGACAGATGTACTGAAATTCTCTACAGGATGGGATGTTTCTCTATGACATTTCCTTGTGCACTGAATTTCAGGGAAGAAATGTGTGTGTGCACTTTATAGTGAGCCATTATCTATGAAAACAAACTTATTCACAAACTTGCTTTGATCTGGATTTCCTGTGATTTATCTTTGCTGTCTAAGCATGCACTGAATTCCTGATTGTTATTAACTCCCCAAATATTTATATCACTCCAGATAATCAATGCTTATCGCAGTCAATACAGATGTTACAAGTTTCTAGAAGAAAGGCAGTGTCAGCATAATAACAATTTAATTATCATAGCATGTGTGTTGAACGGCATCTTTTGTTTACAGTATCAATTAAAGGCAGCTACCGTATATGTCTAATTAATAGATGGTATTAAAAGTGATGGTACATGTAAATTATAGCTTTTCCCACCAAAGATTTGAAGCAATAATGCAATGTCTTCGAGGTATTAATGTTCATTTAATTAATTTAAATTGAGGCTATATTTTCACTCCCTGTTCCCTTGTGTTTCAACTCTCTGCAGGGTTAATCAACTGCTGGGTAAAACAAATTTGCTTGTGAGGTTTTTAATGATGCAACATACCTGACTTGAACTATTCTAGCAATTCTACAAGTGGATTCACACATTGCAGAAAAGGATCTCACCTTCTCTATTGTTTTTATTTGGAAGAGCTGCTTTATTTGCATTATATGTAGCATTCACTCAATATGAGACCAATATTAGATTCTGCAGAACTTGGCTTTCCAATGTCTTCTTGGAATCTGCATAGCTCCTGGATCTGCTGAGGCTGACACTGGGTCTCTAGTGAGCCACCAAAAGTGACCTGGATTTTTCCTATTCTCCCAAGAGAAACTTAGTTTCTCCAGGGAAGAGACTATTTCTTTTTTTTTTTTTTCTTTTTCTTTTTTTTTTTTTTGGCGTTCTATTCTTAGTTCCTTTCCCAGAACCAGGCTTCTAGCAGTCACTCAATAAATGTTTGCTGAATTTGAATTTTTGAATTTGAATTGGACTTCCTCCTTTCCACCTTTCTTTGAAGGCTTTAATTTTGATATTTGGCATACATACCCTAAAAATCAATTTCCTTTTTTCTTTTTTTCTTTTTGCTGAAGCAATTGTGACCTGCCCAGGGCCACACAGCTAGAAAATGTTAAGTGTCTGAGACCACATTTGAACTCAGGTCCTCATGACTTGTGCTCTATCCACTGCACCACCTAGCTGCCCCCCTAAAAATCTATTTCATTAGGATGTATTTATATCTCAGAACATATCATCTTGCCATTAAGTAAACAGCAGACCCCTGTGTGTGAAATATTTCTATAGAACATCTAGGTACATTTGGCAATACGGTCACCCGCTACTGAGGCACTGATGAAACTGGTTTAGCAAAACACACATTCAGAATATTATGAAATACCAAAGATACTGTTCTGGTTTATGTTAATGGACAAAAGTTGTCTTCTCAGAGAGAATGTAAGTATTTTGAATGCAGGAAATGTTTTTATATAGTTATTTTTCTCCTCATCTGCTAACACTGTTCCTAACACATAATAGGTACTTATTAAATATTTGTTGATGTATTGATTGGATTTCTTAACAACAACAACAACAAAAAAAACAATTAAAATGCCAATTTGTCTCTCACTCCTTCCATGTACATATAAATGTGAATATTTATATATCTGTATACACATATGTATATGCACACATATGTGTTTACTCAGGCATACATACATGTCCACCCATATAAACATACACACATACTATATTGACATAGTCCACAACATATGCATGTATATAGACAGGCACACATATGACTATAAACATGTTATTATATGTATATGTGTATACTAGTAGTAGTAGTAGTAGTAGTAGTAATAGTAGTAGTAGTAGTAGTAGTAGTAGTAGCAGTAGCAGTAGCAGTAATAGGGGTAGTAGACTCTTAATAAAATAATTATGGACTGGCTCATTAACTGAACCTATCATTATTTGTATGAGGAAATCCCAGTTAAGCAGTTTGGCATATTCTCTGAAACTTATAGTTTTAAAGAGAATTTAAAACATTGGAGGCTCTCTGTCTGTCTGTCTCTGTCTCTCTGTGTGTGCATGTGTTTTGCTTTCTCTCTCTTTCCCTCCTTTCCTCCCTTTCTCTTTCTCTCTTTCCCTCTTCCCTCTTTCTTTCCCTACATCTCTCTGTATCACTGTTTCTTTCTGTCTCTGTCCTTCTGCCTCTGTCTTTATTTTATTTATCTGCCTCTCCTTTTTTCTTCTCTCTCTCTCTCTCTCTTTGTCTGTCTCTCTCTGTCTGTCTGTCTTTCTC
>JAJPUD010002314.1:177046-296349 GCA_023553655.1 Myrmecobius fasciatus | reverse complement strand
GGAAGCTCTGGCTGTCCTAGGGATTCACTGATTCCAAAGTCCACTGCACCAAGTGGTATTGAGGTGAATTTTCCCTTTATTGCTAACTCTACTTTTACTTCAAAAGTGGTAGCAGTGATGGCATAGGGATTCATTCCAGTTGACTAGAAGGGTATTAAAATACTGTTGTAAATAATTAGTCTTTCTGTTTCCTAAGCTGTAATATGATTCTATATATACAAGATGCATATATTATAACACAGAATATATACATTATATCTTCATATGCATGTATCATGAAATGTTATACAAATATGTAATTTACATTTAATATATATATATATATATATATTATGTTATATTTGAGTGCAGTGAGATATTATTGGATTTAATAAGGAAATAGCTTCAAGAGATTATTTGGCCCTGTCAGGTCAATTATCCCTGAAAGAATGGAATGGAACTTTTTAGAAAAAGATTTTTTTTGGAAGTCTAAATTATAATATATAAAATAAATTTTATTTACATGCAAATTTAATTTGGAAATTTTTTTGAAATTCTCCACATGAGGAAGTTCTCTTAGATAGCTTAGATAAGTTTTTGACTATTGCCTTTAATCCAATTTTTTATTGCCCTGACTTGAGCGCAGAGCTTGTATCTTCCTCCAATAGGTTACACCCAACTTTATGAATACTTTCAGAATTGACACCTTAATCTATGTTGAAAAACCATTGAAATATAATGACTGTCAAAAATTACATGCATTATTTGTAGTTTAAAGAAAAAAAAGTGAAATTCAATCTTGCATTGAATTGTAAGAAATGAAAGAAATTATTCTAATTAATAAGATCATATGATATTTCATTTACATTGTAGAGCTTTTGGTATTTTGGTTGTGTGGTATGCCATTTAAATAATCTATTCAGTTCCTCAATTTGCAAATAAAGAGTGAGTCAACAAGCATTTATTAAGAATTTACTGTGTACCAGGCATATGCTAAGAATACAAATACAAAAAAAAATATTTACCACCAATTTCATTCCTCAAATTCTACTCCATCATCATTCTCTCAGGATAAGTTCTTCACCAGGAACCTCATTATCTAAGATTGCATTGGTTTTGGTATTTGCACCTCATCAGTATCTTCTGCTTCTCTAATAAGAAGGCAAGAGGGTAGAGCAAACAACAAACAAAAAAACTCAATAACCACCACTACCACAACAACAAAAAAATGCTTCCGAAAGCCCCCATTTAAAGAAGACTTAAAAGACTTGCCATTCCTATTAAATTCTCAATTTTATTTCACCCCCACCTTCTTCATCTTTAGACCTTCACCTCATATTATTTTTGTATTGTTTTCTCCTGTTAAAGTGTAAGCTCTGAAGTCAGGACATTTTTCCTCCTTTTTATTTTTATCCACAGTGCATAGCAAAAGTGCCAGAAATGGGCTAGTTGCTTAATATGTTTATCGAATTGAATTAAATGAGGGAAGACAAATGTCAAGCAAGAGATGAATGAAAACAAAGATGGCCTGGGAGACCAAAAACGAAGTACCAATTAGAGGGAGGAACCATAGGAAAAACTAACCAATCATCAGAATCTGGCTGCTCAGATAAAAGGGGCATCTTTCCAACATATAAAATCCAGGGTACTATTGCACCTGACTCTTAGGGTTATTGTAAGGAACAAATGAGATAATCCTTGTAAAGTACTTTGTAAAACTTAAAGAGCTATATAATTGGGCAGAGACAAGATGGCAGAGAAAAAGCAGTTACTCACCTGAACACTCCCCCAAATCTCTCAAAACATCTTTAAATAATGCCATAAAACAATTTCTAGAGCAGGAAAATCCAGAAAAAAAGTTGGGAAGAAAAAATTTTCCAGCCAAAGGCAATGTAGAAGGTCTATGCCTCTTGGGTAAGAGTATAATCCAACACATGCCATACCAGTACAGATCCAGATCCAATAAACAGAATAAGCAATAGGCAGCAGCTGCTTCCCATGCTCTCATCCCACAGACAGAGTGTTGAACAATTGATCAGAGATTATTATTTGCTATCACTGAGGTTTTGCCCATAGTCTGGTCTCAGTCCCGGGTGGTAGTCCCAGGGTAAGAAGGAACACTAACACCCCAGAGCTTTTAGCCATAATGAAACAGGGACCCTTTATCATAGTTTTAGGGTAGAAAAGAGTAATTTTAATCATTCAAAGTCTAGAGAGGCAACCACCTCTCCTAAAATTATGCTGTCTTAGAATAACTGAAAGTTGTTGTTTGCTTGTTTTTTATTTTCTTTCTCATGTTTTCCTTTTTGATCTGATTTTCTTGTGTAGCATGATAATTGTAGAAATATGTATAGAATAATTGCAAATGCTTAACATATATTGGATTATTTTCTGTTTAGGGAAAGCATTGGGGAGAAGAGAGGAAATTAAGATTTTGCAAAGATGAATGTTGAAGATTGTCTTGCATATATTTTGAAAATAAAATGCTTAAAGAAAAATAAAAATATTAATTAAAAAAAGAAAAATGAGTCAATAACTTGGTAAAGAGAACATAAAAATATCAAAAATATAACAACTTAAAAAGTAAACTAGGCCAAATGGTAAAAGAGATACAAAAGGCCAATGAGAAGAAGAATGCCTTAAAAATGAGAATTGACCAAAGAGGGACAAAAATTCACTGAAGAAAAAAAAAAAAACTCCTTAAAAAGTAAGGTCTAAATGATAAAGAAGGTACAAAATCTGACTGAAGAAAATAATTCCTTAAAATGCAAATTAAATAGCTAGAAGCTAATGGCTTTATGAAAAATCAAGGAAAATTCCAGAACTCACAACTCAAAGAAAAAATATTCCAAGCAGCCAGAAAGAAACAATTCAAGTATTGTGGCGCTACAGTCAGTATATACAAGGTTAACCAGCTTCTTTTACATTAAATGATCAGAGGGCTTGGACATATGCTAGAGCCAAAGGAGCTAGGATTACAACCAAGTATCACTTGCTCAGTAGAACTGAGTTTAATCCATCAGTGAGAAAATAGATATTCAATGAAACAGAGTTCTTTTGAGCATTCTTTATGAGAAGACCAGAGTTGAATAAAACATTTTGACTTTCAAATACAAGACTCAAGAGAAGCATAGAAAGGTAAGCAGGAAAAGGAAATAATGAGGGATTTAATAAAGTTAAACTATTTACATTCCTACTTGGGAAGATTATACTTGTAACAGAATTTCCTCACTATTGGGACAGTTAAAAGGAATATCTATCTATTTATCTATGTATCTATCTATCTATGTATCTATTTATCTGTCTATCTAAAAACGCCCAGAGGGTATAGATGTTAGTTGTATGTGAAGGGATGATATCTAAAAAGTAAAATTAAGGTGTAGGACAGCAATGTATTGGGATAAAGAGAATTGTAGAAGTATAATGAGGTAAATAATCTTACATAAAAGAATCAAAATAAAGCTTTTATAATATAGGGGAAGGTGGGAAAGTGAAGGAGAATAAATGAATTTAACTCTCATCAGAATTGGCTGTATGAAAGAATAAATACACTCAATTGGATATAGAAATCTATATTATTATACTAGAAAGTAGGAGGGGAAGGAAAAAAGATAAGGGAGTGGTTGATAGAAGATAAGGCAGATTGTAGAGGGGATTAGTCCGAGGCAAACACTTCCTAGGAGAGAAAGGGTAAAAGGAGAGAGAAAATAGAATAAACAGGGGCCAGGAAGGGAATAGAAAAGAAGGAAATGCATTGAGCAATAACAACTGAAAAAAAATTTGAAGAAAGTTTCACTGATAAAGGCCTCATTTCTCAATATATATAGAACTAAATTAAATTTATAAAAATAAAAGCCATTCCCAAACGATAAATGATCAAAGGATATGAACAGTTTTCAGATGAAATAATCAAAACTATCTATAGCCATATGAAAAATTGTCCTAACTCATTACTGATTGAAAAAATGCAAATTATATCAATTCTGAGTTACTACCTTCTACTTATTAGGCTAATGAAACAGAAAAAGAAAATAACTAAAATTAGAGAGGGTATGGGAAAAAATAAGACACTAATGAATTGTTGATGGAGTTGTGAATTGATTCAGCGTTTCTGATAGAGCAATTTGGAAATATGCCCAAAGATCTATAAAGCTATGCATATCCTTTGACCTAGCAATATCACTACTAGATCTGTATGCCAAAAGAGATAAAAACAAAAGAGAAAAGGACATATATGTACAAAAATATTTATAGCACCTCTTTCCTCAGGGCAAAGAATTGGAAACTGAGAGGATGCCCTTCAACTGGGGAATGGTTGAACAAATAGTGTTACATGATTGTAATGGAATACTATTGTGCTATAAGAAATGATGAGCAGTATACTCTACAAAAACCTGACATGATTTCTGTGAGCTGATGCAAAGTGAAACGTACTGTGCCATATTGTGAGATGATCAGCTATGAATGACATCCATTCTCAGCAATACAAAGATCTAAGATAACTCTAAAGGACCTATAATGAAAAATGCTATCAATCATTAGAGAATGAACTGATGGTGTCTGCATACAGATTGAAGCCTACTTTTTTAAACTTTATTTTTCTTGAGGTTTGTCTGTTTTTTGGTATATGTTTTCTTTTACAACATGACCAATATGGAAATATTTCACATGACTACACATGTATAACCTCTATCAAACTGCTTTGCTTCTTAATGAAGGGGTTTGGGGAAGGAGAAGGGAGAGAATTTGGAACTTAAAGTTTTAAAAATGAATCGTAAAAAATTCCTTTTACATGTAACTGAGGGAAAAGAAAATACTAAATAAAAAAAATTCAAACAAAAAAAAGTATATAAATGCCAGCCACCACTACTATGATCATCATTATCACTGTTATCATTATAACTATCATCATCCTCATCCCTCCATCCACTCCGGGCAGTAGTCCTATCCCTTGGTAATTTGAGTGATATAGCAATAGATTGCTATATTAAGAAGCATTATTATATACTTATACTTATTATATACTTAAGAAGCATTGTATTTTAATAATATTGGTGCTTTCTAGAGTTAACATCAAAAATCTGTCTTATTATTTTGTAGGCATGTGTATCTTAGGCTAGTGTATATGTGTGTGTTATTCCTTGGGAATTTCTTTGCAAATTATTATATTATTGGCAAATAGAGATAATCCTATGTTTATTCTCTTAATTTCTCTTTTTCTTCCCTTCCCTCTCTTCATTCCTTCCTTCCCTCTCTTCCCTCCTTCCTTTCTTCCCTTCTTTTTTCTTTTTCCTTTTGTCTATGATTCTACTGAATAGTTCTACTATCATGTTATAAAATCACGAACTTGCATCTTAGAAAGTATCTTAGAGGTCATCTAGCATAAGATTCTCAAAAATGAGGAACTATACTGGCACACTGATGCATTGTTGGTGGAACTGTGAACGGATCCAACCATTCTGGAGAGCAATTTGGAACTATGCTCAAAAAGTTACCAAACTGTGCATACCCTTTGACCCAGCAGTGTTTCTACTGGGCCTATATCCCAAAGAGAGTTTAAAGGAGGGAAAGGGACCCACATGTGCAAGAATGTTTATGGCAGCCCTTTTTGTAGTGGTTAGAAACTGGAAACTGAATGGATGCCCATCAATTGGAGAGTGGCTGAATAAATTGTGATATATGAATGCTATGGAATATTATTGTTCTATAAGAAACGACCAGTAGGATGATTTCAGAGAGGCCTGGAGAGACTTGCATGAACTGATGCTGAGTGAAATGAGCAGAACCAGGAGATCATTATACACAGCAACAACAATATTGTATGATGATCAGTTCTGATGGACATGGCTTTCTTCAGCAATGAAATGTTTCAAACCAGTTCCAATTGTTCAATGAAGAAAACCATACACAACCAGAAAGAGGGATATGAAATGTGGACCACAACATAACATTTTCACGCTCTCTATTGATGTTTGCTTGCATTGTGCTTCCTTTCTCTGATTTTTTTTCTTGTTTTTTTGCTGAGGCAATTGGAGTTAAGTGACTTGCCCAGGGTCACACAGGGAATGCTAAGTTTCTGAGACCAAATTTGAACTCAGGTCTTCCTGACTTCAGGGCTGGTGCTCTATCCACTGTGCCACCTAGCTGCCCCAAGCCCCGTGGTTTTTTTTTTTTTTTTTTTTTTTTGTTTGTTTTTGCTTTTTTGCTGTGATTTTTTTTTCTTGTAGATACGATTTTTCTTGCACAACAATGATAAGTGTGGAAATATGTATACATATACAAATATTCAATTTGTCAAGTATTTTAACATTATTAATATGTAGTGGATTTCCTGCCATCTAAGGGAGGCGTGGGGACTAGGGGGGGTAAAATTTGTAACAGAAAGCTTTGTAAGGGTCAATGTTGAAGAATTACCCATATGTATGTTTTGCAAATAAAAAGTTTTAATATAGAAAAAAAATGAGGAACTATTTTATAAACTCTACCATTGTCACACAGGTTGTAAGTGATAGTGTCAAGATTTAAACTGAGTTCTTCTGACTCCACAGCTGGCATTTTCCAAAAGCTCACACTACTTCCCTAAAGTGGAGACAATAGGTGTCATTTCTTCATCATGGATCTTATTGGGAAAATTTCTCGTGTTTTTCCTTTACAAATAATACTGGCTCTTAATTTGGGGTTAATGTTTTTCATCCTATTTCATCATGCATATTTTTTTCATAAAAGGTACTTATAATTTTATATTTCATATAGGTTTTTTTTAAACATGAGTGCCATATTATTCAAAGGCTATCTCTGCATCTATTAATTAATCATGTGTCCTGATACTATTCTTATATGAACAGAATTGTTCTTACAAGACTATACAGTGCTTCTATAGTCATTCATTGTTATTTGCTTTGGCTTCCATGGTTTATATATCTTTTAAAATTTTTGATTTTCCCTTGAATCCACAGTGATGTAAATAACAACTTCCTTTCTTTGGTCAATAGAACTGATTCTCTTTGTGTCTTTAGAAGTCATCCTTAAGAATTTTCTATCTCTTTTGAAATCAGTTCTATTGTAGAACTTTAATCCATAGCTCTCCACCTATTCTTTCTTTGAATCCTCTGTAATCTTTTCTCTGGTAATGTGAGTTATATGTTAAAAACGGGCTGTATGATGGAGTGAATAGAGAAGATGTTTCAGTCAGAAACAACTGGATTCGAATTCTGCCTCTGATGCATTGACTCTGTGACCCTGGTAAGTCATTTACCCTAGAACCATAGGTAACATTCTATGAAGGAAGGAAGGGATATAGCTTCCTCTGAGACAGAAAGGACAGAGGTGAATGAAAGTGAAGATATAGAGGGATCTTAAAGCTAATTTTCTCATGATTCTGCCCATCTCCATGACAGGTTCATTGAAGAATAACTCCTAGGTTGTTGACAGTCAAGTTCCATCCTCACTTACTACCCTAGAAATCATACCCTGGAGAAGTATCTGGCTTTGTCCTTGCTTTCCTGTTTTTGTGACTGTCTGGAACGATTTCAAGAAAACCTTGACTTTACTTTCCAGGCAATTTTCTAACCAGTGACCTTGCCTCAGCTCCCATTTCTTCCCCTCCACCCCATGATCAAATTAACTGCTCCATTGCTCCTGGATAAGGTATGTCAAGTTATACCTTCGTAGCCCAACTTAACATCCCTGTAACTTTCTGGACTAAAATGGCTTTGCAAAATCCCCTCTGAGTGTTTTATTATATCCATTAGAATGCAAACTGAATTAGGCCTTTTAAAAAAAAAAATTATACCCCTAGCACTTGTCACATAGTAAATGCTTAATAACTGCTTTTCCCCATTCATTCATTCACTCATTTGTTTGTTGCAGAGAAGGTACTAATGTGCATTGGTAGAGGGATCGTCCTCACCTGGGCATTTCTTATTTTTAATGAAATCATAGTTTCCTATCCCATTTCCTCTTCCTATGTCAGGCAATTTACTCCTCTTTTGAACATTCCTATTAGTGACAACCATCCATCCATCCATTGAGATTTACGGCTTCTATGTCCTCCTCAACTTTTTTTCTTGCAGTCCTTCCAAATATTCAATTTATTGTCAAGTCTTGGTGTTACTACTTTAACAATATTTCTTATCTACATTCTTTTTACACCACTCATGTTATCATTTTGGTATTAGCTGTTATTATCTCATGCCTGGACTATTCCAGGAACCTAATTGTTGGCTTCTCAACAACTGTCTCTCTTTCCATTCTAATGTATCTTCCAATTTAATTATCTTTCATTTTTATTAAAGCCTAGAGCTAACTATGCTTTGCCCTTATTTAACAAACTCCAGTGGTTCCCTATTTCCTCAAGGATCAAATATAAAATTCTGTTTGGTATTTTTAAAGCCTCTTAACTCTCTTTCAAATATTTTTACAGTTGATTCCTATTCAAATCCTCTAAGATGCTATATAGGAGCCAGTTGGCATAGTGGATAGAATGCTGAGCTTGAGTTAGAAAGATCTTACACACTTACTAGCTGTGTAACCTTGCACAAGTCACCTTAACTGTAAAAAATGAGCTAAAGAAGGAAATGGCAAACCACTAAGTATCTTTGTCAAGAAAACTCGAAATGGGGTAACAAAGAGTCTGAAATGACTGAACACAAACACACATACATTTTGGAGAATAATTTTGGCAGCTAAGTGGAAAATAGATTGTGCCAGTATGAGACTTGAGGTAAGAAGCTTTTCCCAGGCCCTCTTAACTTTAGTGACTTCTCTCTGTTAATTATTTCATATTCATCCTTTATATAAGTTTTTGGGTACACATTTATTTGCTTGAGTGGAGAGAAAGGAAGTCACAGTGAAGAAGAAGAATAGATTTGGGGTTTTAAAGCAATGGGAAAGATGGAATGTTAAAGATCATGATTAGATAAAGAAATTTTGGAGCACAATGAACAAAACAATAGAAGGGTTAGATCATGGCAAAATAAATGATATGACTTTCTGTGTAACTAAGTAGAAGGAATCACGAAAATTAAGTAGAATGAGGAACTGGAAAGTTAGGGTAATTGAGAGTTCATTAATAAATGTATGTGAATCTCCTATCATGAGGGCAAAAGAGAAGGAAGTGAGACTGAGCCAAGTCCTGAACTCACTGAGGAAAGAATAGGTTCTCAATTAGATAATAAATTGAGATAGTATAAAACTTAAAGAAGGAGAATTTACCTAGTGAAAAAGTAGAGGGAGAATCTGGAGATGGCAACAAGGAAGGAAGAATATAGTGTCCAATAATGGAAGAATGGTGAAGGAAGTATTATTAGAAAGTTGGTTGGTTGATTGTTGTCCTTCATTGTTTTTTTTAAAGCTTTTTATTTGTATAACATATGTATGGGTAGTTCCCCAGCATTGATGTTTACAAAGCTCTCCATTACAACTTTTACCCCCAGTCCTCTCCCCTCCCCTAGATGGCAGGAAGTCCACTACATGTTAATAATGTAATAACAGTTGACAAGTTGTGCAAGAAAAATCCTATCTACAAGAAAAAAAAGAAAACCAGAGAAAGGAAACACAATGCAAGTAAACATCAATAGAGATCATGAAAATCTTACGTTATGGTCCATATTTCATATCCCTCTCTCTGGGTGTATATGGTTTTTTTCAGTGAACAACTGGAACTGGTTTGAGACATTTCTTTGTTGCAGAGAGCCATGTCCCTCAGAATTGATCGTCATATAGTATTGTTGTTGCCCTGTATAATGATCTCCTGGTTCTGCTCGTTTCACTCAGCATCAGTTCATGCAAGTCCCTGCAGGCCTCTCTGAAACATCCTGCTGGTCGTTTCTTACAGAGCAATAATATTCCATAACATTCATATACCATAATTTATTCAGCCACTCTCCAATTGATGGGCATCCCTTCAGTTTCCAGTTTCTAGCCACTACAAAAAGGGCTGCCACAAACATTCTTGCACATGTGGGTCCCTTTCCCTCCTCTAAGATCTCTTTGGGATATAGGCCCAATAGAAACACTGCTGGGTCAAAGGGTATGCACAGTTTGATAACTTTTTGAGCATAGCTCCAAATTGCTCTCCAGAATGGTTGGATCCGTTCACAGTTCCACCAACAATGTATTAGTGTCCCAGTTTTCCCAAATCCCCTCCAACATTCATTGTTATCTTTTCCTGTCATTTTAGCCAGTCTGACAGGTGTGTAGTGGTACCTCAGAGTTGTCTTAATTTGCATTTCTCTGATCAATAGTGATTTGGAGCAACTTTTCAAATGACTAGAGGTGGTTTTAATTTCATCATCTGAAAACTGTCTGTTCATATCCCTTGACCACTTATCTATTGAAGGGTGGCTTGAATTCTTATATATATATATATATATATATGAGACAATTCTCTATATATTTTAGAAATGAGGCCTTTATCAGAATCATTAAATGTAAAGATGATTTCCCAATTTGATGCTTCCCTCCTAATCTTGTCTGCATTAGTTTTATTTGTACAGAAACTTTTTAAGTTAATATAATCAAAATTATCCATCTGGTGTTGAATTAGGAGTTCCAGATCTTCTTTGGACATAAATTTATTCCATCTCCACAGGTCTGAGAGGTAAACTATATTACGTTCCTCTAACTTGCTTACAAAATCACTCTTTATATCTAGATCTTGAACCTATTTAGATCTTCTCTTGGTATGTGGTGTTAGATATGGGTCAAGCCCTAATTTCTTCCACACTAGTCTCCAATTTTTCCAGCAGTTTTTTTTAATTTATTTTTTATTTTATTTTATTAAAGCTTTTTATTTGTATAACATATGTATGGGTAGTTCCCCAGCATTGATCTTTACAAAGCTTTCCATTACAAATTTTACCCCCAGTCCCCTCCCCTCTCCTAGATGGCAGGAAGTCCACTACATGTTAATAATGTAATAATAGTTGACAAGTTGTGCAAGAAAAATCCTATCTACAAGAAAAAAAAAGAAAATCAGAGAAAGGAAACACAATGCAAGCAAACCTCAATAGAGAGCATGAAAATGTTACGTTGTGGTCCATATTTCATATCCCTCTCTCTGGGTGTATATGGTCTTCTTCAGTGAACAATTGGAACTGGTTTGGGACAATTCTTTGTTGCAAAGAGCCATGTCCATCAGAATTGATCATCATGTAATATTGTTGTTGCTGTGTATAGTGATCTCCTGGTCCTGCTCATTTCATTCAGCATCACTTCATGCAAATCTCTCCAGGCCTCTCTGAAATCGTCCTGCTGTTCGTTTCTTACAGAGCAATAATATTCCATAACATTCATATACCATAATTTATTCAGCCACTCTCCAATTGATGGGCATTCATTCACTTTCCAGTTTCTAGCCACTACAAAAAGGGCTGCCACAAATATTCTTGCACATGAGGGACCCTTTTCCTCCTCTAAGATCTCGTTGGGAGATAGGCCCAATAGAAACACTGCTTTCCCAGCAGTTTTTGCCGAATAGTGAGTACTTATTCCAAAAACTGGGGTCTTTGGCTTTATCAAACACTAAATTGTTAAGGTTATTGCCTAGATTGTCCTGATAACCTATCCTGTGCCACTGATCGACTGCTTTTATTTCTTAGCCAGTACCAAATGGTTTTGATGACCACTGCTTTATAATATAGTTTTAGATCTGGTACAGCAAGGCCACCTTCATCTGCCTTTTTTTTTTTCATTAATCCCCTTGAAATCCTTGACCTTTTTGTTCTTCCAAATGAACTTTGCTACTATTTTTTCTAGATCTGTAAAATAATTTCTTGGGAGTTTGATTGGTATGGCACTAAATAAGTAGATTAGTTTGGGTAGTATTGTCATTTTTATTATGTTCGCTCTGCCTACCCATGAGCACTTAATGTTTTTCCAATTGATTAGGTCTGATTTTATTTGTGTGGAAAGTGTTTTGTAGTTTAGTTCATATCGTTTCTGACTTTTCCTTGGCAGATAGATTCCCAAATATTTTATCCTATCATCTGTTATTTGGAATGGGATTTTTTTGTATCTCTTGCTGCTGAACTTTGTTGGTAATATATAAAAATGCTGATGATTTATGTGGATTAATTTTGAATCCTGCAACTTTGCTAAAGTTGTGAATTGTTTCTAGTAGTTTTTTAGTTGAGTCTCTAGGGTTCTCTAAGTATACCATCATGTCATCTGCAAAGAGTGATAATCTGGTTTCTTCATTACCTACTCTGATTCCTTTTATCTCTTTTTCTTCTCTTATTGACAAAACTAACATTTCTAATACAACATTAAATAGTAATGGTGACAGTAGGCAGCGTTGTTTCACTCCTGATCTTATTGGGAATGGTTTTAGTTTGTCTGCATTACAAATGATGCTTGCTAATGGTTTTAAATAGATGCTACTGATCATTTTAAGGAAAAGCCCATTTATTCCTATACTCTCTAGTGTTTTTAATAGGAAAGGGTGTTGGATTTTATCAAATGCTTTTTCTGCATCTATTGAGATAATCATATGGTTTTTGTTAGTTTGGTTATTAATATAATTAATTATGCTGATAGTTTTCCTAATATTGAGCGAGCCCTGCATCCCTGGTATAAATCCTACTTGGTCTTAGTGTACTATCCTGGGGATGACTCTCTGTAATCTCATTGCTAATATCTTATTTAAAATTTTTGCATCAATATTCATTAGGGAAATTGGTCTATAGTTTTCTTTCTCTGTTTTCACCCTACCTGGTTTAGCTATCAGCACCATATCAGTCTCATAGGAGGAATTTGGCAGTATACCTTCTGTCCCTATTTTATCAAATAGTTTGTATAGTATTGGAATTAATTGTTCTTTGAATGTTTGGTAGAATTCACATGTAAATCCATCTGGACCTGGAGTTTTTTTCTTAGGGAGTTGGTTAATAGCTTGTTTTATTTCTTTTTCTAATATGGGGTTATTTAAATAGTTTATATCCTCTTCTGTTAACCTGGGCAATCTATATTTTTGTAGATATTCCTCCATTTCATTTAGATTATCAAACTTACTGGCATAAAATTGGGCAAAGTAACTCCTCATTATTGCTCTAATTTCCTCTTCATTGGAGGAAAGTTCTCCCTTATCATTCTTGAGACTAACAATTTGATTATCCTCTTTCCTTTTCCTTGTCAAATTAACTAAAGGCTTATCTATTTTCTTGGTTTTTTGTAGAATCAACTCTTAGTTTTATTTATTAATTCAATAGTTTTCTTATTTTCAATTTTATTATTTTCTCCTTTTATTTTTAGAATTTCCAATTTGGTATTTAATTGAGGGTTTTTAATTTGTTCTTTTCCTAGTTTTTTTTAATAATAAGCTCAATTCGTTGATCTTTTCTTTCTCTATTTTATGCAAGTAAGAATCTAGAGATATAAAATTGCCCCTTATAACCACTTTGGCCGTATCCCACAAATTTTGGTATGTTGTCTCCTTACTGTCATTCTCCTGGATGAAATTATTGATTCTTTCTATGATTTGCTCTTTCACCCATTCATTCCTCAAGATTAGATTATTTAATTTCCAATTAACTTTTGGTTTATTTTCTCCTGGCCTTATATTGCATGTGACTTTTATTTCATCATGATCTGAAAAAGATGCATTTACTATTTCTGCCTTTCTGCATTTGATTTTGAGGTTTTTATGCCTTAACACATGGTCAATTTTTGTACAGGTTCCATGGACTGCTGAGAAAAAAGTAAACTCCCTACTGTCTCCATTCAACTTTCTCCATAGATCTATCATACCTAACTTTTCTAACAATTGGTTTATCTCCCTAGTTTCTTTCTTGTTTATTTTGTGGTTTGATTTATCTAATTCTGAGAGAGCAAGGTTGAGATCCCCCACTGGTATAGTTTGGCTGTCTATTTCTTCTTGCATCTCTCTTAATTTCTCCCCTAGGAATTTGGATGCTATTGCACTTGGTGCATATATATTTAGTATTGATATTGATACATTATCTATGGTACCCTTTAATAAAATATAGTTTCCTTCCTTATCTCTTTTGATTAGATGTATCTTGGCTTTTACTTGATCTGAGATAAGGATTGCTACCCCTGCTTTTTTTTTTTTGTTCACCTGGAGCATAATAGGTTCTGCTTCAGCCTTTTACCTTCATCCTATATGTGTCACTATGTTTTAGATGTGTTTCTTGTAGACAACATATTATGGGATTCTGGTTTTTAATCCAGTCTGATATCTGCTTCCGCTTCATGGGAGAGTTCATCCCATTCACATTCACAGTTAGAATAACTAATTCTTTATTTCCTGCCATCTTATTTACCCAAGTTATGTTTTCCCCTTTCCTCTCCCCTTTCTCCCTTCCCCTCTCCTCAGTACTTTGCTTTTGATGACCCCCTCTCCCAAACAATACTCCACCCTTTAGGTCACCTCCCCCCCTTTTTTTTAACTCCTTTTCCCTGATTCTTCTATTTTCCCTTCTAATAGTTTATCCCTTTCTTTTTCCTCCTTTCCCTCCCACTTCCCTCTAGAAACAGACAAGTTTCTATGTGAAATCAAGTGTCTGATATACACTTTTAGAACCCAACCTGATGAGAGCAAAATTTATACAATGCTCATCTCCCTCCCCTCTTTCTCTCAATTATATTAGTTTTTCTTTGCCTCTTCAAGTGATTTTACCTTGTTTTTACCTCCTTTTTTTCAGATCTTATTTTACCACTTTTTCCCCTCTTTTCCCCAGTATAACAACCTTTCCCCCTCTAGTTTTCTTTTTCATATCATCAAAGTAATATCTAGTTAATTATACCCCCAAACTTTAAGTAGCCCCATAGTAGAAATAAAGTTCTCAAGAGTACTTTCCTTTTTACCTTTTTATGCTTCTCTTGAGTTCTGTGTTTGGAGGTCAAATTTTTTGTTCAGATCTGGTCTTTTCATTAGAAATAGGTGAAATTCACCTATATCATTGAATGACCATCTTTTTCCCTGGAGGATAATGCTCATTCTAGCTGAATAGGTTATTCTTGGCTGTAATCCAAGTTCCTTTGCCTTTCAGAATATCTGGTTCCAGGCTCTTTGATCCTTCAATGTGGAGGCTGACAAATCGTGTGTGATTCTAATTATTGATCCTCAGTATTTGAATTGTTTCTTTCCAGCTGCTAGCAGAATCTTTTCCTTGGTGTGATAGTCCTGAAATTTAGCCAGGATATTCCTTGAGGTTTTAATTTTGGGGTCTCTTTCAGGAGGTGATCGGTGAATTCTTTCAATGGTGATTTTGCCCTTTGATTCTACAATCTCAGGGCAGTTTTCTTTCAAGATTTCCTGGAAGATAGTGTTTAGATTCTTTTTTTCATCATGGCTTTCAGGAAGTCCAATAATCCTTAGGTTGTCTCTCCTAGATCTATTTTCCAAGTCAGTTGTTTTTCCTAGGAGATATTTCATATTTTCTTCTAATTTTTCATTGTTTTGTTTTTGTTTGGTTCTTGAAGTCTTATTGAGTCATTCACTTGCATTTGTTCAATTCTTATTTTTAAAGTGTTGTTTTCTTCAGTTACCTTTTTAAGCTCCTTTTGTAACTGGCCAATTGAATTTTTTTGTTCATTGCACTCTTTTTCCACTTCACTAATTTTATTTTTCAATAAATTGGTGTCTTTTTCATATCTCTTTTGCATGGCATCATATCCTTCTTGCACTGATTTCAATTTATTTTCCCATTTATCCTCCAGTTCTCTTATGAAGTTCTTTATGCAATCTTCCAGAAAGGCCTTTTGAAAAGGGGACCAGTGATGGTCCTTAATAACTTTCTTTGGAGTTTTTTCTAAAGGAACCTCAGGATCTGGGGTCATCACTTCTTTCTCTTGATAAAAGCTGTCTATGGTGAGAGCTCTCTTTTGCTTCTTCATTTTTTTTTTTAGACAGCGTGGATGTCTCTTTAAGGCTCGGTAAAAATCTTCGACCTGGGGCACTTTGGTGAATTAACTTAAGGTGCTGGGCCAGTGGGGGCTAGGACTAAATCGGGATTACTCCTTAAACAAGACAAGTCTGCCAGAACACCTGTCTACAATCAGGGCAGAGTGTCCCGAGTGCCTCAAATAAATTCCAGGTGTTTGGAGTTTGGAGTTTGGAGTTTCTGCCACAATGAGCTGAGCTGAGTCCCACCCTCACTTCCGGCCTACACCCGAGTCCGCTGTTTATCCCTCTGTCCAAGTTAGACAAAGCTGATATGAAGTTCTTCAGAAAGCAGTGTCCAAATATTTCTGGATTGGTTGACTTGAAGATCAGTTCAGAGGCTTATTTTATTGTTGGTTTGAGAGAAGATCGGAGGAGGACGCAGAGAGTCACGTTTTCACTCTGCCATCTTGGCTCCACCCCCCTGAAGTTCCTGTTCTTCATTCTTGAAAATGATCAAAATGACATTAGTATGATAAAGTCAAGTTATTCATCAGACCAACATGAGCTTGGTATACTCCACCAAAAATAGGGCACAAATAATTCAGGTGAACATTTGGGGTAGATTCTCTAAATTTACACAACTCATGTTTCTTTTGAGCTACTTCAATTCTGCTTTGCTCATAAGACACAACACCTTCTTTGATGCAAGTTTCTCATGCTGGGCGGTCTTGTGCCAGTGTCTGCCAGTGTCTCCTAATTTCAAGGCTCTTCAGAGAACTCTTGAGAGTGTCTTTGTATTGCTTATTCTGAACATTAGGTGAACACTTGCTTTTTGTGCACTCTCTGTAAGATAATCTTTTAGGCAAGTTACTTGGCATTTGAACAATATGATATGTCCCTTGGCATTGCAATTTCTGCAGTAAATTTGGAATGCTTGACAATTCAATTTGAGAAAGGACCTTAGTGTCTGGTACTTCATCCTACCAGGTAATCTTCAGAATCTTCTTGAGATAATTCAAATGGAAATGATTCAGTTTTCTGGCATGGAACTGGGATGTTATCCAGGTTTCAAGGAAGCCATAGCTTAGTGAGGACCAGAAGATGGAAGGACTGAAGAAATAGGTTTAAGATAAAAAGAAGTTTATTCAGACTTTCTCTGAATCAAATTGATTATGTTCGTCTTTCATTTGGCTTCTTTCCATATGATCATAGCCAGAGTAAGCAACATAAATGTTTCCTGCTGGAGCTGAGAGTTGACATTTATTTAGTTTTCTATGTTGTATATACAAGTTATTGTTTATTTATAGAAAACTCAATATGTCATCAGTTAGTAGGATTTTGCCATGGAAACAGAGTATGCAGGTTTTTACTTCATGTTTAAAATATAAGTAATCATTTTCATTCTCTATTTAATAAACTAAAAAAATTTGAATGAAGTAACCACTGGAAATTATGGCATCCTCAGGCATGCGTTTTAAACAGGAATACAGCAACTTTGGTCATTGCTTCCTACACTACTGTCCATACAACCCAGACACTCTTTATCATTTCTTTTAAATCTCCATCATATAGACCCCTCTCCCATCATTCTGAGGTTAACATTATAAGTGTCTTCACTATACTGTTTATTGTGTGTGTGTGTGTGACATAACTAATAAGTGTTAAATATCTGAGGCGGGATTTGACTCTAGGACCAAAGCTCTATCCACTGTGCCATCCAGCTGTCCTTCTTTGCCAGACTTGTTAGCCTTTTTTAAAGGCTTTTTTTAAAGTGACCCTAATAAGTAATATTAGTCTTTGAATTTCTGAAATTCAGTTTAACTCAAGAGACATTTATTATTGACTTACTGAAATGTACAAGGTATTAGGATAGTAAGTTATATTCATGGCTTTCTTACTTTTAAAGGATAATAGTCATCCATTGGTCTTAGGAACCAAAAATTTTGGTGCAATTCCAAATAAAAGTAATTAACTACTTATTAAATTCCTCACTCTCCCTGTCAATTATTATACTAGCCTTTCCCTTAGTATACAACATCATAACTTTTCAATCTAATGTGTATATATTTGTATCGAGATATAGGTGTATGTGAACCCTATATAGAAGGAATGATAAAAGAAAGTGTGATGAAATATTTGAGGAGCAAGAGAGCACTTTCATGAATCTGGGGGTGGTTCTGGGAGGGCTAACTAAGCCAAAGTTTTGTGAGGATGTGGCCTTGATATTTGGGAGTTAGATGGAATTGAGAATATGGAGAAATTCACTACAGATGTAGAGAGAAGAGCAAAAAAGAAGTGAAACAGAAGAAAACAGAAAGGGTACAGAACAGTGACTATTTCTATTTGTTTGTATTAATACTTCATGAAAGAGCATAGCATGAAATAAGGCAAGATATGTAGTTTTCAGTCAGAATATAGAAGATATTGAATTCCAGGATTATGAATTTAGGTTTTATTCATGAGGGAATGGGGATCCCTAGGAAGCTTTTGAGGCCCACAATTGAGCAGTAACATGATCATAACAGTGCATGAGGAATATACACATAAACACACACACATATATACATATATGTACACACAAGCACACATATATGGATATATGTATATGGTATTTATATGTGAATATATATAAAGACATTATGTATATATACACATGTGCATACATATGGATATATATATATTCATTTAGACAGAATTTATACACACATTACATATGTGTCTTAATAGGAATATACAGACATGTGTATATATGTATACACTTACATATCTGTGTATATATATATATATATATACATATAATCCTAATGCACTATTATATGTTTGTATATACATATGTATATACATAGGTATATACATATGTACTCATCCATACTTAGTATATATGTGCTTATGTGCATATAAACAATTTCTAAAACCACCAAAAATTTATAAGGTCAAATAAGCTTTCCAACAACAATTTTTTTCCCGATATGACCTTAGAATCCATTCGGTATTCTACATCAGCTACTAGACAAATAAAATGAATAGACAATTATTCAATTGTATAACCCTCTGGATAACTGAGTCTCCGAAAGACTTTCTCCACCTCCCCCCCCCAAGCCATTATCCTTTATTTGTTTTTATTTTAACCTCATCAATTTTCTGTACACTTGCTCTAATTTTTCCATTGGTTTCTATTATGTCCTTTGTAGACCATCTATGTTACTTTTCACTGAGCACTGATGGAGGTTAGTGGCTGCTTTTGTTTGAGAGGCTATTCACTGTGACTGAGAGATGTTTGCTCGGGGAGCAAGCCACGAGGGTGCCCACATGAATGTTAAACCACCCATTTCTTCCTCAGACATGTTGGTCCTTTCAGAGTGATTCCTGAGGTCACTGGTGGGGCACTGAAAGGGATGGATGCACAGCTGATTTTATTAGGGGCTATGTAGATAAGGAGCAGATTGTAGCTGCAAGGTCAAATATTTGACCAAAAGTGAAAACAAAATAAAGCTGGATGTTGTAAATAGGAGAGGAAAGAGAATCTTTTAAAAGAATGGTATAAAAGAGCCAAACAGAAAAGAAACCTACTATCATTTCCATGAGAATCTTTAGTTAGTTTCTGTTCTCTCTTTTTATGACCATTTCAAGTAACTAAGTACATATGGCATGTTTGTAAGTAAAGCAGTCGATGAAGTTAGTTACACCTCTGCATTTATGGCCATGCCCCTGAGTATTATTAACTTTTACACTCCCCATAAAATATAATTTATCACTTAAATAATTTGCTTTGTGTCAGGGCTCAGTGTGCTCCAGTGCTTTCCTGCTCATTAAATGAGATATTTTTACTTAATGAGCCAAGGATGTCCTTTGCATTTAACATTAGAATTGATTTCAAACACTTCATTTTTATAACACTTTGGGTATGTGATTTCAAAAATGTGGGTTTCATCTCAAAATGCCAATGGGAAACAAATCAGAAATTGTTAAATATAGGTGATAAGGAAAAAGTTCTATACTTTTGAAATCTGGAGATTTAGATCTGTGAAAAAGAAATCCAAACAAAACAACGTCCGCCCACTCCCAGCAAAATCTCATAACACTGTCCCAAAGTAATGAGATTTCCTTCTTAATAGTAATACAGAAATTTGAAAACTAATATAATAATGTTCAGGGGAAAAGTCTATCCTAAATAATTCTGAAAGCAAGATAGAAAGTCTGAACCTAAAGTAATCTGAATACCAATATGAATAAACAGAATAGCTATCTTCTGATTGATCATTAGGCTTGGACTGGACCTTTGATATCATTTTTAGAGAGAACTCCCAGGTGGGGAAATTCCCTCTCACTAATTCATGTCAGCAGCTTTTCTGCAACCTATATCCTTAAAGAGTTGCTTAACTTACTGAGAAGTTACTTGACTAGGGTCTGTAGTCAGTATCATATCAGAAATAGGACTTGAATCCATCTTCCTAGTTTCCAGGCTGGCTCTCTATCCACCTTGCTAGGCTGGCTCTCAATTTAATTTTGTCCTCATGAAAATGATAAATGGATACGTCAGCCTTCCATTCATCTAGTTAACTAAAGATTTAAAATTTGAAAGTTTCTACTTAAAAAAAATTGATAGATGTCTTATGCAATGTCTAAAGAGAAATAAGATTCCCTATAGAGGTGAAAATTCTTCAGAAGGAATGTATGGATTTCATCAAGCTACAGAATACTATAGGGTCTTTTCAATAAGATATACAGTCTCTAAAAAGAAATCAGTCTAGCCAACTGCATTGTAAAAGCAGCATGGATAATAATCTCTTAAGACAAGGACATTTGAATAGGTGCTGATATACAGTGGTGAAAGCAGCATTCACAGAAATGAAAACATAATATCAAAATTATGAAGTATTAAGACATTTTTTAAAGATTTGTACAAATCTTTTACATCCTAGTAAACTGAACAGATTTTCTGTCACTGAAGAACGTATTTATTAATTAAATTATTTTATTGTGAAAAATAGATTTTTTTTTTAAAAAAATTGATGTTTTGAAAAAATTTGTTGGGATATATACTGAATTTATTTCCTATTGTAAGGATATAGAATTTTCCTAGCATATGGCAGAAACAAGACTGGTAGACTCTTTTCTCCCTTTGTTATGCTATGGAAAGGTTAATAAAGGAAGCAAATGTTCGTCTGTGATATATGTTGACACAGCTTTTTAATGAACCATGGAGACCCAGTGTCTGCAGCAGTTTTAAAGCCAGCACCCTCTTAGTTCAGGTCTGATATTGGAATGAAGGCATCTTGAAAGTTAAAAACATTTAATAAAGGAGATATTAGCAAGTCACTGAACATTTAATAAAAGAGGTTTATTTACCCTAATACAGCAAAGATACATAACAAGGACAAATTGATGCGACCAGTCTTTCTTCTCTGAATACAGTTCCCCTTAATTCTATCCAGAAACATGTCTATTCAATAAGTCATTAGGGTTTGGGAATTCACATGTTCTTTGGTACCTACAAAGTCAAATAGTCCTAGACTCATGTGACTTGGATTTTTTTATGCCTTTATATAACATTTCCTGCACCAGGAAAGCCAGGGCCAATCAGGACCTTAAGGACAAATTAATCTTGTGCCTATTCCATGTTGGTTGAGGGATAAATTGGAGAAAGAGAAGGGACAGAGAAGGAAATAAGTATTTATAAAGTGCCTACTATCATCCAGGTACTGTGTTAAGTGCCTCTTACCAATATTATCTCATTTGATCCTTCACAACAACCTTGCAAGAGAGGTGCTATTATCACCTTCATTTTACAATGAAGGAAACTGAGACAAACTGAGGAAACTTAACTGAAGTTAAGTGACTTGTGTAACAAGTAAGTGTCTGAGTTCAGATTTGAATTCAGATTTTTCTGAGTTCATGTCCAGTGCTCTATTTAATGCACCATTAGCTAACTCTGCATTAAAGAAACACCGGTCTTTTCACACCTAACAATGTAATATGGACATGAATCATGTAGCACCATAAATTCTGAAAAATTAAAATAGAGAATAATCAAAGGCCAGTGGAAAGACTCATGGTGGGAGTAAGAAGATTATATAATATGGATGAAAGTGACGTATGAAAGAAGTGACATAATAGATGCTATTAGAGATCATTTCTCCCAATATTATGTAATATAAATTAGAAAAATTATGTAGTCTTACATGTAGGAGTTAAATTCATTATAACATTATCCAAAGAAAAATGTATTTTCAAAATAACTATTTTTTCTATTAAAAAAAACTTTCAAAATAAAATAATGCATAATCAGAAAAGGAGTAGACAGATAATGTAACTGAGAAACAAAGAGTGTATATTTAACTGAATACTGAAGTGGTACCCATGGAATTTTTTTCTTTTCTATTTTAATATCTTATTGATTTTAAAAATTATATATATGTATCATATATATATATATATATATATAGAATACACTATATAATATGTGACACATGACATCATTTTATATGTGAATATTTGTTGTTCAATTGTTCATTCATGTCCATATTTTTGTGACCACATGGATCAATTGTCTGTATGGTTTTCTTGATAAAGATACTGGACTGGTTTGCCATTTCCTTCTCCAGTTTTATGCAGACAGGGATTAAGTGACTTACCCATGGTCACACAACTGGTAAATGTAAGGTCAATTTTGAACTTTGGTCTTTCTGAGTCCATGAATACATTGTATTTTCTCATGGACTCTGTCCTCCTCCAACTTCCCAATAAAAACCTTCTTATGACAAATAAATACAATCAATCAAAACAAATCATATACTGGCCATGTCCAAAAATGTATGCCCAATTCCATATCTATTGTCTGCTACTTTTCTTCTAAGTGATGGAAGACATGCTTCAACATCAAGTCCATAAACATGGTTCAATACTGTTCTGAAGTCTTGGATATTGTTTGTATTTATATTAGTTTATCTATGAAAAGGTTAAAAAAAACTAAGGATAAGATATCCAGTGAATTGAGTAGTATTCATACAAGGACATGGATATAAATTTTATAGCATGCAAAGTCTTAGATGGGTTCCAGTCTAAACTGCTGCTGGAAAATGCTTCTTTGCTGAGATCATGGATCCAGCATATCAAGAAATACATAAAATTAAAAAAAAAAGAGAGATGGAAAGAAAAAAAAAACAACTAAAAAAAATAGATTCCATTTAGTTTCCAGCCTAGAAGGAAGAACTGTTTCTTGTTTTAAAAGACAAAGATTGGTTAAGATTGTAATTGTGTGTTTCTTTTCTATGCAGAAGCAATTAATTAAAAATAATTTTTCACTTTCCCCTCTTTTATGTCACTTAAAAAAACTAATAAAAATAGTTTAATACATATATAGTGGCTCATGTGTTGCAGGTGGTTTTTTTTCCTGGAAAAACACCACTGCAGCTTATTTTTTTCTTGTTAACAATTAAAAACAAAAAGAATATTTCTCATTCAATGTGTACTGGTAAAATAATAGATTCTACTGAACAGGATAGACTTAAAAGAGTTGAGGCAATAGTTGGAAAATAATGGAAAGTTGAAATGAATTATATTTCTTTTAAGTCAATCAAACTTTCTTTAATTAAATTAGATAATCCCTCAATGATTTTTCTTTATAAGATAGTAGCTATATTGGAGTGGGATAGTTAAGTAGCACAGTGGATAGAACCTTGGTCAGGAAGAGGACTCTTCTGAATTCAGATCTGACCTCAAATACATATTAGTTTAGTGACCCTGGACAAGTCACTTAATTCTATCTCATTTTCCCTCATCTATGAAATGAGCTGGAGAAAAAAAAAATCAAATCATTTTAGGATTTTTTTTCCAAGAAAACTCCCAAATGAAGTTGCAAATAACTGGATATGACTGAAAAATGACTGAACAACAAACAATATTGGGGTTGGTACGTGCCAATGCATTAGTACTAAGCTGTTTCAGATAAATTCCACTTTAAGTAATCTAAACATGGGTGAGACATGAGGATTTTTTTCAAATGTCAAACTCAAAAGGAAGAGTCACATTAAAAAGAAGCAAAGAAAACTATTTGGCAAATTGAAGAGGGCAGAAGCAATTTGGAAAAATGAAGATTTGGGGCCAGAGGACCTGAGTTCAAAATCTGTTTTGGTCATTAACTATCTGACTTTGAACAAGTCACGTAAACTGTGGGATTCAATTTTCTGCACTAAGAAGGTTGAATTAGTTGGCCTCTGTAGTTATTTCCATCAATAGGTCTATAATCCTATCATTGTTAATGGTGTCTATCTCTCTTGAACAGTGTAAGAGATGAACAAAAGCTCTTATTTATTTATTCATAATAGTATTTAATTTTTCCAAATGCATGCAAAGATAGTTTTCAACATTCATCATTGCAAAACTTTATGCTCCAGATTTTTTCCCTCTCCCCCTCCCCTAGACAACAAGCAATGAAATATAAGTTTTACTTGTGCAATTCTTCTAAACAAATTTCTACATTTGTCATGCTGTGCAAGAAAAATCAAATCAAATGGGAAAGAAAAAACAAGAAAAAGGATTAAGCAAACAATAACAAAAGGTAAAAATATTATGCTTCAGCGCATAACAATGTATGTTTCCCAGTTTTCCTACATCTCCTCCAACATTTATCATTATGTTTGCCTGTCATCTTAGCTAGTCTGAGATATATGAAGTAATATAATACCTCAGAGTTGTCTTAATTTGCTTTTCTCTAATCAAGTGATTTAGAGTATTTTTTATATGAGTAGAAATGGCTTTAATTTATTCATCTGAAAATTGTCTATTTATATTCTTTGACCATTTAGCAATTGGGGAATAGCTTTTATTCTAATTTGGCTCAATTCTCTATGTATGTTAGAAATAAAGCCTTTTTCAAAAAAGACTGACTATACAAATTTCCCCCCAGCTTTCTGCTTCTCTTCTAATCTTGGAAACATTGATTTTTAATTAAATGTAATCAGAATTATCCATTCTGCACTTTTTAATATTCTCTAGTTCTTTGGCCATATTTTCTTCATTTATCCACTAGATTTGAAATTTAGACTATCCCTTGTTTTCCTAATTTGTTTATAGTATCACTTTTATGTCTAAATCATGAACCCATTTCAATCTAATCTTGGTATAGGGCATTAAATGTTGGTCAATGCCTAGTTTCTGCCTTACTATTTTCTAGTTTTCCCTGCAATTTTTGTAAAATAGTGG
Source organism: Myrmecobius fasciatus (assembly GCA_023553655.1). Classification (NCBI taxonomy): domain Eukaryota; kingdom Metazoa; phylum Chordata; class Mammalia; order Dasyuromorphia; family Myrmecobiidae; genus Myrmecobius; species Myrmecobius fasciatus. Next base: position 271,319 of record JAJPUD010002314.1, on the reverse strand, counting down.
GTTCTTATCCTAGAAGCTGGAGTCTTTGGGTTTATGAAACACTATATTACTATAGTCATTGACTATTATGCCTTGTGAACCTAACTTATTCTACTCAGCTACTGCTCTATTTCCTAATCAGTATCAAATAGTTTTGATGACCACTGCTTTATAATATAGTTTTAGGTCTGGTACAGCTAGGCTGTCTTCTTTTGCATTTTTTTTTCATTAATTCTTGACCTTTGAAATTCTTTGAAATTCTTGACCTTTTTGAACATAAGCCTTTAAAGGAAGCTCCTCTACTTCAGTAATGAGACAATTAGAAGGCTATGAGAGCAATGAGCTTCTCTTCACCTTTCACCCTCTAAAAGTGGTTCAAGCCAATCAACATTCACAAAATATCTACTGTATAAAAAGTATCAGTAATAGAAAGACAAAAAAAATGAAACAGTTCCTGCCATCAAGGAGATTTCATTCAGCTGGCAACATGTACATGGTAAATAAACACAAGGTGATTTGAGGAAGGAGAAGGCACTACTCTCCGATGGGGGTAAAAGGATTTGGGGGTAAGATGTATCCAAGAAGGCTTTCTCTAGGAAGTGACCCTTGTGCTCAGCCTTGAACAAAAATCCATCAGGTAGAGAAGAGGAGAAAGTGTATTTCAGGCTTGGAAGAATGAGTTAGGAAATAGAAGGTCTTGAATAAAGAATAGCAAGTAGTCCATTATGAAATAAAATTGTGAAGAAGGTAAGAAGGTGCCAGATTGTGGAGAACTTCACATGTCAAACCGAGGACATAGAGTCATCACAGGCTCTTGAGGAGGGAGATAAACTGATTCTCACATCACACAGTGGCAGAATTAGTATTCAAACAAAGGGTCTTTAACTTCCAGACTTACAGTTTTTCCACCATGTCAAGCTGCCTCATGCCAGAATAAAATCAAGTCAACAGGCATTTATTAAACAACTTCTATGTTCCAAAAATTGTGTGCCAAACTCCACATTTGGGTTCCTGCATTCAAATTGTAGATTGTAACTATTCCCGATTTTACATGACTCCATTTCTGAATCTCTGTAGTAGAAAAGTTCATTAACTTGAATGCAAGACCATTGATAAAAAGTTGACTTAGGTTGATCTAATAACTGTCAATCACTTGGTGCCAGATCAAAGTTTTTGTAGCATCATAGCTGAAGCCCACTGGTATAGGTTTTTGTAGAACCCAGGGTCATCACCTTGCCATCTTGAGAACTTTAGTGAAGGATTAATGGTGTACTCATATTTTATTTAGCAAATAATAAATAATGTCTCATTTCTGCATGCTATTTTAGACCTTTACTGTAAGAGAGATCATTATCACCTCCAACAGTTTGATTTCTAAAGAGCTTTAGTTGTCAATATTTATATCAGATTCCTTGTTTTGTTCTAATTATGCTTCCTATTTTCCCCTACAGCTTTCTTTTTGTGGTCAACATCATTTCAATTCAATGAGTAGCAGAGTGCACTCATTTAACAATTTCGTCCTTCAAAACCAGTTTGAGATAGAACAAAATTATTGTTGTTAGGCTTTTTTTTTCTCTTTCTGTCAGCATATGATACAGTAGAAATCCTAAATCAATAACACTTTTTATTCCTACACAATTGATGCATAACATCCTTCTTCACATGGAGGTTTAATGTGTTGTAAATTAATTATCTGGAATGAACACAGGGTCAATGGGCCTTGGTATGACTGGGATGTAATGTTAAAGTGTTCCATTTCCTCCCTCCACTCTTCGGCTCTTACTGAGTCTTTTATACATGTCAGTTATGCCATCTTCTGCAATCGGCTCCCTTAAGGGTAGTTAATGCCCCTCTAGGGATTGATCGATAGAAAAAATTTTGCTTTACCATAAATTTAGTCAACTATTTTCTGCCTTCCAGGCACAAAAGGGACATTTTTATTTGCCATACCTCCAGCAGTGCATTTTCTATTAAGAAAATTTAATTGAAATGAATCTCACACATTTTGTCTCCATCTAGAGTGTTATATGAAAGATCCAAATGGGGCACATGTGGGTTTTATTATCCCTCTCTGCCAACAGGGAAGGGAAATAATTGTTTATTTTCTTCCCAGTCCAGACCAAAGAAAGATAAAGTTATCCACCCCGTGATCTAATTGTGGAAATGAAGGCAGTTCCATTTCAAATGAAATAAAAACAACTCCAATAAAAGTGGAGTCTTCATCAGGAGCAAAGCAATTAGAAAGCAGAAATTCACTAAGTTTTAAAGTACTCAATTTTCGTTTTCTTCCCTTTAAAACAAGACAAAGAGCAACAAACTCCATTATAATTTTGAGATAGCTCTGCTATTAGTAGCTATAGAAACAAGGTAACCAGGTAGTGAATACAGGCTAGACTCACACAGATGCAAGCACATATATACACACATCAATGCCGCTAGGATAATGAGAAGACAAACAAAACCTTTTAAATTCTTATCTTGTAGTGATGTCCCTGGTTAGTTGGGTGACCCACTGGGAAAAGGAAGATCCAACATCACTCTGTCATGTTTCAGTGGCAAGTCTGGGAATTCACTGGGTTGTGTTGTTCCCCTACCAGCAGCCTCCCATCCTTCAGTAAATAAGGCAGCACTGAAACTGCATTCACATCAAATAACAGGAAGCCCCCACTAGGGTCAACGCCATGATTTCTTTTCAGATGTTCTTTCTCTTTTGTCAAATGATGATGTCAAGTGCAGGGGTGGTGAGTGGAACCAAATCTCCTTTACTTCCCTTGACAACGAGGTCAACAGCACTTGTAAATTCAGCCTATCCCAGCTGCAGCTGTGTCAAAAGTTGCGAGCTCAGCGGGACGGTGAAATGATACAAGGAACAACGTATTTCCCCAAACTCCCACTTGCCATGTATCTAGGGAAAATGCTTCTCTTTGATCTTAGGACAAGTTCCTAAGGAAGATTTTTCAGCTCAGGGTTTATCCCCACATGTGCTCTTGGGTCATCAGAGATCCTCTGAGTGTCTCCTGATTTTGAGGAGTAATCTGAGTGCTACATAAGGAGCATTATAGGTTAGATCTTGTTACTTTCTATTCACATGTTTCAGGAGCCTGAGTCCTATGTAAAAAAAGAATCACCTATGTATTCCTGAATAACAGAGTGATAGGTAGCAGAACTTTAATTCAAATGAGACCTTCTAATTCTGAAGGAAAAGTTCTTTCTAATATATATATGTGTATATATATGTGTATATATACACATAAACACACACGCACAAATATATACATACATATGCTATACATATAAACATGCACAAATATATATATATATATGCATACATATAGAAATATATACGTACATATATATACACACACATACATATAGGGCTTCTTTGTGTTTCTGAGATCTAGCATGCTTCAGGAAATTTAGTCTTATTAACTTCAAGATTTTAAGGAACTTTGGACAAATTCACTTCATTGAAAAAAAAAACAAAAAACAAAACCCTGAAACTTTTTTTCACCTGTCAAACAGATATAATGCCATACTTTAGTACCTTGGGTGATTCATGATTTCATCAATGTGATTCTTCTCCCTATTTCCTCTTATATAAGTCATAATCTTCCCCATTCTATCTCATTCTGGAAATTCTTGCCCATATTTTCTAATAAGTTCTTTATAAAGATTTGCTTTAATATACTTGGCCTTCTTTTTAGTCATTCAAGGTGCCAGTATAGCATAAAGAATGTCAATCTATTGTCTCTTATTCTTATTATAAAATTGAACAATTTCCTTTTCGGGTTATATTAGTCTCTACCTGTGATATAATGAAGAGAGGTAAGTTCTTTTCTTACATCAAAGCTGTTGTTTATAACATTATTGGTTGCTGTTACTTCATCATTATTTAATCATTTCAGTTATGTCTGACTCTACATGACCCCATTTGGGTTTTCTTGGCAAAGAAAACTGGAATGTTTTGCAATTTTCTTCCCCATCTCATTTGACAGGTGAGGAAACTGAGGCAAACAGAATTAAATAACTTGCCCAGGATCACACAGCTAGATAGTGTCTGAGATCAGATCTGAACTCAGGAAAGTCAAGTCTTCCTGGCTCCATACCTGGTGCTCTATTCACTGTGCCATATGGTTGTTGTCATCTATCAGATACCTTTTAATTGTCTTTTAGTTTGCTAATTTTATATCTGATTAGATTATGTTTGGTGATCTGTGATTTGTAGTCACATGTAGCGGAAGAATGCTGGTTTTGTTGCCTTTCCCAACATGGACATCCAAGAACATACTGACAACAATATAAATGCTGAATGGGCACAATTGACTTAGATGGGAAAAAGAAGGGAGACCTGGAGTCAGGAGGATCAGATTTCAAATCTAGCCTTAAATATTTACAAAAAGCATCATGCTGGGCAATTCACTTAATCTCTGGTACCTCAGTTTATTCATCTGTAAAATGGTGAAAATAGTTGAATCCACCTCTCAAGGTTATTGCAAAACTCAAATGAGATAATTGTAAAGGGCTTAGCACAGTGCCTTACATATAGTAAGCACTGTGTTAGCTATCATCATCATCATCATCATCGTAAATTACAATATATAATCTTTGTCCTTCTGTATAATTGCCTGATGAGTTCTAGAAAAGGCTAGCAATATGGCAAGAGGCTTAGATTGCTGTGAATTCTGAATGTTTCTTTCTAGGAAATTCTATTTCATAAAGATTTTGGATTATACATTTCAAGTGGATAGTGACCTTAAATCCCTCCAGTCAGTCCAATCACCATGACTGAATGAGTTATCTAAGATCCCACAAGGAATATGTTCATAAAATCAGAATTTGAATCCTGCTGTCCTGATCCCAAACGGAGTGCTTTTCTCACATATCACATTGCCACTCCATTCTCCAAATGGAAAAGAATCTCAGCTCCTTAAAAAATGTGATCCAAGATGATCTGAGAAGCTGAGTCCTTAACATCATTTTTGTGTGCTCCCTTGCCAGTTTTCAGGCTACAGACTTGGATGAAATTCAATGTTGTGGATTAGGAAGAGTTTGACTACTGTAAAGATGTGCTGTATCTGCAACCCAAGTGGAAAGTCTATAACTCCCTGATTGTCTAATAATTTGTAGAATTTAGTTAACATGTGACATAAAAACATACATGTAAAAGAAGTCACTCATACAATACTCTTTACCAAAATAAAATTACAGTGAAATAGTTGAGATTTAAATGCTGAATTATTTTTTGGCTATCCACAAATAGAAGCAGCCTGTTACCATGAATAGGATATTGGGTCTGAAATCAGGAAAAACTGGGTTCAGATCTCAATTGTAACTCTTCCTAGCTGTTTGACACTAGGCAAGTCACAACCTTTGAACTTTCAGACTTTTCCTTAGAATTTATCTGCACAGCCCTCGAGGGATATGATTTGATTTGCCATGCTGTTTAATGAGTATCCCCAAATAAAATCATTCTTCTACATTATTGTTTATCACACATTTGTCATAGTTATCCCTGTACTCAAAGGCTCTGTGTTTGTGTATGATAATATCTCCGTTGTCAGACTTAATCATCATTTTAAATGGAAGTTAAAGAGACTGGTCAAGTTATATTCTTTCCCTGATTTTCAAGAAAGTGACTATCATATCCTCATCATTAGGCAGAATTATCTTTTGTGGGGAGTGAGAAGAAAAAGAAAAAGGAGTTGTAATTAAAGAATCAGAGAAGATAAAGTTCAGAAAGAATGCCAATTTGGGAGAAAAAGGTGGATTTTAAGAGGAGAAGGATTGGCACTTAATTATTTTTGATAGTGGAGCTGTATACTTTGGGCAGAAATCTTAATATATTAATATGGAAGGAAGAGGTAAGGGAGAATGTTGGCATTATATGGTATTTTATTTCTTTTGTGGGCAGTTTCTTATTCTCTGAGTTATCTTTTACTCTAATTTGCTCATTCTGGAAGGTTTGACTTCTCAGTGAAAGAGCACCACCACAAGTCAAACTCAAATGCTCTCATAATCCTAGAGGTAGCCCTTTTGAAAAGGAATACCCTTCTGTTACTCATCACTTTAGCTCTTTAGAGGAAACAAAGTACCATGGTGAATAGAGCCTTGGACATAGAATCAGGAAGTTCTAAGCTCAACTCTAAACATATACTTTTCAGCTGTTTAACTCTCAGGAAATCATTTAACTTTTCTCTGCATCAGTTTTCTCATTGTAAAATGGGGTCAATAATGGCAACCACCTCCTTGGGTTGCTTTGAAAATAATTGAGACAATATTTGTAAAGTCCTTTGCAAATCTCCAATTATTATATAAATGTTAATTATCATCATTATTATTCTTGTTATCATTACTACTAGGACAACTATTATTAAGCCCCCAGCCAATCTCACAATATTGGTCCTTTTAGATTTTAAACATAACAATTTATTTAGCAACAAGGCAAAATAAGTGATGTCACAAATATTTATTATATAATAAAGCAAAATGCCAAAGAAATAAATATGTCAAACTCTACATGCAACTTTGAGTTACACTCTCCCACCAAAGAACTCAGAATTTGTGGGGGAGAGTGGGCACACACACTTAGAGAAAACTGGAAGGGAAACCTGAAGTAAAAAATTCATATGCTTGGGGTAATTTACAACTTTGAACTATAGACTTTGATGTCAATGGTCTCTTCAGCAACATGTGCACCACATGAAGCCATTTCTTTGCCAACTATCTATTGGTCCTTACTCCCCAGATGGGCAAGTCTTTTTCTCTAGTTTTCTCCAAATGTCACATTTACAAGCTCTTTTCACTTATAGTCTCCTTTAAACAGAAACCTGAAAAGGATGTTGGGAAATTGTTACCCTACTTGTATTGTCTAGTGGTTCTCTTTAAGCTGGAGAATGGCAAAATTATCAGGCTGGTAAATTCTGGTAATTACAGACCAGGTATTCATTAATTTGCCAAGATTCTACTGTGTTATCTAATAAGAGGTTTAGCAAAACAACTCAGGTTGACTCTCTCTAAGCAGCCAACCCTTCATGCATTAGTATCCTGGGCTGTTTGAATAGATCTCAGAATTTCTGTTCATACAGGTAAATGGTTGCATAATTTTTTTTTTCCTTTTAGCTTTTCTCTCTCAAACCAGAGAGGATAGCAAAGAACAACAATTGCTAGAACTCCAAATTTTATTAAATCAATAAGAACCTTAGCATCTTTTGTTATCTGATTATTCCTCCTGGCTTTTTCTCCTAAATAGGTCTTGTGGAAATACTTTTCAATCCCACACTGAGTCTTCTTTTACCCCTTCTTGATCATTTCAATTTCAGCTTTAGCCTCTACCTTTTCCAATCTCTCTAATTTGTTTTAATGATTCCAATCATCCACTGAGTGACTCACCTTTTACTTATGAAGTAACAACCACCAAATTTCCCTTAAGAAATCAACAGTCACTTAATAGTTACTTAAGTCTTAAAACAGTTATATGCCAATGAACAGAGGGCTCATAAGGTCCTACATATTTAAGTTCACAAACAACCCTCCATTTCAGTCTATAATCTTGAAATTGCTTTTTAGACCTTACATATGATAAGTTTTTAGTGAATTATGATTTTTTAAAAAATTGGCCCTTTAAACCATCAAAATATTCACATCATCTTACATCCTTTACAAGTAATATAAATCTTTATATTTTAGAATATAATGAATTTTCTGTCCATAGTGATTAAATTCCATCTGATATCTATGTTTTTGTTACATATATATTTTACCAGTTTTTATTAAATCAAAGTACTTTTCCTACTCCTTAAAGGTATCAATTATTTATCTATGAAAGAGGAAATATTTTACAGTTAATTTAACTCTCATTCTTTTCCGGAAAATAACATATCTACCTCTCTGAGCATTAAATTGTTTCATAAAATATGGCAGCACCTTAAAGTATAAGTTTTTGAAGCCTCTTGTGATGGCTCTAGTGGTTGATGAGTTATTCTTCTCCTAGCTCCTTAAGAACCTTAGAGAAAATGTCATTGAGTTTTGGCTCATTGGTGTACAACACTGCAATGCCATGATATGTTGGGTTCATTAGCAGCAAAATCCTAGTTAATGAGGAATTTCCCCATTTTTGAAATTGTTTAGAGATAGGATAGAACACAAGAAGTTGTTCAGGATCCCAATATCTTTCTTCATTAATTTTTTTCTTTCTGATTGGAAATGATTCAGAGAATCAAATTTAAAGAAATATAGAGGAGTCATCTTGTAATTCAAAATTATGTTTAGTCACAAACATTTATTAAGCACATATGCCTGGTACTATGCTAAGCATTGGTATAACTAGAAATGTTTGGGCACAATACTTACAAAAATTCTTATTTTCAAATCATACAGAAATTCTTCTAATCCAGGAAAGATGTAAGAAACAAAATTTATTATATGAATGCCTATTGTAATAAGCAGAAACCTATGAATATTTATTTGTATCTTAAAGATTGAAAGGTGGTGACATCATCCCATTAGCCTTTGGGGCTGGTTGAAGACTCACTTCCAATGTTGAATCAAAGGTATGTTTGCTCAATATAAACAAATATGATCGTTATCAGGTCCTTTTATACAAAGACATATACTTTAAAAATTTTTTTTAAATTGTCATGCTTGTTCAACTGTTTTTTTTCCATGAGGGAAAACAAAACTTGCCTTTTCTATCTCTTCCCTCCATTCAGCTTCCCTGAGCTTAACATTATTAAATACTTAGGTCTAACTATTTTGAGACATATCATATGATCAAGGGAAATGATAGAAAGCCTCTGTTTTATGTGTACAGTGGAGAAGCCATACTACATATGCTATCAGCAAATCTTTTTGCATAGAAAGATACTAATTCAAAGAACAAGCAAACAAGCAACAAAATGAGTGAAAGGACAAATTCATGCTGCATTCTTTAAACTTCACCAAATAGCATATTTAATTCAGAAGCATTTTTCCAAGGTGAGAAAAGAATTAAATTATGAGACTTTTATCAAGTTGACAAAATGTTTCAAAAATGCATATATATACATATACATATACATAGAGAGAGTACTGTGCAAATTTTTAAGGTTTGCATAAATAATAGTTATTATTCTAGATTAGACTTAGAGTGTTTGCTTTTGTTGCTTGAGATGATCATTTCAATTATTGTCAGAATGGTAGTCTTAATTAATTAATTAATTTACTGAATTGAGATTGTTGCTATTGTTATTCCCATATTGAAAATGAGGAAACCAATCTGAGAGAGTTTAAGGGACTTGCCAAGAGTCTTAATAAATTTCTGAGGCAGGATTTGAACTCAGATTTTCCTCACTTTTGATCCAAAGCTCTATTAACAATTCCAAGATTGCTTCTATATTTGTCTTAAGCCATAGTCTTTAACTAGAGTCCACATTCTCCACGGGGGTCTATAGATTCAGGGATAATTAAAATTGAATGATTAAAAAAATCATAGCATTATTTTTACTAGCTTTCAGCTTCCTTTCTATCTATATGTATGCATGTATCTGCATCTGTATATATTTTTAGATTTAAAAACATTATTTTGAGAACTTCACAGGTTTCACTGGACTGCAAAAAGACTCCATAAAAAAGAAAAATTTTTAAAAATTATCTTCTTCCAACTAACATGGAAATAGTTTACATGGTTGCACATGTATAACCTATATTTTATTGCTGTTTTAATCTCTATTATTCAGTCATGTCAAAAAATTTAAGGTTGATTGATACCTCTTAAATACTTGTATTGAAATTCATCACCCATTTTCCTAGCAAAGAATAGGTAACCATTTGTCTATTAGAGGATCCTACCTGTAAAGCTAAAAAAGATCTCTGAAGTCATGTGATCTAGGTCACTAATGTTATAAAGAAATTTAGGTCCTGGAGAAGGGAGAGAGAGAGAAAATTTAGAACTCAATTTTTTTTTAAATGTTTAAAAATTGTTTTAACATGTAATTGAGGGAAAATACACACATATGTTCTATATATATGTACCAAGTTTTCAAGTTCAACCAGTCTGTTGGCTCTTGGCCTCACCAATAGGACTAAGTCATCCCTGTCCTTTACTCATGTCTTATCATATGTGATATAGGAAGCTAAGCTCTGGCAAACCAATGATCTAGACCAGGACATCACCAAGAGCTGCCATGATTATGTTTCCTATTGATGTCATTACATGAAAGTTACAGATCTTTTGGGTTCTCTCCTATTGTATAACTGCTATGGTCCTTCTTCTTTATCCTACAAATATGCCACTTGACATGGACACTTTCCATAATGAATAGGATGGTCTACTAGCCATCACAAAATTTTTCCTGTATATCACTGAACAAACAGAAATCTTCATGATCAACATTAGATTTTTTAAAAAATGAATATTTTTATGTAAAGCTTTTTTTTTTTTTTTTACTATGTGTTAACCAGGAGATATAAGATATAGAAAGGACAGGGAGACAGAGAGAGACAGAGACAAAGGGGGAGGGGGAGCAATGGGAAAGTAGAAAAAGGGGAAAAAGAAAGTGTGAAGGAGAGAAGAAACTTTATAACACTACTATTGCTTTCTCGGGGTTACATGTTGCTCAATCATGATTGAAAATGATGAGTCCCTCTTTTCCTTTTTTAAATGTAAAGAATACAAAATGGACTGGTTGCTTCCTCTCTCAGCTTTTATTTCCCTCCCTTCACTGTCTTGCTGCCTCCAACAATATTTCCTCTCAGTGTTATTGTACGGCTCCAGGGGCAGGATTATAGACTGGCCTGAAGCATTCTGCCAGAACCTTCCCTTTAAATCTACTTCATACAAGATTTCCTTTTCTCCCCTTGGACCAATTCGTAGAGCAGAGAAGAAGAGAGAAAAATAAATTTAACATTTAGAAAATTAGTCAATTTGCTTTCCTATTTTGATGAAAATATAAACATAGGTGGGAGTTTTTGAAATGCGTTCTTTCTTTTCTGGGTTCTTTTTATATTCTGTGATATTGTTTCTATGATCACATTTATTTTTAGATTTGAAATAGACATACTTTTTTTTTTAGCCATATATGCACTAAGTACAGTTGGATCAAATAGTTTTATCTTCTGCCAATGCAAGTAGCTTTCTTTTCACTCACAGATATGGTTCAATGTTATTTGACTTTTTAAACCTTTTTTTTCCAAGTATCTTTTCTCATTTCCCCAAAGGACATATGGTGGTATTGCTCTTGTCATAAAGAAAAGTTGAGTCCCTTTCTAAAACTTCACTCAATTAAAGATAATTTTCTTCTCTCCTGTTTTCATCATGAAATAGACTTCTTTAAATTCATTCTGTCATTCATTTAACACACAATTTTCAAACACCTTCTCTATGTAAATCTTAAATGTATGGACACATTTTTCCATTGTCTGCATGATTGAGTTGCTTTTTTTTATTTGGAATTGTAAGACAATGTTGTATAATAGAAAGAGCAACTATTTTGGAGTCAGAGAACCTGGATTCACATCCTGAATCTTTACATACTAGCTGTGTGACATTGACTTAATCACTTAACATCTATGAATTTCAGTTTCCTCATCTGCAAAACAACCAGATGATCATGAATGTGGATCTCTTCCAACTGTAAATCTATCACAATTGATATAATATGATAGAACTAGGTTTGATGTACAGCTCTGTTATTTGTTATTTGAGATTTAGATTATTTTAAAACACAGTGACTTTTCCCTCTACTTATTCTGATAGCTGCTTAATCATAGGTAAGAGTATCCTGTAGGATTCTTAAATCATCTAAGGAAAATCCTTTCTTGTTTAATATATCCTTATGATCATTGTACTATTTTACCAATGCCACTGTGATACTTGGGCTTCCCAAGCATCTTTTGGAGACTATTTTGCAATAGATTGGGATTATTAAAAAAAAAAAAACTACTTAATTTCCCCAGCACTATCCATACTGATCTTATCCTTAAAATGGGAGCAGTTCACTCTCCATTTGCAATGTTTTTCTATGATACCATTCTTCATATATTAACTTTTCCCATTCTGGGTGACTAACTCACTGTCCTCTGAATGACTGTGGATATCATTGGGAAGGTTCCATTAGTTGTTTCAATTTAAATTAATTTGACGAACATTTATAAGAGTTTAACAAATATCATATATAAGAATTTAACAAAATCTTTCTACAAATAAGGCATTATGCTTCATATTCCAGTGCTTAGTGAAATCATGTCAGGAACCAACAAGAATATTTAGAGACTTTTTCTGATGAAAGAGAATTCCTCTTCTATTTGAATTAAATAGGAAATATGAAGTGATCCTGAAGAACACTTGGGTTGAAATATACTTTAAAAATGACAATTCTTCCTCATTCATTCAACATAACTATATTATAAGGCTAATGGAAAGTGAATTCCCAGTGTGAGGGGAGGTTTCTATAGGTTTGAGGTATATTAGACATAAGCCCATCTTAAAAGAGGAAGAAATCAGAAGTAGAATTACAAGGGGGGGGGGGAGAGACTAAAGCCACCAAATATTTCAAGAGGAAGAAAAATCAGTCAAAAATCCAGAGCACAAGTAGAAAAATCAGCAATGGAAATGCTAAAATCAATAAAGTATATGAGCAGTAAGATATCTAAAAGGTTGCAAATATTTATAAATAAACACTACAAGACAAAAGAAATTGAACCAAAACCTGTTGAATCCACTAGAGATCATGGAATTGAAGCAAAATGTTCCTGAATGGTTTAAGAGAGAGGAAAATTTTGAAAGCAGAAGTTAAATGAGAATAAACAATATAATTTTTGATCTATACCAAAGAATAGAATTAGTGGAATAGAAAAACCTAAATCATCTAAATAGTGATGAGTCTTTGCAAAGAAGTGGAAGAGAGAACAACTGATTAGGAACTGAAAGGTACTGAAGTAAAGTACAAATTAGAAGAATAGCAAAAGATAGTAACATTAAAAGAACACATATCTTTCTGCAGACAAAATATGATCTCAAAAGCAGTATGAGCAGATCCAGGAGCATGCAATACATACTATATATGATCATTTGAACAAAAGTTATTGGGAATGAATGGAAAAATAGTCTTGAAAACTTGGGAAAAGATTGCAAAAACATGAAACTATGTTTTGAAATTAATTTAGTATTTCTTATTTAATATTTAAGTTAGAAACATTAAATGAGATCCACTTTTTGTGTTCATGGAGTTTGTAACCTTGGAGAATTGAGTAAAATGTATATAGAAATTTTTGCAATAATAGTATGATAAAGAGACATACAAATGATGTAGTCTTTTTCTCCATTTTCCCTTAGGTCCATGCTGGATCAATTCCTGAATAACCTCATACTAAGCAATATAAAGTGGTGGTCATAATCATTGAAGATATTAGAGATACAATATTTGGAAAATATTTATTAAAGATCAATCAAAGTTTCCCTCTGATACTTCATTGTGACATGGAGAGATTCCTGAATTATCAAAGGTTATTTCAGCAGAGTGTGAGTGTTTGTAGATACAATTAGATGAGAAAAGTCCAGTAATAAACTATATTCATTGTATGAGGGGATTCCTCATCAGACTGACTAGAGAGCAGACTGTGATTCAAAGACTTTTCTGGGTTAAAATCTATGGACCTTTTGTCAGAATGAGGTTTTTAAAATATACATAATAAAATACAAAGAATTAGGAAGGAAAACAATTATATTAGAATGTTTATCTATCTATTATCTATCACCTCTGTCTATCATCCATCTACTCTCTCATCTACAAATTACACCAGAAGTTTTTGTGTATTTTTAAACTTTAATAACTTTTGAAGTATAAATGCTACAATTTTATGAAATCATTTGAAATTTTAGTTATTTAAATTTTTAAATATTTCTTTACTTTCAAATTATACACACATATGTATAGCATATTGTTACTTTGCCTTGCTTGTGACAGTTTCTGTATTACACTTGCTGAGACTAGTGGATTGGTAGGGGAGGAATGCCCTGTTGGCCACCTATCACCTGATCTATCTTCTTTAGACCTTTTCTTGTAGGGTCACATCAAAACTGTCATGAAAGCATCACAACCTTTCTTTTTGGAAGAACCTAAGGCTAGGATTATAAATTCAGTCACTGAGTATTAGCTGACAAAAGTTCTTGTAAAGTTCAAGAACTGATTAGAGTTGTTTATAGTATGAAATGGTTATGTTGAATTTTAATAAGAAACATCAATATTTTAAAATTTGAGATAATAAAATTTTCATCTTTTTCAAATTTGTTGTATTTATTCTTCTGAATTTATTAAGACATATAATTTTAGTAGAACTTTTGGGAAACCATGTATACATATACACACAATATACATACCTTTATACATATATACAAATATGCCTATATACAACACATATTTATATAAACATATGTATGTGTACATATTAACACATGCATATATATTGCATATATTTTATAGGTTTGTATATCTATCTATCCAGTAGCATCTTAATTTAAACATGTTCATAACAGAACACATCATTCCCCCCCCCAAAAAAAAAACAAAACAACTTTCCTATTTTTATCTTCCTTATTACTGTAGCAAACACCATCATCCTTCCAGTCCTCCTGGCTTGCAACTTTGTCATCTTTGATTCCTCACTATCTTTTACTTTCCATATTTAATCTACTGTCAAGATCTCTTGAGTTTTTGCAACATGTATTGAGTATAGCCCCTTCTCTCCTCTACCATTCTGGTGCAGGTCCTCATCATCTCATGACCAGATCATTGCACTAGACAGTTGGTGTGTCTGCCTACTTCATGTTTCATCTCACTCCAATCCTTCCTCCATATAGCCATTAAAGTAATTTTTCTAAAGTGATCATGTCACCTCCCTACTAAATAAACTCCTTTGGCCCATTGTCTCCTGGCTGCTCCCAAACCAAGATACTCCATTTCTCAGTTTGAGGCTTTTACTCTAGCTATCCCCCATGGCTGGAATGCTCTTCCTTGTCTTCTGTGTTTAAATGGATTCCCAATTCCTTTTAATTCTAATGCCTCCTCTCTCTTATTTACTTTATATTCCTATTTATTTCCCATCTAACATCTATTTGTACATGTTTTCTTGTTGTTTCCTTGATTAGATTTTGAGTTCCCTATGAGTGGGGGTTGCCTTCTGTTTCTCTTTTGTGTAACACATTTAAACATGAACACACATGTATGTATATGCATAGCCACATACATATAAACATACATATACATACATATGCATGTGTGCATATACACACACATTCTTACACACACACATATACTAGTGGTTTTACTCTAAAGGGAGCTTTAGAGTTCTGTGCTGGAAGCATAGAAATTAAATTACTTTCTATGGTTCACCCTTAGTATATGTCAGAGGCAAAGATTTGAACTGAGACCTTCCTGTTTCCAAGATTGGTTCTCTATCCAGGGTGCCATGCTGTAGTCTTGCATTTATATAATAGCTTACAATTTATATTTTCCCTATAGAGTGCTTATGAGGCAGGTAGTATAAGTATTCACAGGACCACAGGGTCCAAAATTGAGAGAGACCTTAGAGATTATCTAGTCTAACATCTTCATTGTACAGGTTAGGAAATTGAGTTAATAGAAGATTGCCTGAGGTCACAAAGTTAGCAAATGCCAGAGCTAAGATTTCAGTCAAGATCCTCAGATTTCTATCCAATATTATTCCAAGATAAACAAATTTAGCTTTTAGGCATTGACCCATACATAACACCCTACACCAAAATAAGGTTGAACTGGGTTCATGATTTAGACACAAAGAATAATATTATAAGCAAATTAGAAAAACAAAAGATAGTTTACTGTTCAGATCTATGGAGAAAGAAGGAATTTGTGGTCAAAGAAGAACTGGATCGCATTATTGAATACAAAATGGATAATTTTGATTATATTAAATTAAAAAGTTTTTGTACAAACAAAATGAATGCAGACAAGATTAGAAGGGAAGCAATAAACTGGGGAAAAATTTTACATTCAAGGGGTTTGATAAAGACCTCATTTCTAAAATATGTAAAAATTGATTCAAATCTATAAGAATTCAAGCCATTCTCCAATTGATAAATGATCAAAGGATATTAATAAATAATTTTAGATAAAGAAATAAACTATTTCTAGTCATATGAAAAGGCATGCTAATCATTATTGATCAGAGAAATCCAAATTAAGACAGCTCTGAGGTACCAATACATACCTCTCAGATTAGTTAAGATGACAGGAAAAGATAATGATGAATTTTAGAGGAGATGTGGGAAAACTGGGACACTAATTCATTGTTGGTGGAGTTATGAGCTGATTCAACCCTTCTGGAGAGCAATTTGGATCTATACTCAAAGGGCTATCAAACTGTGCATATACTTTGATCCAGCAGTGTTTCTATTGGACTTGTATCCCAAAGAAATCATAAAGGAGGGAAAGGGACCCACATGTGCAAAAATGTTTATGGCAGTCTTTTTTGTAGTGGTAAGAAACTAGAAACTGAGTGGATGCCCATCAGTTGGAGAATGGCTAAATAGATTATGGTATATGAATGTTATGAAATATTATTGTACTTAAAGAAATGATCAGCAGGATGATTTCAGAGAAACCTGGAGAGATTTCCATGAACTGATGCTAAGTGAAGTGAGCAGAACCAGGAAGTCATTGTATATGGCAACAGTAAGATTATATGTTGATCAATTATGATGGACATAGCTTTCTTCAACAATAGATGATTCAGGCCAGAGAGAGGACTGTGGGAACTGAGTATGGATCACAAAACAGTATTCTCATTCTATTTGTTGTTTGCTTGTATTTTTCTTTCTTTCTCATTTTTTTCCTTTTTTGATATGATTTTTCTTGGGCAGCATGATATTTGTGAAAATATGTATAGAAGAATTGCACTTGTTTAACATATTGGATTGCTTACCGTCTAGGAGAGGAGGGGGTAAAGGGAAAGGAGGAAAAAATTTTGCAACACAAGGTTTTGCAAGGGTGAATGTTAAAAATTATCCATGCATATGTTTTGAAAATAAAAAGCCTTAATAAAAAAAGAGAAATTTAGTTTTATGGAGGAAGAAAATGTTTTCTATGTACCAGACCCTGTGCTAAGCACTTTACAAAGATCCTCACAACAACCTTTGCTAAGTAGGTGCTATTATTATCCTTATTTCACAGATAAGGAAACTGAAGCTAACAGAAATTAAGTTGATTGCCCAGGATCATACAATTAAGTAAGAAATGAATCAGGATGTGAATTTAGATTTTCCTGACTCTAAGACTAGCACTCTATCCACTGCACCATCTAGTTCAATACCTATGAGTTTTTTCAAGGGTGCTTGTCCCAGAGAAGCTCATTGTGCTGTTGTTCAGTCATTTCATTAGTGACTCACTTTTTATGACCCCACTTGGGGTTTTCTTAGAGAAGTTTGACACAACCTTCTCCACATAATTTTACAGATGAGGAAACTGAGGTAAACAGGGTTAAGTGACTTGCTCAGAGTCACCCAGCTAGTAAGTGTCTGAAAGCAAATTTAAACTCAGGAAAATGGTTTTTCCTATCACCAGTCCTGGCACTTTATCCCCTTGCACCATCTAGCTGCCCTTGACAACCCTTTTGGCTTCAAAAATTCATCTTTGTCTCATTTCACCCTAGAGCTCATTTCACATATCCTCCCCACTTAGGGCCTTGTCCTTTCTGATTTCCCAGCCCCATACTTTAAATATTTTCTTAAATCTTTCTCATATTGGGTCAAATTTATCATCAATGTACTTCACCCATTTTTGACTTTCCATGTTGACTGTCTTGGAAAATCCCTAACAATCTCACTTTCTGAGTTAAAGATAGGATAGCTGACTTCACTAATTAACTTTGTCTTTTTTTTTTTTTCAGGAAAGGAGGATAGTTATTCAGATTTCAGTGACAATAATAACCTATCTGAGACAAAGGGATAGAAAGTGCTCAAAATCTGCTTAAAACTGAGCTATTTGAAAATGGTAAATGATTATTGGGTAGTTAGGTTGAGTAGTCAGTAGAAAGCTGGAGCTGAAGGCATAAAGACGAGAGGACAAATCTTATCTCAGTTGCTAGCTTTATGACTCTGTGACATATCTTCTTTGCCTTCATTCTCCTATCTGTAAAATAGGTCTAATAATATTTCTTATCTCCTGAGGTTGTTGTGAGAATTAAATGTACTAATATTATTTTAGTGCTTTGCAAACCTTACAGGCTACATAAATGCTATTACCAAATTACAATAGCATATTACATTATATTATGTCACTTCTTATTATATCACAATATACATTACCCACTAATAAGGGAAATGAAGAATGAGAAAGAAGCAAACACTCTACCTTTCATCAACCATTTTAATGGTGAAACTGTAAAGAGTGGCTAATGTATCCCTAAGTGCTAGCTGTCTGCACCAATCCCTACCCCAGAATGACATCGATTCTGCCTCTAAGGCACTTGTGCTAAATGGACATTTCAGTGGATGGAATCTCACTGGTTACTCTCCTGGGAAATCCTGGGACTAAATCATGAAGAAAAATGACATGACCAATCATAAAAAGCTAAGAAGTGATAGTAAGTTTAATATTATTGTAATAAGACTTAAACATATCTGGGTTCCTCTGTTATTCATCCCACCTTTCTAATACTACTCTGTTATAGTAACTTAAAGAAACAATTTGCATAGTTTCTACAATACCTACAGAGATTTATTTTTTTGATGGAGGTGTTCCAAAGTGCACATGCATGTGTATATATACACAGACATATATACACAATTGTGATGGATGGAAAGCCTTTTCAATAGTTATGGAATAGATAAAAAAAAAAGTCACCTGATTCAGTAGAAAGGCCATACCTGGAATTTTTTTTTTTACCTGAGACAAGGTAAGTCAATGAATCAACCAACAAGCATTTATTGAATGCCTGCTATGAGCCATTGTCTGAGGATGCAAAGAATTAGCTGAAGACAACATGAACACAAATAATGTATACAAAATATATAGAAATAAGAATACATAGATATCGTTACAGTTATAATTAGTTATAGTTATATTTTCTAAGTGAAAAATCAGTTCCCAGAGAGACAAAGTTGACAGCCTTAAATTCAGGAAGAACTGGGAATAAATGTTCTTTTTGGACATGTGTTGATAGAATAACCCCTGGACAAACCATCACAAGCAATTCTAATATTAACTTATAGTCTGCCTCAGTGTAGGGAATTCCCCTGCCAGAAGTTGCATGTGGTAAAAAGAAAAAAAAAAAAGAATCGTATTTAGGCAATATTATTCTTCCTCTTTTCCCTCCTCTTTTTCCTCTTAATTTCTAGTATGCTTGTGAAAGACTGAAAATGACTAATATTCTGAAAAATTTTACCTTTTCCACCAGAAGATGATTCTGAAGTAATAAATAAAGAATTTTTGTTATTTAGTTGTCTTCAATTACATCCAACTTTTCATGATTCCTTTTAGAATTTTCTTGGCAAAATACTGGAGTATTCTCTAGCTCATTTAACAATTGGAGGAATTGTAACTTGCTCAGGATCACACAGTTAGTGTCCAGGGATGGATCTGAATTCAGATCTATCTATCTAGTATTCTTAGCCAGAATACTAAACACATGCTAAGTCACCGAGTGACTGATTCTCAAATCTCTGGACATAAAAAAGGAAATATTACACAGCTTGCTTCTTTAAAAAAAATATTGATTTATTCTGTTTATCTTCATTTTCAAATACATTCCTTCTCACTTCCCTCCCCAGAGAGTCATCTTCTAATTACAAAGAACAATGGGAAAAAAGAAAAAAGAGCAGAGTAATGAAATTAAGCACATTTCAATTGATGTTTCACATCCATAGCCTTCTATTTCTTCAAAACAAAACAAAAACAAAAACTCAACAACCCACAAAAGGTAGGGAGGTTTGTTTTGCTTTTAAATACTTTAAGCCAATTTTATGAGAAAAGTTCTGACTTTGGTCAAGTAGCCTGCCTTGGATGAAAATATGGGACCCAATACTAAAGTAAATAATTTGTCTGGGGGTTTGTGGAGTAAATAACCTTAGGGAAAAGAACTAAAAAAATTAATAAAAAGGTAGTGCTTGGGAGGGACTGGGATTTCAGTGGAAACCTTTTGGCACAACTCAATCAGCCTTTCCTGGTTTCATCCTGAAAGGTCTCCAAGCCGTGTGGTAACATTATATCTTAACAAGTCTAACACCCTTAGCTGATGTACATTTTTAATCCTAACACATGGGAGGAAAACATTGCAGCTCAGAGTGGTGTTATTTTTAAAGCAGCATGTGTTTGTCTTGTAAGTGTGACAGGAGGAAAGGACAAGGTCTCGGGTTTCCTTTCGCCTTGTGTGTGAAGAGAGTTCCAACTGGCTTGCTTGCCCATTGACATAATGATCTTCAATTTTCAAGCTAAAACAAAAACAGGCCATATTAAATTTACATTGGACTCTGCTAAAAATGGTATGGATTTGTATCCACAGTAAAAATCCTTACCTTGGGGTGCAGATTGCATAAAGCAATTTCAGGACAGAGTCTGCCAGTGCTAGGTCAAGATTAACAAGAGAATAAAGAAAACTGTGTCCCTACTTAAAGATTAATACAAAGAAATAGTAAAGTTCAGATGATGTCTATTTGGAAAGCCAAAAAAATGACCTTTTTCATATTAGAAAATGCATTTGGCAATAATAAATGAATAACCCTCTAGTAAGACAGTTGGAAATATAAGATCTATTTCCCATGTACAGGATTAAGGCTATCTATTATTTTGGTAAGAAATGCCTAAATTGAAATTCCAAAGGGTATTATGAACTTCAATTAAAAAGGTAATGGATTTCTTAATAAGTTCTGGGTCAAGATGTATTATAAAACTATTTTCCATAGGACATAGACTATATAGTCTATCCTTGTAATAATACTAGGTCTAGTCTTACTTCCAGTAGCCAGCTGAGGCTGCTTCTCTATTAGAGGCTCTCCCACCATACCTTAGAAATGAACAAATAACTAGATGGCCTATGAAACATTTTAAGTAGAACTATCTCCAGATTGGGGGGAGTAGGGAGGGGAACTGTTGTTATTGACATAGACAGGTTCGATCCAGACAGGGAGAACATGCTTTGGGAAAGGAGATCGATATCATTTGGGAGTAAGTAGAGATAAGTAAGTATTATGACGAATAAAGTAAATCATAAAACAAGTGATCTATGAACTGGAGTGCATCCTTTGGATACAACCTGATTACAACCGGTCAGAAAAAAAGCGAGGGTCATTTCTATGAGCTTGGCATTCTGAGAGGCTTTCAAAAAAGCAATTTAAGCTCGACAAACTATATATTAGTTAGAAAAGCACTTTGTCTGCAAATCTTCACTGACCTACAAGTAACTTTCCTGTGCATTTGAAAAAGAACCTATAAATTCCACATCTAAGGAGATCAGTCACTACCTTTTCTAGCTTGGGGTCTAGCTTCAAATCCAGCACTCTAACCAGTGATGGAGATTGCTATCATTCAAATCTGTTATTTTACATTAAAGGTAGCTAGTTGGCACAATAAAGTAGGGTGACTCATCTTCCTGAAATCAAATCCAGCCTCAAACACTTAATAGCTATGTGACACTAGGCAAGTCACTTAATACTATTTGCCTCATCTATAAAATGATCTAGAGAAGGAAAGGGTGAACCACTCCAGTATCTTTGCCAAGAAAACTCCAAGTGGGGTCACAAAAAGTTGGAAATTCCTGAATAATAAAATGTTTTTTTTTTCAATTCCACTTTTAGAATGTGTGCTTACCTATAGCTTCCAGCTTTCCTAGGAAAAGATGTAGGGAAAGGAATTGTGGTTATAGGGAAACTGTTGTAAGATAATTGAGAAGGAAAAGGCACTCAGTTTTCCACACTATTAAGTGTCAAGTTAATAGACAATCAGAAGTGAGTTCTTAAAAAAATTGTCCTATAAAAACAATGCAATGCATTGTTTTTAAAATATTTTAAAATTGTTTTTAAAAATGAGAAAGCTTAACTAACTACTCTTTTCTTTTTCTGCCTTTGTTTTTTTCTGGAATATAAACATAATAGATTAATTAATAATTAATTAATAAATAAAGATATCATATAATAATAATAATAATAAAATAAAAATAATAGAAGGATGAAAATGAAATATAAGATAAGTATGGGAGTGGGAAGAGATCTCCAGGTAGCCCTTGCTGAAATCAAATTGCCTGTTGCAGATAAATTCTATCCCAGACTAGTGAAAGGAATTGCTTGTATTTTTGCTGAACTGTTCTTGATAATCTTTGACAAATCATAGCAGATAGAAGTGCAATAGAACTGCAGAAAGGCAGAAATTGTTTTCCTTCCTGGAGGAAGGTGATTAACTAGGAGTTCCCTAGATCAGTGAAATCATGGGTCTGGTTTAAAAAAAATAAAAACCAAACCTTTTGGAACAAGTCCTATTATAATCTTCTTTGTACAGATTTCATTTAGGAGGGACAGTGACATGCTGGAAAATCTATAAGGGAAGATGATTAGAAGAGGGAAGAGACTAAAAGTAAGCATTTATTAAGTACTTATTGTGTTCCATACACTGTACTAAGCACTCAAAATACAAAGTAAAATCCCTACTTTCAAGTATGGCACAAACAACTGTATATACACGAGAATAACTATGCCATATAAGAATTGTTTGAAGAAATTGAGAACGTTTAGATTGGAAAGAGGGAGGACACAAAGCCTGGCTGAAGAGGACATGATAGATATCATCAAATATCTGAAAGCTCTTGAAGAGGGATTAGACATGGTCTAGTTGGTTTGAAATTCATGCCCTTGGCTAGAAGTTATAGGGAAGTCAACTTCATGTCAGCCTTTCCCCAAAATTATCTTGAGATTATGGGAGGTTTTATCTTTATATTCATACACCCAGTTCCTAATATAGTGTCTATCACACTATTGGGAATGCATGTTGCTAACTGAATTAGAATTGATGAAAAATGAACTGAATTACTTTTGAGGAGGATGAATTCCTGTCATTGGAACTAGTCAATAGGTACTTTGGTGACAGTTTTTGGCATATTGTAGGGGAAATTCAGCACTTCTAAGGACAGTGCCTGGAATATAATTGCTTAAATAAATGATTGATTGAGAGCTATACTTCAGGAGAAATTAAAAGACATGACTTCTGAAGTTCCTTTTACCTTTCTTACTTGTTATAACAGAATGCACACTCCTTGCAGGTTAAGATTATTCCACTTTTTGTCAGTGTGTCCTCGATGCTTAGAATAGCACCTTGTATATAATCAATAAGCATTTATTAAGCACCTACTATGATCAAGGCACTGTGCTGAGTCCTGAGGTTACAAAGAGGCAGAGAATAGTCCTGTCTGTCAAAGAGCTTTCAATCTAATAGGGGAGACAACAAGCAAACAAATATGTACAAATAAGCAATATGCAAGAAATAATTAACAGAGGAAAGACATAAGAATTAAGAGGGGGTTTAGGCTCATGTGAAAGAAATAAGAGAAGCTATAGGTGGATGAGAAGGGAGAGCATTCCAAGAAAAGGTAACAGCCAGAGAAAATGCCCAGAGTCTAGAAATGGAATCCCTTATTTGCATATTCATAAAGAAGCCAGTGCTACTGAATAGAAGAGGAAGGAGTAAAATATAAGAAGACCAGAAAGGTGAGAAGGGCCAGGTTATGAAAAATTTTGAATGCCAAACAGAGAATATTTTATTTGTTCCTAAAGGTGACAGGGAGCCACAGGATGTTATTGAGTAGGGAAGTGATATGGTTGGGCTTGAAATTTAGGAAAATCACTTTGGTGGCAGAATGAAGGATGGTATCGAATGGAAGAAGATTTGAGATGGGCAGACACACTAAGGTAGGTGTTTTATAATTTTTTTTTTATTTATTGAGTGTATAGGGAAGGGTTAGGGGGAAGTGAGGATTCAATGTTGTAGGGTAGTTTTAAAAAAAAAAAACTTCACAAAACAAACTAAAACATTGGATTGGGAAGAAGAAAACTAAAGTATAAATTCTATTCTTGCTACTAGCTTGGCCATGACCTTGACTTTGATCAAATGGCTTCTCTTCAGGGTTCAATTTCCTTATTTGTAAAACAAGAATGTTGGATTATATGATTTCTAAGTTCTCTTTTGGTGCTAAATATCTAATTTTCTAAGTATAAAGGCTTCTTATGACCGACACTGAGCAATGTTTCATAGTAGGTACTATGAAACTTGCATTTGTTCTAGACAGTTTTTGACTAGGCAAAGGAATTTATTCTCAAATTTTTCATTAAAACATCCTATTATTTTTCTCTATTTTCCATATCACCAAGACTTCAGTAAGATAAAAGACAGCTTGTTACTGGAGACATTTTTAAGGAAATCAGAGAGAGTAGATCTGGAAAACATATTCATATTATTTTTTTTTCTGGAAATGGGCAACAATTCATAAAACATTAGCACATCCAAGGTCACTTTGTTCTCCTGCATGCTATTCATAACAGGCTGTTGACAACTCAGTGACATTCAAAGTAGGAACAAGTTCTGGGAGCAACCTGCTTCCAAATATTGGTTGAAGAATTTGTGAAAGCTCTGAAAGACCACAACAAACCACCCCATTTCCTAGAGGTACCATGAATATTCTGGAGACTGTATTTGGTAATTTACTAAGGAGAAATATAAAAAGAGCTAGTCCCAGAAGAAAACCCAAATGGTTTAATTTCAAAAAGAACCTGTGGCTTATTTTATTAACTTAGCAAAGAGGTGTGAAAATTCTGCTACTGTACTTTTAGAAGGATAACCTCATTGTCATTTTCTATGCATGGGGCGAATTTGTTTACCAGCTGCATTTATGTATGTTATTCTAATGTCTCCTGTCTCTGATCTGATCCCTTTGTGCATTTTTATATATTATATGTTCTCATTAATTATAGTAAGTGTAGAAAAAATGTGTCCAAATAATGCTTCCAAATAGTACCTGCTATGTTTTAGATTTTGGACTTCAAACTTAGAGGAAAAAACCCCCCCACAAAAGTCTCCATATGGGAATTTTGTATAAGAAAACAACCCCTGATAAGGATGTTGTCTTGAAGTACCTTACAGCTTTCTTCTAAACCTATTAATATTTCCCTTTCACCTTCTTGCTTTATATAGTACATCTCTAAATTGAAGTCTTAAAGACATAGGAGAGGAGTAGTGAAAAAAAAAGATTTGGAGTCAGAAGAAATCTGGGTATGAATTGGGCCTTTGAAACTCATCAGTTGTCTGACCTTAGGAAAAGCACAATCTCTCTAAGCCTGTTACTTCATCTGTAAAATGGAGCTAATACCAAAATTAGCTACTGACTAGGATTTTTATACTGACTGAATTTGAGGCTATATCTATCTATTTATCGAGAAAGAGAGAGAGAGAGAGAGAGTACTGTGCAAATTTTTAAGGTTTGCATAAATAATAGTTATTATTCTAGATTAGACTTAGAGTGTTTGCTTTTGTTGCTTGAGATGATCATTTCAATTATTGTCAGAATGGTAGTCTTAATTAATTAATTAATTTACTGATCATTTCTATGTAGATAATGCCCATATTTACACATCCTATTCTAGTCACTCTCCTGAGCCCCATACTTATATCACCAACTGCACAATTGATGTTCTGCCCCCAAACTCATTATCCTTCCATCTTTATCTACTTCTTTTCCTGAATTTTCCTATTTCTGTTCTGCTTCCTATGTTCTGTTTAGGGCACTATCATCTTTCTGTATGCTGAAATTCACAACCTTTGTGTCATCTATTTCTCATTCTTACTTAATTTATCTGTCCTGTCAGTTGCTGAATCTTTTTGTTTCTGCCTCCATGGTTTTTCTTTAAGCTAGGTAGTACCATGGAGAAAATTCTGGGCCTGAAGTCAGGAAATCAGGAAGACCTGAATTCAAATCCAGTCTCAGATGCTTAATTGCTGGACAAATCACTTTACCCCTGCCTACCTCAGTTTCCTCAACTGTAAAATAGAAGCAATAATACCACTTACTTTCAGGAAGAACAAAAGATTTGTTGTAAAGGATTTAATTCCAATTATAACACATAGTTGGTACCTAATAAAATGTTAGTTTCTTTCTTCCCTTTCTTCTATTCCATTCTTTATACTCTTACAGCTACCACCCTACTTTAGACTCTCATAACTTCTCACCTGGATTATTATAATAGCTTCATAAATGATTCTCCCACTTCATACCTTACCTTACTTAAATTTATTCTCTATTATAGAAGCCAATGTGATTTTTCAAAGCATCACTCTGACCAAGCTCCTACCCTACTCAATAAACTCCAGCATCATTTTTTTATCTCTAGTTTCAAAGACAAACTCCTCTGTTTTATATTTAACTCCCAAAAAACAAACAAACAAACAAAAACAAAAAGCAAAATAAAACAAACCCAGGATTTTGGCTCCACATTATCATTCTAGTCTAATCATACATTATTTCTCTTCATATACATTAGTGTTTTACCCAACTGCCCTTATTGTACCTCATTCAGGTTACCTTCTCTTCAACCCTGAACCTCCCTCCCTTTCCCATCTCTCAATAGGACTTATTGAAAGTCTTAAATTCATTTTCTCAGTGTGACTACAAGTTGAAAATTGGCTAATTAACATAGATAAATTTATGGCTGCTCACTATGGGAGACTCCCAGAACCCTTCTTCCCATTTCAGCTATTACATATACATTTTAAAAGTAACCTTTATGAGACAATTCAATTTAATATATATTTTAAAAGATTCTTTATGTGAAGTATTTTGACATTTTGGTTTCAAAGATGAAAGATAGCAGTTTGTGTTCTCAGAGAATGGCATATAATGTAAATGGACAAATAATTTTTTTTTATTTTAAATTTTTATTTTATTTGCATAACATATGTGTGGGTAATTCTTCAACAATAACCCTTACATAGCTTTCCGTTACAAATTTTTCCCCCCAACTCCCCACCCCTCCCCTAGATGGCAGGATATCCACTACATGTTAATTATGTTAAAATATTGGCAAATCGAATATATGTATACATATTTCCAAACTTATCATTGGTGTGCAAGAAAAATCTTATCTACACAAACGATATATCAGATAAAGGAAACACAATGTAAGCAAACATCAATCAAGGAGTATGAGAATGTTATGTTGTGGTCCACATTTCGCATCCCTCTCTCTGGGTGTATATGGCTTTCTTCAGTGAACAATTGGAGGTGGTTTGAAACATTTCATTGTTGAAGAGAGCCATGTCCATCAGAATTGATCGTCATATAGTACTGTTGTTGCCGTGTATAATGATCTCCTGGTTCTGCTCATTTCACTCAGCATCAGTTCGTGTAAGTCTCTCCAGGCCTCTCTGAAATCATCTTGCTGGTCATTTCTTACAGAACAATAATATTCCATAACATTCATATACCATAATTTATTCAGCCATTCTCCAATTGAAGGGCATCTATTCAATTTCCAGTTTCTAGCCACTACAAAAAGGGCTGCCACAAACATTCTTGCACATGTGGGGCCTTTTCCTTCCTTTATGATTTCTTTGGGATATAAGCCCAATAGAAATGCTGCTGGGTCAAAGGGTATGCACAGTTTGATAACTTTTTGAGCATAGCTCCAAATTGTTCTCCAGAATGGCTGTATCCGTTCACAGCTCCACCAACAATGCATCAGTGTCCCAGCCCTCCCACAACCCCATGGACAAATAATTTTGATGCAAAGGACATGTGATAAGGGGGAAAGAAAGATTAAAAAATATAGTGGTACTCTGTACTTGTCATTGATGGGTTCCAGAGGGGCATTATGAGTGGCAAAAACGAACACTGAATGAATTTTTACCATGAGGAGTATATCTTCAGTCATTAATTTAACCATTCTTCTCCACATAGTTCCCCAAAGGGGCAAGTGGGACTTCCACTTGTGAAGAAACAAGCCAGATGAGCTGGTTCAGTTCCTCCTTTCTTAATCCAACTCACTTTCTGGGAAGAACTTTATGAATGAAGCAGTGGTAAGAAAATCGCTGGCATTAAGTAAACACACAGATCTGAGAATAAAGAAATCCATTGTCTCTTAGTAAATGCGTTCTTTAGTGACCAAATATCTCTGTAAGGATTCAGAGTTCTTATTGTCCCTGAAAGGCTATTAAAATAAAAATTTCATATTATAAATACATACAAAACCCCTTATTTTTTAAAACAGAGATTATGTTTCAAAAGAAAATTATTTTGGTTTATTTATTTTTGGTCCAGACCTCTTATTTAATCAGTATAGGGAACTCATGAAAGAGTTGTAAACAGAGTGTTTTGCAAAACTTAAAAAGGTCTCCATTAATATGAATTATTATTGTTGTTGTCAACAGCAGTAATAGTAGCAATAATCATGTTGAGCATCACTGTCAACACTATTATTGTTTGGCTGTATGATTTCATCAGTGAAAGATCCTTCTAGTATAGAAATTGCCTTTACTGATGAAGATTGGCAATTCCACTATGACTCACTGACTTGACAGTAGTCTCAGGGCAGTAAGAAGTCAAGTGAATTGTCAGTGGTCCCATAGATAGCATGTGACATTTAAAAAGTTTGAAAGACACAATTTCTGGGTAATTTAAGTATTCGATTAATAATGCTGAAGTTTTAACAAAAAGACCAGTTGCACCCTCAGATGCTGAAGGCCATGGAGACAGGCTGACAGCTTATGTGCCCTTTAGAAGAGGGATGTCATTGAATATGACAATAGATGATTACCAATTTGTTGAGAGAAGGAGTATTACAATGAGGGGTTGATAGTGATATCATATCAAAGAGAGACTATCCCTATTAATCATACTACCCACCATGGCAATCTATTCAAAAAATCCCCACCCAAATTTGATTAGAGCATAATGGCTTTCCCACCTGGTTGAAGTCTGAACAAGATTGTGAAGAAAGTTAATCCAATCTCATTATCAGTAATGTCCCTAAAAAAGTCTGAACTTTTGAAATCAAGACTTTAGAAAAAGGGGGGAACTCTGGATCTCCTCAAATTATTAGTTTTTGATAATCATTTCTCTAAAATACATGTAAGAGTTAGGACTTGAAGTTTTTCTGAATACTAGGCTAGTCCTGTATTCACTATATCATGTTACCTCTCCAGAGGGAAGATTCTAGAAATTAAAAATTGGAGATAAACAGAAACCCTGCATTTTAGATGCCAGTGTATTTGATTCATTCTTGTTTAGTCTTGAAAACAGATCAATAAAATACTTGGTTGTGAAATGTGACACCATAAAGACTGAGATTTTCTTCTTTCTGCAGATCTACAGTCATGCTCTGAGGAAGTGAGATTTTTCTGCTGAATCTGAGGGTCTTGACTAAATAAACCACAGGGAAACTGAAAGGCCAATTTTTCCTCTATACAAATTAAATTTATTATAAAATTTTGTGTCATGGGTTAGTTATTTGAATATAATTTGGGGATTTTGAATTTATGAATGAATGTTCAGCCTTGAACTTTGCATAGAAACAGGTACTATTCACCCTTCAGAGGTTAAATTCCCTTAGATTTACATTACATTTTATCTATTATGAACCTCTAAGGCCAAATGCTGTGTCAGGGCTTCAAAGGAACCATCACAACTAACAAACTTTGAGAGAAAAAAAAAACAATAAAATTGACAAATGGGATTCCCTCCCTCCCTGAATAAATCACAGTCTAAAAAGTCAACTTCTAAGTCTACACATTAGAAAAAGGGAATGTAGAGGAGAGAGGAAACAGCATTGAAAAATGCGACATGACTCAGGGAGTTACCAACAACAGTCATGGAAAGAATTCTAAGGATAATATTTAAGAGGCAGAAGAAACCTTAGAAGACAGCTACTTCCATTTTCCCATTTCAAAGATGAGAAAACTAAGTCCTAGAGAAGTTAAATGAATTGTCCAAGATCCCCAAGGAAGTGAGTGGCTAGAACTCTGAATCTAAATCCATCACTCTTTCTCCAACATTTCATTGTTTCCTCAAAGAGGAAAACAAACAAACAAAAAAATTCTGCTATTGGAATGAAAAAGTGAAAGAAATGAAATATACTGAATAATTGTGAGAGAATCAAAAGGTTTTAGCCTGAGGAGGGAATTGACTTGAAGGATGAGGAATGCAAATGGCAAGGAGGAAGTAGTAGGGCTGAATAGGTAGAATTCAGAGGCAAGATGTTGGTTTGTAGAAACAATGTTCAAAAGATAATAGCCTAATTTTTTGTTTTTTTTATTTGTTTTCTGTAGCGTCTCAGAAAAATTTCTAGTAGATGAGAATCTGGTAAATATGAACCCAGTTAAGAAACCTTGGTGAGGCAGCAGAGAGTGTTGGGCTTGAAATTAAGAAGAAATATCTTCCTGAATTCAAATCTGGCCTCATACACTTTTTAGGTCTGCGACCCTGACAAGTCACTTCACTTTGTTTGCCTCAGTTTCCTTATCTGTAAATTGACCCAGAAAAGGAAATGGCAAACCATTGCACTTTTTTTTTTTTTTTTTTTTTTTTTTTTGCCAAAATACCCCGGTATGGTCATGAAGAGCTCGACACATCTGAAATGACAGAACAACAAAAGAAACTTGCTAATTAAGATGGAGAAAGACATGTGTATTGATATGTCTTGATTATTAAAGAGGGGAGAGGCAAAATAGAACATATGGAATTTTGTTTTTTAGAGCAGTCTGCAATCAATCCAATAAGCTTTTATGAAGTGTCTATATATTTCACATAAAAAGCAGCACAGTAGTTAGAAAGCAGATTTGTAGGCAGGAGATTCTGAGCTTGAGCCTGACATGTTACAGTAACAGTTCCACAGTGCCCAAGGCAACCTTCTCAGATGATAGACCACTGATGAACAGCAGATCCTCATTATGGAGAGAGTTCTCTATACAAATGAAATTATAAGTGTATCCTCTAAACAAAACAAACAAACAAAAAAATATAGTTCCTGACTTTAAAGAGCCTTTCTGGGGTGTGTAACAAGCAAAATGGTAATTTGAGGATGAAGGGAGAGAGCACTTACAAGATGGATATCAGAAATTACTTCCCATAGGAGGTGGTAAGTTTGTTGTAAGTCCTGTTCAACTCTTTGTAATTCCATTTGGGCTTTTCTTGACAAAGATACTGAAGTGGTTTGACATTTCCTTCTCCAGTTCATTTTACACATGAGGAAACTGGCAAACAGAGTTAAGTGATTTGCATAGGGTCACACAGTTATTAAGTGTCTGAAGCCAGATTTAAACTCAGGAAGATGTTGACTTCAGGTCTGTCTATTGAGTCACTTAGTTGCCCCAGGAGGTGATATAGAAACTGGGTATTGAGGAAGCTGTGAATTTAAGAAACAAAGATAAGAAAAAATGCATTTCCAGGAAGGGGAGAAAAGCCAGTGCTTTAGGCATGGAGGAATGGGATTGAAATCTTAGTTCAGAGGATTATAAGCACATAATCTGGTTTGTCCAGAATGTAGTGTAAAGAGAAGAAATGTGAAATATACCTGGAAAAGTACACAGGACCATCTCAAATAAAGGTCCCATAGATTAACAATGATGGAAGAGACCTTTAGTGATTGTCAAATAACTCAAATAGAAATAGGTCCCTACAGGCACCATATTGATTTAGAAAAACCCAAATTGATGTTATTTATGTTGTACTGTATTTTTATTAATTTTGTTCAATATTCATTAAATTTGTTAAAATCTGGTTCAGGCACATTAGGGAATTTTGAGGTCAGTTGCAATGGAGTTTGACACTTCTGGTATTCTACTTCCTTTATTTGACAGTTAAGAAAACTATTGTCCAGAGAGTAAAAAGTGAATTGTCTAAGACTGTTTAGTAAGATAATTACTACCAGCCACAAGAGCTCATGTTCTTTTCACTTCTATTCTATGTCCCTCCTAATGCTGTAGGGGCAGCCAGTATATACTCAATAATAACCTGGGAGTCCATAATCAGCTCTTACCTTCAAAAAAATAAAAAATAAAAATAAACCTATCAGAAAGGATTCATTCAAAATCTTGTTATATTACTTTTAAAGATTCTCAATGCTTTGATTATTGATGCTAGAATTAATAGCTTGCCTTTGCATAATTCTCTATGGTTAGAAATAGATATATACATATTTAACCCAAACATACACACATATATGCATACACACAGAGAGAGAACACACATGAATATATAACACAATAAAATATGTACCATGTACACACGTATATACAATATACACATACAAGCATATATACATAAACATGCATGCATGTATCTATATATGTGTGTATATATATCTCTATATCTAAATATAGATATAGAGATATATACACCCATACATACACACACACACACACACACATATATATATATATATATATATATATATATATCTCAATAAAATCTATCCCAGGGCTCCTAAGTGAAAGTCAATTGAAGTTGGGGAGACTCATCTAACTCAATTTAAATTTGGCCTTAGAAACTTATGAGCTGTGTGAACCTGAGCAAGTCACTTAACCTTGTTTTCCTCACAGTTTTCCTCATTTTTAAAATGAGCTGGAGAAGGAAATGACAAATAGCTCTAGTATCTTTGACAAGAAAATTGTCAAATTTATGTTATAATTGAAAAACAATTGAACTAAGAAATATCCCTGACAAGGTTTTGTGTAGTCAAATGAAGTATACATTCTAATTTATAGGAACAGAATAATGATATAGATGAATAGAACATATACATATATATTATCATATATAGTCTCATTTGATATATTTTTATAGTCTCAATAGTATATATGTATACATTTACATATGTAAATATAACACACAAGTAGAATATATTTTCATATATAGTTTCACATATATGAATGGAATAATAATATGTGTATATTATTATATATTCTCATACATATGTATATTCCCACCTATATGAATAGGATAATAATATAGATGGATAGAATATCTATATATTCTCATTTGATACAAATTCTTCATTTATTCTATATTCTATGAATTTTATTTATATTCATATGTATGAACTATATTGTAGTATATATTCTCATATATATGAATAAAATCTAATATGTATATATTTGAATTTTATATATTCTACATATAGTCTCTCTGTATTCCATATATATGTTCTCATGTATATGAATAGAACAATAATGTACAAATAGAATATATTTCAATATATTCTCATTTATATGGGTAGAATAATAATAAAGGAATAGAATATACTCTCATACATGTATATATATTTATTATTCTTATATATGTGTGTCTATATCTATATTCTCATTTGATCATCACCACAAGCTTGGGAGTTAGACTTTTATAAAAATCATCATATCCATTTAACAGTTAAGGAAACTCAGAGTTTAAGTGATTCAGGAATATTGGAAAATAGAGCTAGAAGAGATCTAAGAGACTATCTACTGATAGCTGTAATTTTTATAGCTGTTTCAAGTTTGCAAAGCACTTTCTATACATGTCAGCTCACTTGGTCCTCACCCTGTGAGTTAAGCACTGTTAATATCTACATTTTATAGATGAAGAAACTGAAGTGGAGACAAGTTAAATGATTTGCCCAAGGTGGCACAGCTAAGTGTCTAAAGCTGACAGAATTCATATTCAAGTGCATTTGACTCCAGATTCCAACTCCATCCACTGTGCCAAGTTGTTTCTACCAACTACTCTACTCCTTCATTTTAGAGATGAGAAAATCAAGTCCAGGGAGGTGATTAGCATGTTTAAAGTTGCTCAAATTTTAAGTTTTGAAAGACATATCTGAATCCATGTTCTCTGACCACAGTTGATGTTTAAAAAAAAAAAATCTTGACTTAATGTCACACAACTAAGAAACTACTGAAAATCACATTTTTATTCATATTAAAAGTCAAATCTACATAAAAATGACTGTCATATCTCCCATGATCCATATTTATTACCTTATTTCATGCTCCCAGAAACCTCATAAAGTAGGTAAATTTATTATTATCCCCAGTTACAATCTGTAAAATGGGAAAATAAGTCTCAGAGTGATGAAATGATAGCCCAGGCTATACAACTACAGTGGCAAAAACTTGTGCCTGAACTCAGGTCTTCTAAATCTAAGCCCAATGCTGTATTACATTTGACTCTTCTCAAGCAACTTTGGAGAGTTAAAAAAAAAAAAGCACAAAGTTTTTGTTGTTGTCTGAGATGTACATTTTTGGATGTATTCTCTATATAGTCTTTATATAATCATATACATATTCTCAGGTAAATGATATAATAATATAGATGAATAGCATATATATTCTAATATATATGCAATATTCTCATTTGATATACCTACATATAGATTTATTTTCTATATATTCCATATGTATATTCTTGTATATGAATAGAATACATTATAACATAACTTATATAATCTATGTCTATAGTACTCTGTAAGAAATAATGAATATGAAGAGCTTATGGAAACATGCAAAGACACTGATGGAAAGTAAAGTAAGCAAAACCAGTAAAACAATATAGAATGTTGGCAACAATACAAATGGAAAGGACAATAACTGACTAAATGAACAAATAATAAATAAAGCTGAAATTTATCTGACTAAATGAACAAATAATAAATAAAGCTGAACTTTATCTCTTCCTAAAACATACATGAAAAAATATCCTTTTTTTACCACCATTGAAGAATTAGGGAACTTTGGGTGTGGAACATTATGTATACTACTAGTCTCAGTTGATGTATTGTTAATTTTGTGAAGCCCCCTCCCCCCTTAAGGTTTTTATTATCTTTATTATAACAAATTATTTTAACAAATAGTAATTTGTTACTAGAGGTGCCTTGCTGAGTGATTGTGGAAGAAGGCATATATTCAGAAATGAAGGTGATCTAAAAAAAAAGCTATCAATAAAAATTTTGAAAAGCAGTCAGGAGTCCCATTGCCTTACTGACCCAAAGTATTATTACAAGAAGAGCTTTTTAGAAATTTTACTAAATTATCTTCTGAAAATATTTATAATGCTTAGGAAATTTCTTATGTCCAATATTTGTTAGATAGTGTCCCTTTATTCTCTCTCCAAGTAAGTATAATGCTAGAAAGAGGAAAGAAGTTGAAAAATAAATCTTTATGAAGAAATAGACTACTAAGAGAAAATAGAAAGGGAGAAGGATGAATGAGAATATAGCTATACTCAATCTGACCATACAATTTGTGACTTGGAAAATAGAACATGGTTATAAAAATATCTTTATTTAGGATTTCAACTTTTTTCAATTAAAGAAAGATTGATAAAACCCCAAATCATAAAAGTGTTTGAAGCACTCCCTATCTTTAGAACAAGTATTTTGGATTTTTAGCACCATTTTTTCTAATAAACATGTTTTTATTTGTTTAATTATTTTAAGCTATTTAAAATAGATTGCTTGTTTATTTGTCTTGAATACTTTCTTCATTGGTTTTTGATCTCTCTTAATATCTTCCCTGAGCTTAGCAAGATGCTTTCCCCAGTTTGCTAAAAAGTCAGAATTGTAACTAGGTTGATAATCTCTTGTGTTCCCTTCCATATACAAGAGATGCTTTCCAAATATTAATTGGCTATTTTAAATTATCTGTTTTCTGTTATCATGTAAGAGATAATGCCATAATTTCAAAGCAACATAGGTCTCTAATCTAGAGAATGTATTGGTTTTAAAGAGCCTGTTCATATTCTAATAATTAATTTTTTTCTCTGAACTAAGCTTTCTACACACACATACACACACTTGTGTATTTATTTATTGAGCATGTATTACTATGCTGAAGCATTAACAAAAGGCAAGAAAATAAAGTGGATTGCTTTATTTAGTCAGTCAATCAGTCAATAAATGTTTATGAAATGCCTACCCTGTGTCATGGTTAGGATATATAAAAAGGCCCTCCAAAAAGTCAGTCTAAATGGGAGAGACAATATGAACACAAAAAATAACCACATACAAATCTGATATGGAAAGGATAAATAGAGGGAAAGCATTAGCATTAAGGATAATGGAGAAAATTTCTAGTAGAAGGTAGAATTTTCATTGGGACTTGAAAGAACCCAAGGAAGCTAGGAGGCACAGATGAGGAGGGAGGAAATTCCAATTAGGGAGGACAGCCATTGAAAATGGTAAGAATTGAGGGATAGAGAAACTTGGCCCAAAACAGCAAGGTCAGTGTCATTGAGTTGTAAAGTGTGTGAGTGGTATAAGATAGAAGATTGGATCAGTTGATGAAAAATTTTGAATGCCTAAGAAAGAATTTTATATTTGTACTTGGACGTGATATAGCCATTGGGTTTTATTAAATAGGGTACTTGAAAGGTGGCTCCATAGATAACCATGTGATAATAAGAGATTTAAAGGAATGAAAACAGCAAGTTGGATTACCTTCCCCTCTCCCTTTGGGAACATTTATTAGAATCATTCTAAATAAGAAGGGGTAAATGGGTTGAAGGCTAAATTACTGGAAGGAGAAGTGAGAGATTAGCTCTAATCTAGCATAACATTGATGTTTATATGCATAAATAATGATAATTCTATATTCAACAGATACTTATTGGGCATCTAGTAAATAGTAAGGGCATGGGCCAAGCAATGATGGAAATTTTATAGCCTGGTAGGAGAATGAGGATGTATGTAATATAAAAATGTGTGAGAAAAAGCATAAGAGGTGGAAATAAAATGCTCTGAAAGGTTAAAGAAAAAAGAAATCACTTCTGGATATGATAGGGAAGTGAAAATTCATGAAGATATATTTGTTGGTCGTGTATCAACTGGATTACCATATCTAGTACAATAAGGTAGGGAAATCTTAGCACATCTGTTAGGGCACATATGCATAGTGGGATAAAAAGGCAGTAAAAAAGGAAGCAAGGAAACAAGGAAGGAAGGGAGAAAAGATGAAAGGGAAGAAAAAAAGCAGATAGGAAAAAAGGAAAAAGGAAAGAAAAAATGAAGAAAAGAAAGAAGAAAAAAGAGAGAAAGATAAATGGAAGAAGAGATAAATGAAAGGAGAAAGAGAAGACTTACTAAGCAAAATTGTGGCCATTATGCTAAATATTATCTCATTAAATTCTTTCAATAATCCTGGGGAATAGATGCTATTATTATTATCCTCATTTTATAGATAAGAAAACTGAAGCAGATTGAGATTAAATGACTTTCCTGGGATCACACAACCAGTATCTGAAGCTACATTTTTACTTAGATCCTCTTGATTACAGGCTCAGCTCTCTTATCCCCTGTACCACATAGATTGGAAAAATGAGGCAGATTTGTTCTAATCTTAAGATCCTTGAAACTGTACTCCTGTTCTCCCTGCCCTCCATCTGCTCCCCAAAGAATGATGGTTGAAGATCAGTCCAGAATAGAATCTCATCCATAGATTCCCCAAGAGCACTAATGAATATTTATAGGTTAAAGGGATAGAAGTACCAGAGCTAGTATTAGGAAGTAGGAGGGCTAGGTAGGCTATATTAATATGATTTTGGATGTAGAACTTGGCATCTGGTATAAATTTGTGTTTAACCTTCATCTGGACCAGAAAGGTCACATAAACAACTCAGAGCATATGGATGCTCATTTTCTTCATAGCTTCTCAGATATCTGGAAGCTGGAGATTTGGCATTTATCAAATTTGAGTTGAGAGTCTCAAAAGTATCTCA
The DNA here is from genome assembly GCA_023553655.1 of Myrmecobius fasciatus. Taxonomy (NCBI): domain Eukaryota; kingdom Metazoa; phylum Chordata; class Mammalia; order Dasyuromorphia; family Myrmecobiidae; genus Myrmecobius; species Myrmecobius fasciatus. The sequence goes on along the minus strand of JAJPUD010002314.1, from coordinate 233,618 downwards.
TGGAAACTCCAGACCTCCAGAACCTATAGAAATCCTGGCCTTGTGGCTGAATGTTTCAGAGTTTGCAGAACTTTGGGGCTTAATAGCTGCCCAAAATGACTAAGGAAAAGAATGTAATTGATGCTCATCATTTTCTGTATTAATGTGTTGCATGAATTCTGTTTTAGAATCAAATTCCTATGCATGCAAGATGTTTTGGGAAATCTGCATATTTGTTTTTATCTAAAATCCCCCCTGAAGTTAAAGTTCATTCTAGTTTGTGTATTCAATAAATATATCTCTTGTTTTCTTCCTTCCTTCCTTCCTTCCTTCCTTCCTTCCTTCCTTCCTTCCTTTCTTCCTTCCTTCCTTCCTTCCTTCCTTTCTTTCTTTCTTTCTTTTTTTTTTTTTTGGCTGAGTCAATTGGGGTTAAGTGACTTGCCCAGGGTCACACATCTAGGACAAGTTAAGTGTCTGAGACCAGATTTGAACTCAGGTCTTCCTGACTTCAGGGCTGGTGCTCTACCCTCTACGTGTACCTCCCATTTTCAAGGAATATATGATTTAACCTGAAATATTTTATCTAAATGCTTTATTATCAATGTTAGCAATCTCAATTTTTCAGATTAGAAGTTCAGGAGAATTTGAGGTGTGGTCTTTGTTTATCTCACAGAGAAAAAGAAATTCAATGTTCAGCTCTTGAAACCACAAAAAATACATTATTCACTTATCTTATAGCACCAATATGCATGTGCTCGACAATGGCAACAATGAAAAAGTTATATATGGATAAAAGAAAAGATGAATTAATATGATATAGTTAATCAAAATACAGCATGGTAATTTGGTTTGTAAATAACTAGGAATAATAAATAGAATGCACCATGGTAGGAAATTTTATAGTAGAAGATACTATATATGGTTCTGTGATATTCAACATAATCATTTTGTAACTTTACTTCCCCCTAATTGATATGGTCATTTGCAATTGAAGGGAAGAAAAAGGTTGTATTAATTAGTTCTATTGCTGGTACTACAAAATATGTTAGATAATTGCTTTCATCTTTTATCTGATTATTACAATTATTTCAGAACTACTAATCCTTCTTATATATATATTATGCTGACAAGGTAGGCTTTTTGGCAAAAAATTTATAGGAGAGGTAGAGAATAAAAGAGATCTTACATATAGCACCCCTTCAAAAAATGAATCATGTATGTAAACACATAAATGAGCCTAGATCCACTTTTTTTTAACATGTAAAGTAATTTTTACATGAACTATTGCCTTTGTATGACATAGTAACTGACTTTGATAACTTGTCCTCAAATTTCAGATCAACTTTCTGTTTTGGCTACTCGGCTCCAGCAAGACTATCTAAATGCCTGTCTCCCTTAGCTTCATTCTATCCCCAAGGTCAAAACTCAATCTCTACTCAATCCTACCTGACCTTTTCTCCATTCTTTTCCTTCAGACTGGATAAGTATTTTCTTCATTTTTCACTTTGCAGCCACTATTAGTTAATTGATTGAAATTATGAATACAGTGGATGCAATCCCCTTGAACAAGGAGGAATATGAAATAGTCCAGTATTGTTGATGAGAGATTGCAATGTGAGAAGGAACTTGATGTCCATCAAAGGTTATTTACTGTCCAGAAACAAGGACCCTACTTAATTAGCAATGGATAGATGGAAGAGATTATGAAAGAAAACATTCATAAGACAACTAAGATTTAGAAATAAAACAAACTAGAATAAAGACTTAAGCTATAAATGAATTAACATGATTTTGGCAATACCTTTAGCAAAAATAATGTTTTGATATCCATTCCTAATATGTATAACAGTAATCATTTTGTCTGTATTGATTATTTCATAGGCTTTACTTAATGTTAACAAATATTGTGAATAGGATGCAGAAAGAATTGTTCCATGCAACCTCAAAGATAAAAATGATTATTTCCCAGATTATACCAAGCAATTAGACAAGTAACCTGTGAATTGGTCTAGTGTATATATGTAGATATGCAAATATGCATAATTATATTTTATCATATTGAATAAGCACTATATGAAAAACCATGAGCTTGGCCAAGAATTGAGTGAGGAGAGGAATCTGGGTTATATCTATTATGAGGTATAAACAAAAAAGAGAGACAAGAAAATGGTACATTGCCATTAGCACTGGGAAAACTTGGGTTTGTAACTCATCTTAGATAAGCTCCAAGTAACCCTGGTATGTGTGACCCTATATTACCTAATCTTTTTCAATCTCCAGTCTCTCATTTGTCAAAAGGGATGATAATATCTCTAAAATGACTCACAGAGCTGATGTTAGGGTCATAGATGAGGCCATATATGCAAATCTTGAAATGTCATGTAAGGTCAATATTATCATTATTGTTGTTATCATTATTATAGAGAATGAAAATGTAAGGATACATATCATTCATGACATGTAGACAGTGGTCTGACCTTACCGAAATCTCAGATTCCTTACAATATTGTTTAGTATTGAAGTTTTTTTAAGATAAGAAAAAATTGTTCACTTGAACGTCCCATATTAATGTAAATTTATAATGTTACAGTTTTTAATGGAAAATAAATATACCTATGATAAGAAACAAAGTAATAATAAGCATAATTAAAACTTTTCTTAATGACTCAGAGTCATTTTTCTGAATATCAATGATTTGTCTTTTATTTATATGGTGATGTTTTCATGGATTATTGACTTGTTTTGAGTTGCTTACCTCTGTGCTAAATGTTCTGAGGCTACTGTGCTTTTATACCATTTTTATTATGAATAGCTCCTTTATTTCCTCGCTCCAGAGTTAGCTGTCTCTTCTTATTTTTGTCTGAGGGAATTAACAATAACTCTTATTAAGTCACTAGTGGCAGCAGGTAACAAGTAATGTAGAAGAGGATATATTTTCTGCCCTCTTTTAACACTGTTGCAGTTCAGTTTCTTTAGTTGTATCTGAATCTTTGGGACCCCATTTGTGCTTTTCTTGGTAAAAAATTCTTACCGATTTATTAATTCTTGGTAAAAATTTTCATTTCCTTCTCCAGTTCATTTTATAACTAAGACAAAAAGAGTTAGGGGATTTTCCCAGTCACATAGCTAATAAGTGTCTAAGGCCAGTTTTGAACTCATGAAATAGAATCTTTCTGACTCCAGTCCTGGTGCTCTATACCTAACTCCTTCATACAAATACTAGTCATTATGTATATACAGTGTCCCAACAATCTTAGTGCAGTTTCAAGTCATCAAAAGGATAGTTTTCAAGTTTTAGTGATATAAAACAATATAAAACTTTGGAATATCTTTCATACTCCATGTAATTTATTATATATATGATAAAATAATTTTATGTAAATATATTTTGAGGTTTTTTTTTTAAACAGATTCTTGGCTATTCCTTTTACAGATGCATTTTAAAGAAAGCAGTATTTCTGATTAGTATGCTTAGATGAATCCTCAAAGATGCCCTCTCTCATCCTCCCCTGATAGAAAATCCAATAAGAATGCTGAGAAATGTGTTCTGGTTTGTTCACATATTTCACGCTTGAGATGTTAATTGATGAAGAGTGATACCTCATGTTTTTAACTCCTTCTTCTCTCTGACTGGAATTCCAGTGATTTATCATAGCCTCCCTCCCTCCTTCCTTAGAAGGAGAATATATAAGAAATTCAACCTGGCAAAATATTTTTAACATTTAACGTTAACAAAACATTTTTAATAATGCTTTCTGTTTTCACAGAACATGTAAATTAAAAATAGAATGTCCTAGAATTTTCAAGTCCAGAATGGGTTAGATTTCCTTAAAAAAAAAATCTGTGATTTAGGACATTGATTATCCAAGAAAAATAAGTGATTTGCCTGTTTCAGGTGCTGGGATGAAAATTTGGGCAATGATTTTATGATCGTTGCTATTTCATTGTTTTTTTTCTTTTTTGAGGTGGTAAAGGAAGTTTCTGTCCATTTTTGAATGATTAGTGATATTTTTCTTTTCCTCCCCCTCCAAAAAATTATGCATCTGAACTAAAGATAAGATAGTATTATAAGATAATAACATTTGATAGTTGTTTTAGATTCTAGGCTACTGTTATTTTTATGTGATCAGCTATACTTTTGTTAGCCTTTCTGACCATCAGGTCTACTGGGATGTCTTTGTTTTTAATATGGTATCATCATATGTGATAGTTCAAAGATTTTTAGACGGGCATATTGTCTTTTGGAATAACATCCTTAACAAGTCCATGTGAATAAAAGTAGGCAACGATGCTATCTTAGTGAAAATCCCAGTTGAATGATAGTATTTATAGCAGGTATGGAGGAAGGATGGATCATGAACTGTAGGAAGATAGGATATAGGTAAAACATTGGAAGAGAAAGGGAGGAGATAATAGATATAATTTTGGGAATCCTGGCAACTGTACTGCATTAAATTCTTTTCTTTACAAATGGAATCCCTTCCCTTTTTCAAGTTGAGAAAAAATGGCTACAGAAGTATTCCCAAAAATGTCAGTGCTGGGCACATAATTTTTTAATAAATTTTTAAATTTTAAACTTAAATACAAAATGGGAAAAGAAAAAAAAATGCCATATGTAGACCAGACCATAGGAGAGGATTCAATATAAAACAATATAAGACAACATTTCAAGAAAACCTGGTTTTCTTCTCCCTCTCTCCAACCCCACCCAAAAAAAAAAAAAAAAGAGGGCTTCAATTTGGCATGGAGATGTGTATACACACACACACACACACACACACACACATGATACCCCTAGGTATCTATTAATATACTGTTATGTTTATATATACATATACACATATACATATATGTGTGCACTATGCTTATTTTCACCTTTATAGCATTTTCCTTTATAGGTTCAAATCTTTTCATATATTTTTTAAATCAATCATCTTAACATTTGCTACACCACAACAATTTTCTAAACTAATCATATCCTTAATTTTTCATTTAAATTTTCATTTTAAATAATTTAAATTATTCTTTTTATACTTCAACACTGCTCTCCCTTATAATATACTTTAAAGTTTGATAATTATTGAATCTCCTTCCTTTATATCTTTTTTTCCTTGTTTCTTTCAAGTTCTTGAACTTTTTCTCTTCCAAATGAATTTTGTTATTCTTTTTTTCTCAGTAAAATATTTTTAATAAGTTAATTGGAATGATATTGAATAAATAGATTAGTTAGGTAAAATTGTCATTTAAAAATTATATTGACTTTATCCATGAACAATAAATTTATTTCAGTTATGTAGATCTAAATTTATTTGTAGAAAATGTGGTTTATATTTATGTTCACATAGTTTCTGTGTATGTTTTTGGCAGGTATATACTCAGGTATGTAATACTATCTAGTTATTATTATTATTTTTTTTTTTTTTGCTGAGGCAATTGGGGTTAAGTGACTTGCCCAGGGTCACAAAGCCAGGAACTGTTAAGTGTCTGAGGTCAGATTTGAACTCAGGTCTTCTTGACTTCAGGACTGGTGTTCTATCCACTACACCAACTAGCTGCCCCTATGTAGTTATTTTAAATGGTTTAAAACAATATTGAACAATATTGCTGACACAGTGTAGTTTCAATGTTTTTACTTGTGATTAAATCCATTTTAACTTTAACTCTGAGATCATAGTTACTATCCTGGGTTTATATATCTATATCTATATATATCTATCTCTATACTTATAGAGATAGATATATATATGTATATCTATATAGATATATATGTATATATAAAACAAATTCTACTCCTGCCCTTTATTCTTGTGTGCGTCTCTCATTTTTATAAGTTTCCTGAAAACAGCATACCGTTGAATTCAAATTTTTAATTTGCCATGCATTTCCATTCAATGGGTAAATTTTTCTCAGTCGTATTCTAAGGTACTTTGTTCTATATTTTCCTCTCCCTTGTTCCTCCTTACTATCTTTCTCACCCTATTTACCCTATCTCTCTTCACTCCTCTCCTTTACTTGTATCCATTATGTGACTTTCCTATTCCCTAACATACCTATCTCTTTAAAAGTCCCAACCTTATCTTCTCTTCCCATCCTAAATCCTTGCCTTCTTAGACTTCTATACTTTTCCAGATATGTATATTATTCCCTCTTCAACCCATTCCCAATGAGAGAGTACCCTCCTTTCTCTCTAGTAGCTTCTTCTGTATTATTTTTTCCTTTTTATGCTTCATTTGTGTGAGATAATTACTTCTTTTTATCTCTCCCTACAGTTTTGTTTTTACAGAATTATCCCATGATATTCAGCTCAGCCACATAGTATTTACTAACTAGTAAATTTCTGTCTCTGTCTGTCTCTCTTTGTATTTCTCTGTCTCTCCCTTCCTTTCTTTTTCTACCCTTCCCTCCCTCCCTCTTTTCCTCCTTCCTCCCCCCTTCTCTTTCTCTCTCTCTCTTTCTTCCTCTTTTTCTCTCTCTCACACATCTATCTATACTCTTTTTTGTCTATCTGTCTGTCTGTCTATCTATCTATCTATAACTTCCATCCCTCTAGGCCCAATGGAATCCCAAGTTTGTTGAGCAAATACAACTTTATCTTTTTCCTGGGGTGCTATTTTATAGTGATAGTGATGTAACAATGCAAGGAATAGAAAGAAACTTAAATAACTTTTTTATGTCTAGCTAGTTTACAGTATTGAGCTGATAAAGTGATATGAGAAATAGCCAGAATTTATATTCTGTGGAAGTACATGGTGAAAACATTCACTGCTACTAGTGAGGTAGCATGGCAAAATACACTATTACTGGACATGGAATTAAGAAAATCTGAATTCTGATCTTCCCTTTTATACTTAGTAACTTGGTGACTTCTCTGGGCCTTAGTTTCTATGTAAAATATGGATTAAAATAATACTTAAAGTGTAAATCTCACCTGATTGTTGTGAAATTCAAATGAGAAGACGTAAAAATGTTTTTTAAACTTTAGTTACATTATGTCAGTTACTATTATTGTTGTGTATCTTGCATTCTGAGTTAAAGTAAAACATATTTTGGAATTATATAATATGATCAATTCTGAACAGCTGGGAAAAGATTTGGAGGGAAATAGGAGCTCATGAGTAGTGGATGAACACATTTGAGTAGGTTTTTTGAATCTGTATGTAGTAATGGTGTTTTGAATTCATAGGATTTCATCAGAGATAGTAATCCTTTATCAGCAAAACCCCAATCCAATAATGACTGATTGATAAAACAACACAGTCCTGGTGGTCAAATGTCTGGTATTGAACATTTTCAATCTGGCCAAGTTTTCAAGTAATAGGCAGCCAGTAGGAGCCTAAAATCACCTTCAAACCCTGATGCACAGATTATGTTAGCATTCATTGAATGCTAATCTATCTGTCTATAATTCTCTATCATCTACCTGTTTGTCTTTGTTTCTAATACTATGATTTCCATCCTAAGAGACTATAATTACAAACAATTCAAGGCTTTTAAAATCCAATGGAACCTTAATTTTGATTGCTAGACAAATATACCTTTCTCCATTCCCTGTCTTCTACTGATACGATGTAGTGCTACAGTGATAGTGCAAGGAGTGAAAAAGAGTTCACATAATGGGACTAGAAATCAGGAGACCTTAGTGCTAGAAGCAAATCACTGACAAGTAAGGCATTGTTATCAATAAGACCCACAAAACATATTTATGAAGTACTTGTTATGTTCAGACTCTGGGAGAGATATAAAATTTAGCCTCTGTCCTCATGGTACTTACAGTTTAGTAACACAATTAAGTAAAAGATGACAATAACTATAAAATGCAAAATTATAAATATGTAAAGCAAATATATTCAATGGAATGCTAATATAAAATGACTCTTAATAATCAGACATCCTATTTAGGACAGTGTAATACCATCCATAGAGAATTCAATAAAGTGGTCACTAATAGAAGAAAATATAAATTATGTTTTATCATGAAGGCAAAGAAAGACATAAAAAACAGCAGATCATCACAAAATAATTTCTATTTGTTTTTGAAACATATTAAACTCAGCATTAGGCTTAGATTTTCTTCTCTAGCAGATTTATATTGTTAATTATGTGCCTTTAGACACACATATACATACATACACACATACACACACACATATAAAGACAAACACTCCTAGAGCATATAGAAACAGATGAGAGAAGGAAATAGACTAGACAGAGATTTTGTAGATAATGAGGAATGGGGGAAGTAGGGGAAGTAGGGATGATGGATAATTGAAACTGGGATAATTTTAAATTCACCTCCAAGAAATTAGCTCAATTTCCCCCATCCATATTAAGGATTACAGCTTTATTTTAGACACTAAAGAAAATTTCTAGTAATTCTTTCTTCTTTACTGAGAGCATAACATAGCTCTCCCAATGTCCTTATTGTGCTGCTTTTCCTATAATACAAGAATCCTCTAGGGTATTTATAATGATTCAATAATGTCGGGGAGAAAAATTGGTTATCCTTCAGCCAACTTGGTGAAGAGCCTCTCTGAACTTGGTTAGCTTGGTCCTCAGTAATATATAAATACATCATTGCTATAAAATCTTTATGAGATTGATCTAAACACATATCTTGATGGTTTGATAAAAACAGGAGAAGAGAACAAATATGCTTTCACAAATGATTTTCTAGAGTGGACCACATCTTCAGGAAGGCAACTATCGAGAATACTAGCTCTCAATGGGATTTTATTGTTGTTATATAGAAGTCAAACAATTGATTCAGTAGAACAGATTGTAGTCTAAAAGTTCTCCTTCATTACAACTCCCATGCCTATTTAGGGTTATACAAAATTCTTTGAAAGATAAAAATTCAGATACTTGTATTCAATGCTTCTTGATTAGTATCAAATAAGACATAATGGATTGGTACTGTTTAGGACATGTGCAGATTCATATGTAGAGAGGCCAGGAGAGTGGAATAGGGATAAATGACATCTAGGTATTCCTTTTTGTGACTAATCTTGCATTATATTGACCTCATCAAACCACAGAATGTTGAAAAATCTCCCATATGACATCCACAGTCACGCAGAAGAACTTGACAAAGAATCTGGTCCTAGTCTCTCAATTGAAGCATTTTCTGATCTGCTAAGCTGCTTTTGTATCCCCCCCTTTCACCATACTTTCCTGAGCAGATTTCCATCCTAAGAGACTGTAACTACAAACAATTCAAGGCTTTTAAAGTCCAATAGAACTCCTGCTATGGCAAAATGCTATTCCAGGAAAAAAAAAAAAAAAAAGAAAGAAAGAAAGAAAAAAGAAACCAAAAAACCTTCCCTGATCTCAAGAACCTTGTTTTGTGCCTTAATATAAAACTGTTATGAATTGTTCATCCTTGTATGAACCACAAGAATATAGGCAAATATCGACCCTTGGACACAGCAAGTACTTAAAGAAGTGAGCATAGAACCCACGATGGTATAGACTTCACTTAATCCATTTCCTGGTACCCTGAGTCTGAGTCTCAAATTGCAAGGTAAGAACAATATTTTGTGTTTCGTTTCTTTGCCTCTTCTCACCATGGATCACAGACAGAGCTGGAAGTAAACACAAAAGTCATTTATTTCAGCCACATCTTTTTACAGAAAAGGAAACTGAGGCAAGCCTAGAGAGATTAAAAATCCATCAAGTGTCAGAGATAGGTCTTAAATCCAGGTCTTCTCGTTATGAATCCAGTGCGCTTTCTACTCATATTTTTGATGCAAATAGGTAGAGAAGAATACATGAGATTGCCAGCTACTGTATGTGTTTTGGAAAGTGCTTTAAACTGCAAGTTAAGAGTGCCTACATTCTAATTCTGTCTTCAAAATCAGCTAGTCATATGATCTCAGGCAGGAAATTTCTCTAGGAATTCTTTTCAGCTATAAAATGGATGGCTTGACCTAGGTGATCAATGTTCTTCTAGCTCAGATATTCTAGGGGAATTACAATGCAGTCCAGAGAGTACATAGCACAAGGCTGAGACAGAGGGAGGGTGAAGTTATTGAAAGTCACTAATTGGTGTTCCCAACCCCTCTCCCCTGCCTGGCAGAAATTGTACCCAGAACAGGGGCAGACCACCTTGCTACAAGAAAAGAAAACCAGTTCCATTTCAGGAGCTAGGTAGTAGTTCTAGGGTTCAGAGAAATTATATTGGAGGATGATTTGGTGACCCTATTCTTTAAGGCCTAGCTGAATTCTTATTTACTCAAGGAAATCTGATAATTCTATCACATTTAATTCTCTATCTCTGTCTCTCTTTCTCTCATTATTCCCCTCTCTCTATTTCTAATTGTCATTTTCTCTCTATCTTTTCTACTCTTTCCCTTCTCTCCTTTCTCTGTTTCTATCTCTGTCTGTCTCTCCCCTCTTTTTGTCTCTTTCTCCTCTCTGCTTCTTTTTCCTCTCTTTCATTCTTCTCTTTCTCTTTTCTCTTTCTCCAATTTTCCCTCCTATTTCTATCTAACTGCGTCTCTCTTTCTCTCCTATTTTTTCTATCACTGTTTGTCTCTCTCCCTTCTGTCATTCACTATTGTTCTATCTTTTGATTTCTCATGGCATTTGATGTCTAAATAGGACACCATAAGTGTACTTCTTTTGTTTGTCTTTAAGATTTTGGGGGTCATATTTCTTCAATGAATTTATAGGAAGACAAAGACAACTGTTGTACAGGACAGGAAAGCATGAATTGTTTGCAATGTGCATCATTGGGTGGAGTAACCATATAAATTCATTGAAATATCTCTACAACAAGATTATGAGTTCTCTGAGGGAAGGAGCTCTCTCTTTCTTCTCTCTCTCTTTTTCTCTATCTCTCTCAATCTCTGTCTCTTTGTATCTCTGTCTCTATCTCTCTCTATTCCTCTCTCCCAGACACATACTCATACACAATATACATATACAAATATACACAGATATACATATATATACACATGCAATACAAATTAATATGCTTTATAAGCAATAAAGCATATTATTATGTATCCATGTCTGTGGATATATACAGGTATGTAGTATACATATATGCATACACACAGTCTACATTTGGGAAATCTGACAAGACAGATTATAATATATGTGTGTGATATAGCTATATATCTATATATCTCTTTACATTTCTTCCCCTTTCTCTAAAATTATATTATGCTAGACCATAGCAGTGCCTGAAAAATACTTAAAGGGAATTTGACTGCCTTCTTAAGCATGTTCTCTTAGCTCATATCTATATAACAGGGTGCTCACTGCCATTTCTTCCAGACTGATTTGAGAACTTCAGTTCTGTCGGTTTCTAACCCACTGATGTTTTGGGTCTCCTAATCAGACCACAAGAGGTTAATGTCATAAAGTTACTTTCCTGGGAGTCAAGGGAAGAGATGCATAAATAACTACCTATGACATGTATGCAATATTAATTGTGTGGCTAATTAATTTTTAATATCTTGCTTGTATAATTAGTAACCCTAGAAACATTTAGGCTGCTGCATAGGGATCTAGTTAAGTGTCTTATGTAGGTGTGAAAGCCAAGTTTACATTAGGGTTATAACCTTTTATTCCTTTTTTTACAGATTGATGAACTCTATATGAAACCAGGAAAAGAAAAGAAAATAAAGGGTTTCTTGCCAAATATAATTACTAAGTAGTTAAATTTTTGGGGTCAATTTTTGAGTTTCCTGCACTCACAGGGTGATAGTATCTAGGAGAATTTTATCTGTCTACAAATAATAAGATCAGGCCCTTCATGGAATTTTGCTGTCGTACACACTACAGACCAACGAAATATTGCATCTTTAAAGGAGAAAAAAAGAATTAATCACTAATCAGTGAATTGCTTTAGACTTCATATCCCGAGAACAATCTAGGTTCTGTCCTGGAAAGTCCCTAGTTCATTTTATTTATTTGTCTAAATGTTTCAAGATGATAGAGTTGGTAACTCCTCTGTCTCTATTATTTCCTGTTTCCTATGCTATGGAACCTCTATATCATTCTGTAAAGTCAGGTGAAAGGAGAACTGTGTCTTTCTTTAAAAGTAAGAGTAAACACTGCTCTTTCCTATGTATTTTAAAAGTGAATTCAGCAGTTAAGGCTTCTAACATCTCCATTTTTTGCAGCCATTTCATAATTATGTTTCTAGAATAAAGGATGTGTTTTTATTTTCATAATTAACAGGAAATACATGTTATACATTAAATGTGACACAAGAGATATGAATTATGCAGTAAACTCGGTATGTGCTGATCAGCACAAAGCCCAAGGCACATTCTGCAGGGTTTCTATGAAGATCTATAATGAGTTTCAAGTACATCATTTCCTGATGGAGGATAAGAAAACATCCATCAATGCAAATTTCTGCACATTTTTTCAGCTTCTATGAATACTTTACAACTTCCAAAAAGGATGAATTTCCAAAATGCAACTTGAGCAAATTCTCTTAGTAATAGAATATCAGCTTGTTCAGGCTAAATAGAATCCTCAAAGTGGCATTCATTCAAGATCCATGTGTATTTACCCTCAACATGTGGGGGCTTGGCTAAATGAAGGTGGCTCATGTAACATAATCTGATACTACATTCTAAGGCTCATTTTACTCAATAGCCTAACATAAATATGTGTAAATCTGAGAAAGAAAATAGGCAAACTATATAAGTAACAATGAATATTTATATGGTAATTCACCTTAATTTTTTGATTCTCACAATCCTCTTGTGAAGTAGACACTAACTACCATTTCCTACATTTTATAGATGAGAGTTGAACCTCAGACAAGTTGAGTTTATTTCCCAATAATAATTTATATAGCATACTAGTATTTAAGCTAGGGTTTAAACCCAGGCTTCCTAAGTACAAATATAGCTCTTTATCCCTATACCATGTAGTATTCAGTAATCACCATAAGTTATAGATAAGATCATGCAAGAATAGAAAGAACATTTGATTTGGAGTGAGAGGTTCAAAAATCTGACATTTATTACTTGTATGACCTTGGATTAGTCACTTTTCTAATTCCCCATTATCAGGAACAGGGATAGAATGAGCAGTCCCCATTATTAGGAATGGGGATATAAGGAGTTTCTTTAGAAAGTTTCTGCATCTTTAAAGTGAAGGGATTTGATTAGATCACTTCTAAAGTGCCTTCCATTTTAAAATCTATGAACTTGTGATAACTGCCTTGTGATTAAGGTCCTCAGAGGAACATTTTACCAAAAACACATCTGGTCTTTGTAGAAAGTTCAGTGGGAACCTCATTGTTTTTTATTTCAAATTCAAACAAATCCAAGTAACTATAACTTTCCATTTTTGTTTTTAGAACCAAACTGAATCTAGAATTAAAATCTGAATTATGGATTTACTTCCCCTTTTAGAGAGCTCTTTTTTTATTTAAAAACAAAAAAACAAAAGAATAAGAAAAACTAGAACAGAAAAGCCCTTTAAAAAGTGAAAAAGAAACAAAGTAAAGCAAAGGAGAGAAAAAAAAAATAAGAAAACTACTTAAGATAAAAACAAAATAAAAGTGCTTTGAGTTCACTGGAGGTTATCGAAATTTAAAACATTTTATATTCATTTATTTTACCATGAAAACTTAGTTACATACTTGATGTCTGTGGGAACTTGGGCAAATCATTTAAGTTCCTTCCTCTATAAAATAAAGCCATTGGGTTAGATGACCTTTGGGGTCTTTCCCTCTCTGAATAAAGGATCCCATAACCCTAATAGGAGTTTTGCCAGATCATGATGGATATTTACAATAAATATAATTCATATTCCTCTGCTTTGAAATGATGCTAATTGCCACCAACATCTCACAGCACTCATATGTATAAATTCAATTCTGTTCAAAACGGAAAGAAATGAAAGTTGGATTCCTATTTATCTGGACAAGTGAAAGAGTTATTATTAGTTTTTGCTTTGTATCCAGGAAGTCATTGATATGGGGGCCAGCAGGGAGAGAACAGCTTTTTTCTCAATTCTCTATAATCCAACCCTAGAGAGTTCAGATTCAGTTATCATGACATGGGTGGGTAGTATAAAGGTATTTTCCTATGTAATTTGACCCTGTCCTTTTAGATCTTAATAGATTCATTTGTAGAGAGTTTACCCTAAAAGAATAACCTTTTTGATCTTTTTAGTACTGGTGGAGCTATTTACAATGATTATAGCAGGGGAACACATTATGAATGTATATTTGTATACAAAAGGGGCACTGAGGGACTCCAATATAAATTTAAGTTCTTTGTTACCTAGAATAGTTAAGCAAAGCAAACTTCCCTCCTCCAACTCCACTCCTCCCCCCCAAAATTATCAAACTGTATAGCATCCTATTTAAAGAACTCCTCTACTAAGCACTTAGATGAACCTTATGTTATGCTAACAAGTTGGAGAGCATGTCAACAGCACCTCTGGGTTTAAGTACATCCACTCTTTGATCATGCAAAAAGAAAAAAATGTTTCCAACTCTGTGGGTGTTCCTAATTAACAGGAAACTGTGATCTTTTACTTCTAGAATTCACAAGTCAGGCAACAGACCACATACAATTAATGCTTACTAATATTGTCCTATTCAAATCCCAATATCTCCCTAGACACATTACTGATTATGAATATGCGTGCTGTTATAATGGCTTCTTTTAAAAGGAGGTTTGAAGTTTCTTATCTAAATATCCCCAGGGTTTCTCTCAACTAAAAGGACTTCTTCCTAATCTAAAAAAATTGCCAGATTCTGAATGAACTCCTTAGTTGAATAAGGGATAATTCTATATTTTAAAGGCAGCTTATGGACAGAATTTACAAGACTCTCAGTTATTCAGTTAGTTCTCAATTATGTGTCCCCATAGAGGAGAGAAAGATAAATTACATCTATGGATAAGTTAGTACTTCACTAGAACTTAAAGCTTTTCCAATCTTTGTAAGTGCTTCCAGAGCAATGTAATGATGATCAGGAACCCCCAGTTTGCTGGATTGGGGCACTTCAATGGAATTGGATATATACTCTGTCTTTTCCTTTTAGGGATGACACAGGAAACTCCTAATTGGTTCTTTGTGACTGGGGAGTTTGTGTTAAAGATGACTGACAAATAAGGCTCAAAGGGAATAGATTCTTTTTAAAAAATCTTTCCCCCTCAATGGTATATAAGTTATAGAAAAGACTTCTTCTCTTTTGGGATTCACCTGTGGGATATTTCTTCAATATTCCCGTAAAATATATGGAATTCCGTGGTGGTGAGGAATTCCTGCTGCCCCAGCCCTCCAACCAGAAATAAAGGACTTACATTACATCAAATAGAAATCATAAATTCAACCTTCATCTTCTTGCTTTTCCCCTAACAAGATGACCTAACGATATTTTAGTTGAGAGATAAGTGGGAAAAGCAAAGTGACAAAGATAAACATAGAAGCAGAAAAATATGTTTGACTGCACATGAGATTTGGGACAGTCTCCACCAGGACATCCTCTCCCCTTACCTTTTCCTTGTCTGTCGTCCCCAGGCTTTAGCTTTCCAAACACCATCTTGGCTGTCCAGGTAGTGGGAAGAACATAGTCTTCTGCCTTTAACTCCCTCTTCTCCTCAATTACTTGGGAAGGGAATTACAAACACTATTTTGTATAATTTGTAATTCCCTATATGTGATCCATCCCTCCAGCTACTATCATCTCACTTATTGATGCCATGTAAAATCCATTGATTTTGCTATCAGCCCTGCCTACTTTATCTTTAGAACTTAAAGGCCTTCCCACCTTCCCCAAATCTGAATTTTCTTTTATATGCTTTCTTTTCCAATTACAGTATGTGTCCCTTGATAAAGGGGACTGTTTCTCCTTTTCTATTTCTGCCCTTAGAGCTTAGTACAGTGCTGGGCATACAGTGAGCACATAATAAATGTCTTTTTACTTATTCATTTATTCAGAAAAGGTATAAAGCAACAAGCCAAGTAGGATTAGATGGAACTGATCATGGAATTAGGAAGACCTGGGCTCAAGTCCAAATGCTGATAAAGATTGATTATATGATTCTGGGTAAATTATTAAACTTCTTTGTTGCCTAGACATTATAAGTTGTAAAGCAGATGTCAACTACATTGGTAGAGGGAGTTTTCTCAGTAGGAGTCCCTCTATCCTGATGAAATCACATGTTCAGATATTTTCAAAAGGTCAATGGTATGATCAAGGGGCCTCAATCTATTACAAACACAGTGGACAGATCTCTCTCCAAAGATCTGTAAGTAATTTTCCTTTATTTGTGCCCATGGAAAGGAACAGTCATATGTAATAATTTTAAAAGATACTGACTAGAAGTTTGACACATATTCCATGGTCCAAAGAAACTTCTTATTAATATGACCAGGAGAACAGTGGAATTTATTTTATTTGAATGCTAACAATTTTCAGTTATCTATACCAGTGCTCCTGTATTTCCCAATCCAGTTCCCTTCTGCTTATATTTCACACTGAATAAATATTTTAACACAGAAATTGTCTACCAGAGGAATGATTTCAAAACCCATTAAGACAGGTCTTGAGGTTTGTATCCCAATTTCAAGATTAAGATGAATGGGGTTTAGGGTCTCATATACAGTTGGGTGGTATTGAGGATATAGTCTAGAGTAGTTCCAGTCCCAAGCTTAATTCAAATACTATGCATTTATGTATATAATTTATAATCTGCATATAAATAATGTCATACTCTTTAGATAGTTTTGAACTGGTCCCTTTTTTCTCTCTTTGTTTTTCAATAGTCTCATTATGTCATGTGGAATCAATTATTATTTCTTTGCATATGACTTACCAAATCTACAAATCCAGCCTTCATCTCTCTCCTAAACTGATCAACACCAGTTTTATTTATCTATTACATTTATTTAGATAGAAGTACCAAGCACCTTTAATTATATGTTATTATTTTTGTCATGTGTAACCCTAGATTATAAATGCATAAAAATATTTACATGTCGATGAGAGGCCACTAAAACGATTTCTCCTTCAAATTACTCTAGAGTAATTTTTCTTCCCTAATCATATTATAACCCCCTTTTAAGTTGTAGGCACCTTAAAGGCATTGTTTCCCTCTTATTGTCACCTATACCTAGCACATATTTTCAAATATTTAAAAAATATTTCAAATATTAAAAAAAAATTCTCACTGATGTAGATGTTCTGTATGCGACTGCAGATTGTAACTCATCCATACCTGCCCAACCTATATAACTCTTACTCTTTCCTTTTCATTGGTTCACAATGTCACTGGGTAGCTCCTGCTATGCTGGGCCAGACAGATAACATTGCCTCTGGGTTCATTTGTTTGGTTTGCTGCTCTTCCAGGCTCACTCTTCAGTGGGAAGTTGCACTTTTTTTCCCATCCTAAATTACTAGTTGGTGTGTGTGTGTGTGTGTGTGTGTGTGTGTGTGTGTGTGTGTGCGCACGCGTATCTGTGTGTGCTGCACATATATGAGAGAAAGAGAGAGAGAGAACGAGAGCAAAAGAGAGAGAGAGAGAGCCAGAGAGAGATAGAGAGAGAAGGAGGGAGGGAAGAATGGAGAGAAAGAGAAAGGGGGGTGGAAAGATTTGAAGGGGAGGAGGGAAAGAGGAAGAAGGGAAGGAGGGAGAGAGAGAGAGAGAGAGAGAGAGAGAGAGAGAGAGAGAGAGAGAGAGAGAGATGGAGGGAGAGAGGAAGAGGGAGAGAGGAAGAGGGAGAGGGGAGAGAAGGAGAAAAGGAGGGAGAAAAGGAGAGAGACTTCTTTTTAGTTCATGTAAGGTCTTTCAGCTAGATCAGAGAATCTCAAACTTGTTGGTCTTCACAACTTTACCAGGTTTGTTTATGTGGACTGTATCTAGGAGTATGTTGGAGCTAATTAACTAGTTCATGAGAATCAGTGGTTACATGAAGAGTGTAAGCAATTATACATTGGAAAGTGAGAAAACAAAAAGCTGAGAGTGACATGCAGACTGTTTATAAATCCTTGTAAATCCTTTCTTTATAGATACTATCATTTGAAAGGTAGAATGAGTTAGAAAACAGGAAGGCACCTAAAAGAAGGTACCTAAAGTGGGGAAAAGAAAAGCTACTTAGAAGAAGAAAGTAAAAGAAAAAGAAAGGCTGGGATAATTAAAAAAGAGATTCACTGACTTCATGATTATGTTTTCGGCCAATTCTTCATCTGTATTCAGTCCAATGAAAACCGCACATACACAAGTACACACTAAGTAACTTAATGTTGGAGCCAAAATTCAGATCCAGATTTAGATCTTCCTAAGTGGATCATTCTTTATTTTGCACCACACCTATTATCTTAGGCAAATTACTTCATTAATGACTTCCTCAATAAAATAATTGCTAAAGTCTTTTCTAATTCTAAATATCTAATTCTGTGACAACTCAATGGTGTTCAAGCCCTTCCTGGTAGCCATACCTCTCTATCACAAATAGAATTTTGCCACTGTCAGTCAGACCAAAAATTTAAGTTTATGAGTGACATCAAAGCTTAGTTGCTAAACAACCCTTCTAGATTCTTTACTAGATGTGACATTAGTTAAGAGACCAATATTGAAATCTGATGGCAAATTTCAACATTAGACTTGGTGTGCTTCAATAGCAAGAGGACTAGAGTTGGAAAACAACTGGCATATGAAATGCTGGGGGTTTGCTGCCATCTGAAAATAATCTTGGAAAAAAAACATGTGCACATATTTTACACATGCTACTGATTTAGTTTTCTAGAGAAATGTACACAAAAAGATACAGGGAACATATTTTTCTATTGCAAATATTATGTGTAAAATACCAGATGGTTATTTTTTGTTTGCTTTGGGCTTGGGGATACACATTATAAGGAATGTATTTTGTAACTCAGGAAGTCTAATATTCCGTAGTCAAATCATAGGATGTGGACATCATGCTTTCACCATGTAAAATCTCTTTTCAGGAAGTCTTTGATAATTCAGGAAACATCACAAAATTTCAAATTGGGAGGGTCCTAATTGATCACTTGTTCTAATCATCACCTGAAGAAGAATCTCCCCTAAAACATGTCTAACAAGAAATTTTCAAATTTCCACCTGAACACAGCCATCCACTAAAAATACTAATACCCATCACAGATTTATACTTGGTAGGGATCCTAGAACTAATCTAATCCAATTCCTTCATTGTATTATTGAGGAAACTGCAGTCCAGAAAAGATATTTTCCAAGGTCACTTGGGAAGAAGGATTTGAACCAAAGTCCTCTGTTAGTACATTCAGTGCTCTTTGCATGGCAGACATACCAATATTCCTATGTAGCTTACCTCATTTTGGGACAGATATCATTACGAAAAAGTTGACATTGGTTTCTCTTTAACTTCCAACCTATTCTATCCTCTGGGACTCCATTCAATTAATAAAAGTTGCCAACTATGGACTAGACTTTGTGCTAGATAGGCACAGTAGATAAAAAGACAAAAAATAAATAGTTTCTGAATTCAGGGAGCTGACATAATATGAGAAGAAACAACATCAATATATAATTATGTAAGACAATGTGATATTTGCCAGGGGGGAGAAAAGAAAACAAATGAGAGGTATAATAATAATAATAATAATAATAAAAATATCAGTCCTTAAATTTAAAGAATTTACCAGGAACTTGACTTCTTAGGGAAGCAAAAGTAGTTTTTCCCTCTTAGAACAATGAGAAGATAATATGTTATTGGGTAATATTTTATAAAGTTATCAATAATCACTGACAATAATGTTAGTAGTCATGTTAGACAATAAAGAGTGGGACATTCCTCCCTTCTCCTTTCACTGGTCATATCATTTGGTCTACCCTCAGACTTCCACTGGTGGCTTGGATTTCCCATCCCTTCTCCTTCCTTTATATACATATGTCAACAAGATGATATGTATTTTTGCATGAACCTGAGACCAGATTTCAAGTCTCTACTTTCCCTTTTCTAATTTATATTTCTTTCTCTGAGTACAGCTTTCCCCTCCGCTCCTCTGGATGCAGATGGCATTTTCCATCCAAAGTTCATTGGAATTACCTTGGATCATTTTGCAGAGGTGAATGTTGAAAATTATCTATGCATATGTTTTGAAAATAAAAAGCTTTAATAAAAAAAAGCGATTACATTTGATCAATGAATTGCTGAGAAGAGCTAAGTCTATCATAGTTGATCATTATATATTTTTGCTGCTGCTGTGGAATGTTTTTGTTTCTTAGCATCAGTTCATATAAGTCTTTCCTGGCTTTTCTGAAATCAGTCTGCTCATTTCTTATAGAACAATAATATTTCATTACATTCATATACCATAACTTAACCAACATTCCCCAATTGATGTATAACCACTCTTTTCCAAAACCTTGCCATCACAAAAAGAGCTACTACAAACATTTTTGCAATATGGGTCCTTTTCCTTCTTTTATGATCTCTTTGGAATATAGACACAGTAGTGGAATTGTTGGATTAAAAGGTATGCACAATTTTATAGTGAGCACAGCTTTCTTGACATGGATGTTACTAGGTACCTGACATGTCATAAACATTTAATAAATGCTTACTGATTGATTTCTAGTTTAAACAGGCTACCTTGTGAACCTTAGAAGTCTTGAGTTAATGGATGATCTGAGTGCTCATTAACTGACAAAAAATTTATTCCTTCAGTTAGCCCTTTCTAAGAGAATACCACAAGGAGGATGAACCACACATTCTTGGCTGACCATGGATCTTGGTGAGCTGCTACTTGGCAGTTCCATTCCTGCTTGATGGGAAAACCTATTTGAGAAAGAGCAGGAGAAGAGAGAAGGATTTTAAAGGCAATAGGGTTTGGAATAATGAAGTAGTTTTGGGAAGAGAAATTTTAGGGAGGAGAAATTGAGGAAAATTTAAAGAAGAGCAATTTCCAACCTCAGATATTGGCTCATATACTAACTATTCCAGAGTTAATAGGAGAGCAGGATCAAAGTTAATTGAAGATGATGATGTTGTTATTGATCAGTCATTCAATTTTGTCCAACTCTTTGTCCAACCCCATGGTCCCTAGAATGCTAGTACTGTCCATGGGGTTTTCTTATCAGGGATAGAATAGTTTGCCATTTCCTTCTCCAAATTAAAGAGAATATAAATAGACAGATGGTCAAAGATGATTAGGCAGTAACACCTTGAGGAGAAGATTCAAGAAGGAAAATGGTAAGGTAATTATCCAGAAAAAAAGTGAGATAATAAAGAAAAAATAAGTGGAACAATTTGAAAATCAAGCAAATTAATAGGGTAAATGGATCTTAAGGCAAATTGATGAAACTGATAGGTATTTGATGGAAGACTGAAGAGGATGTGAATGTGACTGGCAGTTGTTGAGACTGAAAATAGCAAGCTGAACATTTTTTTGGGGAGGAGATAAATGTAAATGTTTTTAAAAGTTTTGATCTAGTGCTTGAAGCTGAGCTATAAGTATCCACAGTTTATCAGAGAGGAACAAAAAATGGAATCTCAATTAGCAAGGAGAATAGGGGAAATTATAAAATGAGTTATATTCAAGTTAGTATTTGTACTCTCTCCAAAGAAAAATGACTGCTAGCTACTCTAAGTATAGGCTTCACTCTTATAAGAGGGGTCAGTGACATAAGCACCAGGGATAAAAGAAAGACAAGGGACAATCCCTCCTTTAAAGCAGCTCACAGACTAATGAAGGGGATCACATGCAAACAATTATATAAACAATCCATTCACAAGTTAAATTGGAGATAATCTCAGAGGAACAGCATTAAAATTAAGGAAGATTCAGAAAGTCTTCTTGCAGAAAATGGGACTTTAATTGAATCTTGTTGGAAGCAGGAAAGCAGAGAGTAGAGATAAGGCTGAAGAGAGTTCTAGGCTTGAGGACAGCCAGTGAAAATGATCGTTAGGAGATGGGCTAGTTTGTTTGAGTAACAACCAAAGAGATTGGTATAATGGGATCATATTATGACTAGAAGAATAAGAATGAAAAGGTAGAAAGTATACAAGTTATGAAGAACTTAAAAAAATTTCATATTTAATACTGGATAAAGATAGAGAGCCATTGGAGTTTATTGAGTAGAAGCTTGATGTTAGTCTTGTCATTTATAAAAAACAATTTCTTAGTTAAAATGAAAGAGGAATCTGCGTGGGAAAAGATGAGACCAATCTGCAGACTGTTCTAATAGTTCAGATGTGAGTGATGAGGGCCTACATCAGACAACAGTGCCAAAGGAAATAAAGGGGCATAACCAGAGTCATGCAATGAAAGTAATAACAGGATTTTACAACTTGTTGGATATAAGTGATAAGAGACAGAAGAGTTCAAGATGAAACCTAGTTATTATAACATGGTTGTATCCTTAACAGTAATAGGGAAGATAAGAAAAAGGAATATTTGAGGTGAAAAGATGAATGATTCCAGTTTTGGAAATGCTGATTTTAAGACATCTATAGAACATGTAGTTTGAGATGTTTAGTAGGCAGTTGGAGATGCAAAATAGGGTCAGAAAACAGCATAGAAGTAAACAAATATACCTGGAGAATCTTCTGCACAGAAGTGACAGTGAAATTTGTGGATTAATGAGAACAGTATGTGAAATAATATAGAAAATGATAGAACTTAAGACAGAGTCCTGTGGGATACCCTCACCTAGTGGTCTGAATAAAAAGATCCAGCAGAAGAACTTTCAGAGATAAAAAAAAAAAAATGGGAAAAAGAAGTATCATGAAATGTACAAAGAAAAGACAGCATCAAGAAGAGGGTGATTGAATAAAAGACTATCAAGAAGTCAAAAAGGATGATTGAGGAAAAGTCATCAGATTTGGCAGATAGGAGATCACTAGTAAGTTTGGAGAGAGAAGTTTCTGTTCAAGGATGATGCTGAAAAGCAAACTGCAGAGACTTAAGCCAGAGAGGAAAGGAAGTAAAGGTACTTATTGTAAGTGGCCTTCTCAAATAATTTAGACACAAAAGAGATAAAGAATAGTAAATATCAGAGTTGAATAGATCAAGTAAGGGATCTGAAAGAGAGGAGAAAAGATTAGATCCTTTTTAGCATGTTGGAGAGTAGATGAGTGCTTTTAGAAGGGTCAGGCCATTCGCCTAGAATTACACAAAAGAAAAAGGAAAGGGAAAAATATACAAAACAACCTAGCAGTGTAATTAGGACTCAAATACAGAATGAGGTTCTTCTTGAAGAGGAAGAAGAAGGATGTTCTGAGATCAAAGAGACTGGGTGGCTTCTAAAGCCTGATATAGTAGATTCACAGAAGCCATCAGGTAAGAGTTCCTCCAGCAAAAGTCAGAACAGACTGAGTTATTATAACAAGATTCAGAAGCGGGCAGTAGGACATAGGCAGATAGAGCACCAGAGATACTCTTCCTGGGTTTGATGTGTACTCTTTGTCTATCCATTGAGTTGTAGGCAATATGCTGTAGACAAATGAATTTTTATCTAGTGATCTATGGCATCCTTCAGAAACATTAAATTAACTAACTCAGCTTCCCAATTGTTTTTTTTCTGTGAGGGAAGAGAATGGAATTGGAAAATTTCTTTTGAAAGGAGACATGTTATCGACCAAGGTGGGAACTGAGATGTCTTGATTTTGGTTCTGGTGCATACTACTAATATAGCACTGTTCCCCTGGGATAGAAGTAGGTCTTGTTTTAATCTAGAATTATTTTCAGCTTTTTCATGAATTTTCATGAACCACAGTTTATAGGACATATAATAAGTATGCACCTAACTGTGTACCACTATCAAGAAAAATTTTTGGTCATGACTCCCATTACAAGCATATTTATTCAAAAATTATATAATGCTTACACATATACATATATGACTATATAGTGTACAGTGTAATAATACTGTATTTTCCTATAAATGGCTTGTTTTGTATATATTTATTTGTGCTGTGTTCCCTATTAGATCATGAAGTTTTTGAGGACAGGGAGTGTCTTTTGCCTCCTTTTGTATTACCCAGTGCTGGGCACATGGTAGATGTTTATTGATCTTCATTTCTAATCAGGCTTACTCCAAACTTTTCTACCATGTCCTAGAACTCTCTTCATGCTCAAAGATCACTTCAGTCTTGGAAATCAGATCTTTGACTTATTTCCAGCCCCTGTTCCTCCCAGAATCTGCATTTAAGAAGAGTTTTCTCTTTATTTCTCACCAGACTAAATTCAGCCTTCTTTTTCATGTACCTCCTTGAGCCAGGGATCTTCTTTCCTTCTATTTTCAACTCTCTCTTCTGTATTATCTCCCACCATGAGTACATAAATTTGTAGAAGGCAAGGAAGGTACCGCTTTTTTTTTTTTTTTTAATTTTTTATTTCCAGCCTGGAACATAGCAAGCACTTAAAAATGCTTGTTGAATGACTGCTAGACACAAAAAATAAACAATAAAAGGATAAAATGAAAGAAAAATGTTTTAAAATATTTTATTCCATTGTACAAAACTATTTTGCTTTTATTCAATTATTATTCATCCCATGCTTAATAATATTTCTAAGGAGGACAATGAGATTGAACAAGTACAATGAGGAAAAAAACACTGGTTCTGGAGCAGAAAGATCCAAGTACAAGTTGCTGTTTCTATGACTTACTACTTATGTGACATTAGGCAAGATATTTAAATAAAGTCTCAGTTGCTTCATTTATTCAATGAGATTATCCCAGAATGCTCCTGAGGTACCTTCTGGCTCAAAATCCATAATCTTTGTTCTTATGATTTTATGCCTCAATATTTTTGAAAACCTTGATTTAACATTCTGTGATTTAGTCATTTCAAAGACCGGTTCTCAGTTCAGTTTATTTTGATACTTGATCTTAATTGGCTGTCTTAGCTGAAAAAGATCCTTGTGGAAATATGTAGAAATAGAAGCAATACATTGTTAACTTTATTTATTAAACTATGAGTCTCAGTTTTTAATCCAAATCACCAATCATGCAATGTTTTTAGTTGAATTTCAGCTGCTCAATTTGCATCTTTTCTAGTGTCAAATTAGTTGTTTTTTTTGATTAGGTGGTACATTTTTATTTTTTCAACAAATAGGCTCAAAATGTAATGATTTTTCTCTTTTTAAGGTTTTAAATGAAATCTCCAAGTTTTTAAGTGTGTAGCTGTAAGAATTTTCATAAGTTACAGACATGGCTTTCAGAAATGAAATTATGTAATGGTGCCAACAGTTTCGTATCTATTTTCAAAATGCTCTCAGAATGAATTTCTTTTGAAAAGTTTCTGCTTTCTTGCTGTTTTTTCTCTTTTTAAAAATTATGAAATTTACAGATATCAATAAATATAAAATTTTCAATATAGAAAGAACAGAAAAGAAAGATGGCTTAATAAAACAGTTCACCTCCTAAAATATGTTAAATTTGAGACGATAGTAGTTCTTTCTTCTGTCTTTTCATTGACACTCTATTCTTTCTTGTCTTCATTTTTTACTTATTAATATTCTTCCTGTTGTTATCTCACAATTCTCCATCTCTTTCCCCCTCAAATAAAATTCTTCTGGAGTTATAATTGGTCATATTCACCAGAGATTTTACATCTTTCAAATTTGTCTTCCTTTTTGCTATACTGTAGTCATTGTATAAATTGTTACCTTGGATCTACTCACTTCACTCTACATTAATTCATAGAAGTCTTCCCATGTTTCTCTACATTCATCCATTTCATCACTTCTTATAACAAAATGATATTCTATTACCTTCACATGCCATAATTTCTCTTCATTCCTGTGTTTTCCTTTAAAGTTTCTAAACAACTCTGTTCTTTTCATTTTTAATGTTTGAAGGTTCTTTAGTCTATTGAAGATACATTTTTGTCCCTTCAATCCTAATAAACTTTAAATTCAGTATCACTTAATATCCAGGAATCAGGATATCTGGATTGAGAATTTTGTCATGTAGGTAGCTAGCTGTGATTCCCTGGTTTGTGCTTCAATATTCTCATCTACAAAATGAGAGAATTGCACTAGATGTCGTCCAAAGTCCCTTTCAGCTCCACAAATCTTTTCTCTTCTTTTAACTTTTCTTCCATTTTGCAAATTCCATCTCCTCCTATTTCTCACAATCTCTTTTGTCTTTATATTAATAGACTGGTATTTTCTAGATATCAATAGTCAGAACACTGATTTCCTTTTACCAGATGAATCAAAGGTCATAATATGTCAGGACTGATCTTCAATTCTTTGGCTGTTCTTGGCCATGTTCCTGTGTTTCTGAGTATTCTGGGACTGCTGCTTCCTTGTCAAAAAGGTTTATTTCCCCCCCCCGCTCCCCCGGGCTACTTCCAAGTCTGGAGTTATTCCAAAAGGCTGTTCTCCTGATAGTCAAATTTCTCCTGTTATAATTAAGCACATAAACAATCAAATACCTTGGAGAGTGCTTTGGGTTTTTCAAAGCACTTGCCTCAAAACTTTGGATTTTTTTTATCCTGTATGACACGGAAATAATGAGAAGGAAGAAAGAACAAACCAAGTACCTTTCGAAAAAAATGAACCTATTCACAAGATAAAAATGTGACATTCCTTTAGTTCTTTACACATGAAATTTATTTTTATTTGTTTTTTTAAAATGTATTTATTATTTTATTTTCCCCAGTTAAATGTAAAAACATTTTTAACATCCATTTTTAAAGTTATGAATTTTACATCCTTTCTCTTTCAAGCTCCCCACCATTCCTCTTTGAAAAGGCAAGCAATTTGATGTAGGAAATGCATGCATAGTCATGCCAAACATTTTCATATTAGTCATGTTGTGAAAGAAGACATAAGAAAAAAAAAACACCTTCAAGAAAAATAAAGTTTAAAAAAGTCCTTCAATGTTTATTCAGATACCATCAATTCTTTCTCTGGGAATGGATAGCATTTTTCATAATAAATCCTTCAGAGTTGTCTTAGATCATTGTATTGTTAAGAATAGCTAGATCATTCACAACTTATAATATTGCTGCTACTTTGTACACAATACATTTCATTTTGCATCAATTCATGGAAGTCTTTCAAGTTTTTCTGAGAGTCATCTCATCATTTCTTATCTCACAATAGTATTCCATCATAGTCACATACCATTATTTATTCAACTATTTCCCAATTGATGAGCATTCCCTTAATTTCTAAGTCTTTACAACCAGAAAATACATTTGTACATTTAAGTCCGTTTCCTTTATTTTTAATCTTTTTTGGGATATAGACCTTGTTAGTGGTATTGCTAAGTCAAAGGATATGCATGATTTTATAACCCTTTAGGCACAGTTCCAAAATGTTCCACAGAATGGTTCAATCAGTTCATACTTCCACCAATAGCACATTAATGTGTCATTTTTCAAATGTCCCTTCCAATATTTGTCATTTTCCTTTTTCTGTTCTATTAGTCAATATAATAGGTATGAGGTAGTGCCTCAGAATCATTTTAATTTGTATTTCTCCAATCAACAGTGAATTGGAAACTTTTTTTAATATGGCTATAGATTGCTTTGATTACTTTATCTGAAATTGTTCATATCTTTTGATCATTTATCAATTGGGGAAATTTGGCTCTTATATAAATTTGTATCAGTTCCTTACATATTTGAAAAATGAGGCCTTTATCAGAGAAACTTGATTTAAATTTTTTTCACAGTTACTATTGCTAACTGCATTTCCCTTTCTATTTAGTTTATTCTCTCTCTCTATTCATTCTGCCTCTCCTCAAAAGTGTTTTGCTGCTCCCTTACAATCTGTCTTCTCTATTCCCCTTTCTCTTAGCTTCATCCCTTCTTATTTTCCTGTAGAGTAAAATATATTTTTATACTCAATTGAGTGTGTATATTATTCTCTCTTTCAGCTAATTCTAATGAGAATAAGGTCCCCTCAATCCCCCTTACCTACTTGTAAAAGCTTTTTCTTGCCTCTTTTATGTGAGATAATTTACCCCATTCAACCTCTCCCTTTCTCTTTCTCCCAGTAAACTCCTCTCATCCCATAATTTTATATTTTTAGATATCATTCTTTCATATTCACTCATATTTGTGTGCCTATATATACTGCCTATATATACTCCAATTACCCTAATGAGAAAATTATTTTGAGTTACAAGTATCTTCTCATGTAGGAATTCAAATAGTTTAAGCTTATTAAGTCCCTCATGATTTCTCTTTCCTATTTACCTTTTTATGCTTTTCTTGACTCTTTTATTTGAAAGTCAGATTTTCTATTCAGCTCTGGTCTTTTCATCAAGAATGCTTAAAAGTTTTCTGTTTCATTCAATATTCATTCCCCCTCCCTGGAAGATTGTACTCAATTTTGCTGGGTAGGTGAATCTTGATTGTAATTCTGGATTCTAATTCTTTGCCCTCCAGAATATCATAGTCCAAGTCCTCTGATCTTTTATTGTACAAGCTGTTAAATCTTCTGTACTATGTGTACTATGGCTCCACAATTCTTGCATGGTTTCATTCTGACTTCTTGCAATATTTTCTCCGTGACCTGGGAGCTTTGGAATTTGGTTATAACATTCCTGGGAGTTTTCATTTTGGGATTTCTTTCAGGAGATGATCAGTGGATCCTTTAAGTGTCAATTTAATCCTCTGGTTCTAGAACATCAGGGTAATTTTCCTTGACAATTTCTTGAAAGATACCTAGGCTCTTTTTTTTTTTCATTATGTATTTTAGGTAGTTCAATAATTTTAAAATTATCTCTCGGATCTACTTTCTAGGTTAGTTGTTTTTTTCAGTGAGATATTTCACATTGTCTTCTATTTTTTTTTTTCATTCTTTTGGTTTGGTTTTATTGTTTTTTTATTTTTCTTAAAATAATTAAATTATATTTGTTCTGTTCAGATTTTTAGGGAATCATTTTCTTCAGTGAGCTTTTAAACTTCCTTTTCCATTTGGCCAACTGATTCTAGTTTTTAAGTTTTTTTCTTCAGTGAATTTTTGTGTCTTTTCTATTTGGTCAGTTCTGCTTTTTAAGGCATTCTTCTCCACATTTCCTTTTTGTATCCCTTTTACCATTTGGCATAGTTTGTTTTTTAAGGTTTTTTTCCCCAGTATTTTTTGAAAATTTACCTTTACTAAGGTTGTTGAGGTTTTTTTTTTCATGATTTTTCTTGCATCACTCTCATTTCTCTTCTTAATTTTCTCTCTACCTCTCTTACTTGGTTTTTCAAAATTCTTTTTGATCTCTACTGTGACCAGCTCAATTCATATTTTTCTTGGAGGCTTTGGATGTAGGAGCTTTGATTTTTTAAATCTTCTTCAGAATGTGTGTGTTTTGATTTTCCTCATCACATAGTAACTTCTAAGGTCAGAATTTGTTTCTCTTGTTTGCTTATTTCCCCAGCCTATTACTTGGCTTTTACCTCTTTGATAAAGTCAGACTCCATTTCTAGGGGGGAGGGCACACTATTCCCAGCTTTAGGGGTTTGGGGTAGCTGTGTTCAGAGATAATTCTAGGGACCTTTAAATTTTCAGTTTTTCCAAGGTGATATGAGCTAAGGAGAAGTATCTTTATTCCTCTTCTGTCCTGAGGTCTGGTCTGTGAATGATCATAAGCATTCTTTACTGCTATGATGAGAACCCCTTCTCTATTGTGGCTGCAAGTTCTGATGTGCTTGCCACCCAGATCTGGGATTCAGATCTGAGTAAGGGCAGAGCAACATAGTCCTGCCTTAGGGCTAGCAATTAGACTCCTTAAGTCTCCTTCTGACCAGTTGTTTGACACCTTTACTGTCTGTGGGCTGAGAGCTTTGGAAGCAGCTGCTGCCACTATTGATTCAGTGATTCCCAATGCCCATTCCTGGTTTGCTGGGTCAAGGGCTGTGCTGGCAAAGCCTGTGCTGATCTGTGCTCCTCTCTCATACAGGTATTACACATTTCATGCTGACCTTCAAAATTGTCTTTGGCTGGAAAATTATTTCACCCCATTCTTTTGTGAGTTCTGATAAATAGCTGCCTTTTCTCTGCCATCTTGGTTCTGCTTTCCTACATTTGAATTTTAAAGATGTTTATAACACTGTCTTATACTTGTAAGTGACTAACTATGCCCCCAGACTGAGACTTAACTCTTTCCAATTCAGTTCAGTTCAATTCATTTTAGTCCCATTTAAACACTTAAATAGAATCTGTTATGTCCCAGGCACTTGGTAAACTTTGGGTATTCAAAGATAAAAATGAATTTATCCCTGCCTTCAAGA
Source organism: Myrmecobius fasciatus (assembly GCA_023553655.1). Taxonomy (NCBI): domain Eukaryota; kingdom Metazoa; phylum Chordata; class Mammalia; order Dasyuromorphia; family Myrmecobiidae; genus Myrmecobius; species Myrmecobius fasciatus. Next base: position 203,462 of record JAJPUD010002314.1, on the reverse strand, counting down.
AACTTACATTATATTTCTCTTATTTGATACTTGAATTACTTTTAAGTTCTTTCAAGACTTCCTTTTGAGCTTGTGAACATTTGATATTAGCCTTTAAGGGAAAACAGAATGTACACAACTGAATAAGTCCACAATATAGACAAAGCATGTATGAACTTTGTATATAGTTTGTGCATCCAGTAATTCAGGGGAAAGAAGAACACTAAAAACTAAGGAGAGATCAGGAAAAGCCTTGTGTAAGATATGCCTCTTAAGATGATCTGTGGAAGGAATCTTTTTAAAAAAGGAATCTTAACAAAAAAGAAAAAGAAAAATCTTTATGTACTTAAAATGTCATATAAATTATTTCATAATGTGTTTTGATTCACTGCTAAATAGACATTTACAATCACATCTATTTATTCTCTTTCTTTTTTAAAGCATAGTGTAAACATATTACAATGGCCTTAAGGATTTTACAATAAAAAAATGTTGAATATTTATTTGCCTTTTTTTGCAGTAAGCCCCTAAGAGTTGACAAAAACATCTTGTTTGTCAAAGATCATTTAAGATAAATGAATTAAAAATCAGGGGGTCAGAGAGGGCCCATGGTTTAAACTATAGATAAAGCTTTTTATATTTGTGTTAACAAAGAAGTATTAAAGCGGGATGAAAATTTCCCCCTTTTATTTTTCCTCTTCCTTACCCCTTCCCCTCAAACCTTTCAGAGAACAATGTGAAACTCAATTTTACTGTTGGTTGAGAAGGTGTTAATTTGTCTGACAAGTTGTTGGAATCTGAGCAAGTACAAGGTACCCTTGATGTATCAACACCTTCATGCCAAATGAAGCATGCCTTTTATGTGTCAATGTTTAGTAGATATTCTATATCTCATTAGGTAAAAACAATATAAACCAAACACAGGCAGTGGATGTCCCCATCTAAGGGAGAAACTTTAAAATTCTTACTGAAAACTGTAGCAAGTATGCTCAGCCAAGAGCTTCATCAGAAATGAACTTGACCACACTTGTAGACTGTCTCTCATGCTAAAGGCATGAGAGTCCTCATTAGAGAAAACATTCCCTCCCTATTGTGAGGTTTGATCTCCAAGCCTCTCTTTTTATTGACTACAGTATCCGGAAATATTTATTGAGAAAGTTCCTAAGAGAGATTGCGATGGTAATATTGAAAACCCTAATTCCTTTTCTTTTTAATTGCATATTTATTGACTTTTCCACGTAGTTCATAAAACTAAGAATTAGTTATATGAGTGACCTTTGCATTTTAAGTATACCCTAATTGGTAGCCCACAGTAGCCCTGGGAGCAAAGGTATAATGGAAAATAAGATTCTTTCTTTTTTTTTTTTTTAAACATGAACACATTTTAATTCACTTGCATAAATTGCTAATTTAACAACACTTGCAATAACTATATAACCTCAAATACTATTAGTTATTCATTGCACTTAAAGAATGGAGTTGATAAAAACTTCTTTTAAACTCATTTTTTTGTTTGTTTTAAAGAAAGAAAAAAAATAGCTATTTCCCCTCTCCCTCTATGCAAGATGCAGAAAAAGAACTGGGCTGATTGTTGGAGAATATATATGAAATATATGGAAGTATTTTTAGGGCAAGAGGTCCACCACAGCTATTTGGGAAAGGCATCAAGGACCTAAGTGATGGATGTATTGACTATATTCTCTCTACTTTTCCATCTAGACCCCATGGTGAAGCAGTTCAGTTTTACACTATCTTATCTAGAGTCATTTGCTCCTTTATCCTGTTTTTGCTAGATTAATATGCAAATCATTCACAGATCTATTTATTAAAACCTAACCTTTTTTTTTTTTAACCACTCATTTCTAAGTGTGTATTGGACATTCTGGGGCCTGGAGTCAGAAAGATCTGAAATTCAAATCTGGCCTCAGATATTTACTAGCTGTGTGACAGTGGGTAAGTCATTTATGTATTTGTCTCAGTTTCCTAATTTATAAAATGATTTGGAAAAGAAACCGCTTCAGTATTTTTACTGAGAAAATGGGCTCATGAAGACTTAGCTGAAATGACTAAATGGCAACAACAATAATAATGGACTTTTTGAATTGGATGTCGTAAAGATATCTTAAACTTATTGTGACCAAAACTGAAGCTATTATCTTCCCCTCCTCCTAAACTCTTCCTTCTTTCTAATTTACCTATTACCATCTAGTGGATCACCATACATCCAGATACTCAGGCTTACCACATTGGTGTCATGCTCAGCATGTGCCTTGAATCCAGTCTGTTGCCAAATTCTATAAATTCTAACTTCATCATATCATAGCTCCTATATCCTTGGATATTGCTGCCATCTTAATGTGAGCCTTTATCATTTCATACCTAGACTGTTATAATGGCTTTTTAACTGTTTTCTCTGCCACAGGTCTCTCCCTACTCTTGGTGTCTTAAAACACAGGTCTGAACATTTATTTCATCTTCCTACTTAGTAAACTCCATTGGCTCCTGATCACTTCCAGGATCAAATAAAAAAACTCTCTCTTTAAAATCTGTTTATAACCTATTCCATTTTTATATTTCTAGTCTTTTTACTCCTTCCTTCCTTTTATGGACTCAGTGGTCCAGAGAAACTCACCTCTTTGCTATTCCTCAAATACTACATTTTATTCCCCAAGTCACTGCATTTTCCTTGAATGCCTCCTAAGCCTGGAATGCTCTCCCTCTTCATTTCCTGTTTTTCCTCTATGCCTTCAAATCTCAGCTAAAATTTCATCTTCTGCAAGAACCCTTTCCTAGTCCCCTTTAATGCTACTGCTCTCCTTCTGAAACTATTTCTAGATTATTCTGAATATATCTTGTTTGTATATTATAATTTATATAATATCTCCTACATTAGATTGTGAACTCCTTGAAAGTAGAATTTGCCCTTTTTTGGGAGGGAGGAATATCATTGGGGTTTAGCAGAACACCTGGCACATTGAAGGTGTTTAATAAATATTTATTGATTCATTTACTATTTGAGCAATTGTCATAATATTTCTTGTAATTGTAAATGGCAAATTTACTCTGTCATGGTCAATGCATCAATAGTATAAATGTACAATGACTGTAAGTTGAATAAAAAACGTATATCATGTATGATCTTCCAATACAATACTTGAAGCCTTTAACCAAGTTTTCAAGATATTTGGAAATATTATACCAAATTAAAATTAGCAGGTAACTCTTCATAGAGATTCTCTTACCTGAACTGGAAGTGAGTCCAAACATTATTGCTTTACATGCCTTCAGAGGGACATTGGCTATCTACAATGAACAGATTAAAAACAATCACATTAAAATCAATTCTTAATTAAGACAAATTCATGGTGTGTGGGCATTAAAGGAGGACTAGTATCTCTGGCATGAGGGCTTGCTGAATCCTTTTCAGGTCTACTCATACAACTTTGGTGTCCACCAACTTTCACCTGTGGCTCAAAGAAGTTGTAGGGTACATAGCATCCACATCCTGGTAAAACTATCTTGGCAGATAAGCTAAATCAGGGTGAAAGTAAATAATAGACCTAAAAGCTTTCAATGAATTAGAGGGATGCTTACTTCAAATATGTGAAGACTTTTCTTGGCAGAATGGGTGGATGAGAACTATTTATTCCATGAAGGCAGCTGAAGTGGATTTCTTAAAATTTGGTCATACATAAAAGATACCAAGGTCATCCATTGCATCCTGGGCCATCACTAGTCATCCTGACTTTTGTCTTGCCACTGGACTTTGATGACTCTGGCAGAGTCATCTGATAACTTTGTGCAACCCTGCCTATCTTAAATCCAGTTCATGCACAAATGAAGCCATCACCTCATGATCTCCTGATTCTCTTTGGACATGAAGGATGAGAAACAACAAAATCAATTCAGCAAGAAATTAAATATGTTATATGGGCAAATCCTTTCTCAATTGGCTCATCCTAATGTTGAGTTGATTCTGGTTTCTTGAGGGTTATGACAGGCAAGTCCAAGGTAGGACAGGTCCTCCCGAGCAAGTTGAAGACAGCCACAAACATACTAACACATCATCTATCCTGATCCAAACACCAGATTGGCTAACTTTAGAAAAGATTATCAAGAAATTGACTATAAAATGATGAATTCTTGAAATCTATCTTCTGAATCCTATAGGTATTGAGTTCGGAGGGAGGATTAAAGCTAAGGAAATCAAAACTCCTTCAAATATGGATGCATGTACCAGTTATGGTATTTGTTATATACACATACATATGCGCATATGTAGATCATCTTCAGTGCAACAAAGCATATACCAGTGACATTTAATTCATGATTTAATTACTTTTTAATTAATCATAAATTAGCCATTTAATTAATCATAAATACATATTCCTCTTACAAATACATGTTATTTATCTTCAGATAATTTTTTTTATCGAAGGTGGGGAGGAATGCTTTTGTAAGCTGACTAGTACTACTATATGATTATATTTGAGAGGCAGAGACTTTCATTTTGTTAGAATGTTTAAACATGGGTAACACAATTATAATTATGTAGACAAGTAAATACATTTTCTTCTTTTACCATTATTGGGAACATATAGTAAGAACAAGCTTCAGGTCTGCAATGTAGTACATGCTAACTGTTCTTTCAAGGGTAATTAGATTCTCCTTGAGACTTTCATTAACATTTAAGTTTCTAAGTTTTTACCTGTTGGTGCAGCTTTCTGGTAGCCTAAGTACAAAAGTCAGCTAAAGAAGAGACCAGAGCTGAGTACAATTGAATCAATGCTATATCCTTGCTAATTATCCTTATACTTCTTTTTGTTAATTTCTGGATAGTGTGAGTATTTCATTTCTCTTTAGTTCCAAACCTAAATAATCACAGCATGCTGGATTAAGATCAACATGGGAAATCATAGAGTTATGGGAATCTGTACCATCAGAAGAATACCCACAATAATGGGAAAATAAAGTTATTAAGGTATCAAAGTACTGTACCAATTGTTTCTAGGACATTACCATTTTAGGGCAGGAAAATCACTTCCATCATAGAAGAGTTATAACCTGGGATCTCCAACTTCAATATAAAATCTTTCATTTCAGTTAAGTCACCAAACATATAGTGTTTTCTTGCCACATGGCAATCACTTCATTAAGCAAAGGGAATACAAATACAGGTAAGGAGAAAGACTGTTCCTGCCCTCATACGAATTATATTCTAATGGGAGAAGACAACATAAAAGGAAGATAAAAAGCTGTGAATAGAAGGAAGAAAAGAAATATCCACAAGGGGAATGGTAGAGAAAAAAAAAAGTCTGTCATATCTGGAGTGGAGTCCCAAGAGGAATTCAAATGACTTGGGTCCTTTTTTAAAATAAAGGTTCTGGGAGGAGCTCACCAATCAGAAGATGGGGCCACATGGCAGCTAAATTGGTTCATTGGTTGTACCCCTTTTGCAAAATGTCTCTATCAGTAACTGCAATGTTTATCTTCCCATTTTTAGCTTCCTTCAAAACTCAACTTTAGAAATATTGCCTACAAGATGCTTTTTCTGGTTCTCTGAGCTCAGTGTGTTTCTCCTTCCCCATTACTGAAATTACATTATTTTTTTTTCGCTTATATTGTTTCTCCTAGCAGGATGTATGCATCCTGAGGAAAGGAACTATTTAATTTTTGTCAGTGTATCTCCAGTTCCTTAGCACATTACCTGACACAAAGTGGGCACTTAATAAATCCTCTTTGAATTGCATTGTTCAATTAGATTCTGTGAATCATTTCAGGGCAATGAAAATCAATTTATGATTCTGAAGAAAAAAGAAAATAAAATTAGAGAGGAAAGGAAGCAAACCAAGTGAGGAGAACACATATAAAAGGAAACTTCTACCAGCCAGTGATTAATGATAGCTCATATTTATAGAGCAATAAGTTTTCTGAATCAATTACCTTATTTGCTTAATTAATAAATAATTGTTTTTAAAAATTTGTTTTATTTTAATTTTATTAAAGGATTAATAATTTTATTAAATAGTTGAATTAATAAATAAATGAAAAATAAACACATTATAAATTTCAAGTTTCTAATGTGCTTTAGAAATATTAGTTCATTTGATCTTCATAATAACCCCAAGTGGCAAGAATGTTATTACAGGAAGTTTTCCCAACTTTAACAATAATCACATCAGCAACAGGCATTTATACAATGTTTTAAAATCTGCAAAGTGAAACTGAGACTCAGAGAGGTTAGCTGTCTTGATCACAGTCACATAGTAAGTTTCAGGTCTGTTTGATCTCTAAATCCAGACTTCTATCCCTTATCCACAATGCTTTTCATTATTTATCTTATTCATCACAATCCATCAACACCTTAAAAATAGTAAAGCTATGGCTGTTTCTGGCAAACACTTGAGGGATGCTTTTCTAAGTGGGTGGATGAATAAATGAAAAAGGATTTACTAAATTCTTATAAGGTGTCAAGCACTGTGCTAAGTACTGGGCATACAAAAGTAGAAGTCCCTTCCCTCAAGGAGCCTACATTTTTGTAAGAGGAGACAATATAAATAGGGAAGTGATGGCCAGGGTGGACATTCTAGGGTTAAATCCTTGTATTCATGATGTTTGACCAGGGGGCAAGATGGCAGGTAAGAAGGTGGCCCAGAAGTAAAGTAAAGCATGGCTGGAGCCTGCTTCTGTGTGTGGCAAGGTATTTAAATTTGCCAAGTAAAGTTTCAGAGAGATTAAGAGAGTTTGTCCATAGAAACACACCAAGCATCATTGGCCATAATGTCTTTCATTACTTACATTACTAACTCCATTAGTTAGATTTTCATGTAATTAGAATGAATCAGACAAACATGGCTCCTGTCTTTTATATCCAGTCTCTCCTGATTTACCTGGATCATCCATTTGTTATAGTAACAAGTATGCATAATACACACACATAGAGATTCATACACAGAGAATACTTTTCTAAATAAATAATTATTTTTAGAATAAGCAATACCTATATAAAGCTGCTTTGGCAATACAGAAGTCCCATAAAACCAATATCTTACCAGATTATTATTTTTCTAAAAAACAGTAGTCAGCAGAATTTTGTTTTTTTGTTTTTTATTGTTTTTTCTCTTTTTTATATTTCACCAGTTCATCCACATTCCATGAGAATGGAGATCACCTCAAGGTGCAGAATAAAGTCAATCAGAAGATTTGTACTTCTCAAGTTCTTCCATTTGAGATAATATTGTCTATTTGTTATGTTGGATAATCTATTATCATTTCTCTCCTTTTATCCCTGACCTGCTCTTTCCATTGTGCCCACTGCTCATTATACACCAAATGTGGACTCTGATGTATGGTTCCAAATCCAGGTAAATCAGGAGAGACTGTGTATAAAAGACAGGAGCCACGTTTGCCTGTGATTCATTCTAATTACATAAAAATCTAACTAATGGAGGAGTCAGTCCAGTCAGAAGGGAGAGGAATGTGGCTTCTCCTCCCCTGGCTTTCTTTTTTCCAGAGACTGACCCCAATGCACTGTGGAAACTTGAGAGCCGTAATCAATAGCCTGTAAAACAATAAGGTCAGCATTACAAAGATTCAGATTTTCTGCCTTCAGATGTAATAGGATCGAGACTGGTGTGCTGAGCCATTGAGGTGAGTCTGACCTTAGCTGACTGCCTGATAAAAGAGCAAGGGGGAGAGGAGAGATAATGGAGTAACTTGGGGAACCTGCGGTTGTAAATACAGTATGAGCACATGTCTGCTGATTACTCAGAGAGCAGGGTGAATCATTTTTCTGCAATTGGACCAAGAAAGGTATATACCAAATTTAGCCAAATCTTGGATTAATTAGAACCTGCATAATCAGAGAGATGGGCAGTTCATAAGTAAAATCTATTGCTTAGCAAGGCAATTTGATGTGAGAGAAAGTACTGAACTTGGACGCAAGAAAAGCTTAATTTTGGAAACTGCTTTTTACATAATTAAAAGCAGATTTTAAAAATCTATCTACCTATTTATCAATATATCTACATATAAATATATATTTCTGGCTTTAAATATAGATAAAAATGTACATATAAATGTATATAATGTATATATACCTTTATATACACACATTATGTTTTTTTTCAGTTTAAGCCTTTTATTTATTTTAAACTTAATAAAAATAAGAAAAGGGAAAAAAGCCATTGCCATGTGCACATTAGAACATAAGAGAAGTTTCAAGATATAAAGCAGTAAAGTTCCATTTCAAGAAAGCCAATATAATAAACACTGTACATTATGTTCAGAACTATCCATTAGATTATTTAAGATTTTAGGATATGACACATAGGCTTTCCTATATACACATGTCCACATAATGTTCTTTTAATAGTGTCAGAGGCAGCATTATATAGACATATCTGCAGATAAAATATACACAGGTGACTATATTGCACATATATGCAATGTGTAAATGTATTATATATGCACATATATACATATACATACATATACACATACACACATATTTTTATATAGGCACAATGGATGATGTGCCAGGTTTGGAGTTAGGAAAACTCATCTTCCTGTGGTCAAATCTGGCCTTTAAACATTTACTATGATCCTGCATGATCCTGGACAAATCACTTAAGCCTGTTTGCCTCAGTTTCCTCATCTGTAAAATGAACTTAAGTATCTTTGTCAAGAAAATGCCAAGTGGAGTGACAAAGTCACAAATCACAAAGAATGAAAATAGAAAAATAGAACAGCAATAAAAGCTCATTATGAATCCATATCCATATTATATTTATCATGCATATTACCTGCATTTATATGAGTTATATGTTTTATATTCTATTAGTTACATATAGATATGTTCTAACAATCTCTCTAGAAGGACTATTCTTTCTCTGTAAACAATTATATGCATTATACTCTATATACACACAATTACAATGTATATGTATAGTATAATACATAGTATTATGATGTATATGGATGTGTGCTTTGAAAACTCTAAAACAGTATACTGATGTCCTCTTTGACTAATTATGTTATTAATCTCACTCTTCTCATTTTTCTCAATCTAGTCCAGGGAGAAACTTTCCTGAGACAAGTTATTATCCTATTCTTATTTTTTTATGCTTAATATTCTGTGTGGGTTATGGAACAGATTGATAAAATAGCTAATTTTTGTTATTGAATAAAAGCACTGGGATGTGAACTCATCAGTAGTCTTACTGAGATGATCTTCAGGACATCTTCAGTAGAGGATGGGGTGATGGCAATGACCTCATTCTGTTTCCATATGATTTTGATTTTTTCTGCCAGGTTGCTATATTTTAGAAAGGTTTTTTTTTTATTCCATATAGTTTAGAAATTATTGATATTCAACAGTTATTTAAGATGTTACTGTAAAATTATTAAGAATTAATATTAAATCTGGGTGATTGTAAGTATAAGTTAAATTTCTAGGCCTAGAATTTCATTCATTCATTTGTTTTATTCATTTATTTTATTTTATCTTATTGTTTTTTTTCCCCAATGAAAGTCAAATTGAAACAGTTTGGGAATAAGCCACTCTTCTATTATTTCCCATTATGGACTATAAGACACATCAATAAAATGACTGCTTTTAGTAGTTACACACAAATATTATAGGATAGAAATTCCTCTGCTATATTCTCACTGAAAGCATTGTTGGTACTACTCCAAGAGCAGACAAAACAATGTGAATAAGCTGTACCTCATCCTCTCATCCTCTTTCAACATTATTTTTGTCTCCTCTGCTAGATTTCTATATTTCGAAAGTTTTTTTTTTTTTTGTTCCAAGTACCTTAGAGATTGTGGTTATTTGGCATGGTGATATTTAGTAAAAACATCATCCTTAGGTTTTTATTGATCTATTTTTTTATCCGAGCAATTGTGAGCAATTCTTTTGCTATTTTAATAGTGTCAGAGGCAGCATTATTTAGACAAATATACAGATTAAATATACGCATGTGACTAGATTACATGTATATACACAAATATACAATGTACATGTTAATACTTATGAATAATATATAATATAATGTATTAATAATATATAACAACATAAATATAATTATGATATATTACATACACTATTTTATTATATTGTATATTGTATATAATAATATATAATAAAATATATCATTATATTAATATTATAATGCATATATCATATTATAATATCATGTTACATATAATATATATTAATGTAAAATATATATTATATAATGTGTAATATATTATTCCACATTTTTTTAATAGTATCATTCTCGTGTTCATTTGGAAAGAAATTGTCTTAAGGTAAGTTTCTGTTTTACTGCTATTCCTTATAATCAGTGTTCTTCAGATTATTTCACAGGTGGACAAAATAACAGGACTTTGTAGTTTATTATTTTTTATATTATCTTACCTTCATCATTTTCATTTGAGTTCAGATAGAAATAGAGCCTTAATTTCTATATTTGTTATATAGGTATACCAGTAGATATAACACCTATGGTCCTTGCTTCACAAGGTTGTGTGGATTATTGTATTTATACAATATTCAATAAACATGATTTTTATTAAGCAGTTAGAATTGGCCTGGTACTATCTCAAGGATTGGGCATAGTTAGAAAGAATGAAATTGTTCCTACTCTCAAAGAACTTATATTATAATGGTGGAGACAACAAGTACACAAATAAGTATAAACAAAGAAAATAAGAAGGAGAATAAATAAAAGATAGTTGGGAGGGGAGTATACTAGCAAATGGAAATAACAGAAATGGCTTTATATAGAAGGGGGTATACAGGCTGGGCTTTAAGAGTAGAAATCTCTGATGGGAGAAATGAGGACACTGTATTCCAGCATGGAGGATATCCAGGACAAAGGTGGGGAGATCAGAGATGAGTACTCTCTGTGAAGAATTTGGAGAAAGCCAGTTTGACCAAACCCAGAATGAAGGAGAGGGAATAATGAATAATGAGGCTAGAGAGTTAGCCTGGTATCTGGTTATGAAGGACTTTTAAAACTAAAAAGAGGAAAATATGGAGGAATTAGGGAGCCATTAGGTTTTATTCAGAAGGAGGGCACCCTGATCTTTCCTTAATGAAAAGCATCTCTGGCAGCTTCATGGAGGATAGTTTGGAGGCAGGGAGATTGGGAGGTTGTTTCAATAATCTAGGAAAGAAGTGATGAAAGTCTAAATTAAAGGTATGTTGTATCAACAAAAAAGGGATAGTATAGGATATGTATTGTGAAGATAAGAATGGAAAATTTTTAGATATATAGGATAAGGGAAAATGAGGAGACAAGGATTTTGCTAAAGTTATGAACTTGAGAAACTGGAAGAATGGTAGTGCCTTTGACAGAAGTTGGGAAATCTGGGGGAAGATTGTATTTGGGATGGAGTAGGGAAAGATAAGAAATTCTATTTTGGAAGCAATGAATTTGAGATGTCTCCAATCCCTACAGTTTGGAATGTCTAATAGGCAATCAGTGATGCAGAAATAAAACTCAGAGCAGGGAGACTGAGTCTAGTTATTTAGTTTTGTGAGTCAGCTGCCTAGAGATGATAGTTAAACCCATCAGAGTTGGTGAGATCATAGAGAGAGTATAGAAACATGAGAAGAGTACCCAGGTCAGAACCTTGGGGAATAGCCACACTTAAGGGATGTGATATAGATGATAAAGCAGCAAAGAAGACTGAGAAGGAGCAGTCAACTGAAACAGATAAAAAGAGAACTGGAGAGAGAAGGAACCACAAAACCCAGCATAGAGAGAATATCTGGAAGAATTTAATAGTGTCAAATAATTGAAAGGCACTTTGCAGACCTTAAAGGAATATAAATACAATAATCATTCATAATATTTAAACAATTTGTTTATATTTAAGTTCAAATTGTTCATATTATTTAAATCATATTGAAAGATCTCAAAATTCTACATAGATTTGGGCTGCAGTTGTCTAACATAGCATGTTTTCAGTAATTATAGTGGTTCACCTGTATTTTCTGAATGCTAGGACCACATAAAAAGGGAAAAACAAAAGACCTGGCATTTCCCCTGTTAATGGGAGAATTATAATGCGCAGCTCTTGGATTAGAAGCCAAATTCTTTTGGCTTTAAAATACATGCTCAGCATATTTCAGATCTGAATAGATCTGAAGTGGGGCTAATATGCTCTTATCTACAGGAAACTCCATGATACCGCTACAGGGAATCTTAGAATTAGTCTGAGAAAAATCATTCAGCAATAATGAATGAAAGAATGAATTTTAACAAGTTTAGACCTTGCTCATACCTCATGGTTGATATTTGTGATCTGAGCTTTAGAAGCTACCATATAAGTAGAAAAAAGTAAAATTCTCCTTTTAAGTGATCTTTTAAAAGGTTTTTTTCAAAAAAGAACCATTAACTCTAAAAATATTCTGAATGACTGAATTACTCAACAATACTGGTGTATTTATGTCTAAATGAGTCAGATACAGAGTAAATTTCTCTCCAAATATACATGCACTTAAAAATTATAAGGAAAAAATGAAACATTTCTTTCCTCTTACCCCTGAATGCTTTGATGAAGCTAGATCATTTGAGAAATAGTTCAAGATGTTCACTGAAACAAAAATGGAGCCAGATGTAGCTATTCCTCTCTGTAAAACCAACTCTTTCTCTTCTTTCTCCCCCATCCCCCATACTTCTGCCCAACCCTTCAACTTATTTACGCTACAAGTAAGATTTTGATAAAGGATACTAGTAGTTTTGAGGTCAAGTTTTGAATTAAAAAAAAAATGAAGTGAGTTACATATAGTAGCTGCTCAATGAATGAATAACCGCTGACTTCCAGTAGAGTTCATTGTCAAGTTTTATTTCCCACTGCTCCCCTTTATGTAATTAATTTTAACTAGCCAAACTTGATAGCAAGTTGTTTTTCAACTTCCAGAGATTGACTCTTATCTCACTGTATGGTGTAAACTTTCCCCTGTGCCTGGATGCACTTCTTGCTATATCCACCTGTTCAAATTCTCTCCTCTCTCTCTCTCTCTCTCTCTCTCTCTCTCTCTCTCTCTCTCTCTCTCTTTTGCTGAGGCAATTGTGGTTAAGTGACTTGCCTAGGGTCACATAGCCAGGAAGTGTTAAGAATCTGAGGTCACATTCGAACTCAGGTCTTCCTGATTTCAGGGCTGGTACTCTATCTACCACACCATCCAACTGCCCCAATTCTTCTGTTTCTCATAGGCTAAATTTAGGAGCCAGGACCTCCATGAAGCCTTTTGTGATCACTCCTAGGTGAAATTCTCTCTCTCTCTCTCTCTCTCTCTCTTTCTCTCTCTCTCTCTCTCTCTTTTTTTTTTTTTTTTTGAGTATTCCTTGCCTGGATCTTTTACATTCCCTAAATTCAATCTATCTTCTATCATACTTTCATACTTATTTGTGTGTAGTCATCTTCCTATCACGAGAACGTAAAGTGCTTGGGAGACTGGAACATAGTGTCCTTTTTCAGTCTTGTTATCTCCATTGTCCATCACAATTATGTTGTAGTATGTGCTCAATGACACAGTAGAAAGAATGTTTAGAGTATGAGAACCCAGGATTCAATACTGGCTCTGCCACATTTTAGCTCTATTGATGATGCATTGTAAAATGAACAGGGCATGAGTGGGATTAGACCAGATGCTCCATAAGATTCCTTCCAGCTTGAAATCCATCAGTATTATGATCCAGTATTTTGATCAATACTTGTGATTTATCATGGTGGAAAATATCTAGTGTAGAAAACTTTTTCTATCAAAGGAGATAAGAAACTCATCTCTGATTTACATTCTTAGAATATTACCTGAGGCAATGCAAGTTTAAGTGACTCATTCATTGTTAATACATTTAGTATGTATCAGAGGTTTGGGCTTTATGAAAAACTAGTTTTCCAGAGCTATTAATTTCACTGATTGGCTAATATTAGGCCTCAGCCCAAGTCTCCCTTGCTCATTGTTTGGGTTTTGATGGCTCAGAATGAATGTAAATAGCAATGTTTCTGATCTGCCAGAAATTTTGAGGGTCTTCACCTCCCAAATTGATTCTTTTGTGAAGGGAAATCTTTGCCACATCTTTGCCACAACTCCTATCTAACCTTTAATTACTGAATGGGTATTGCTTCAATTAAACTGTAGCCTGGGAAAGACCTTAGGTGAAACAGGACAAGGTCTCTCATTATATCAGGGTCATTGCCAGCCATCCTGACCTATGTCTTGGTACTGGATTCTGATGACTTTGGAGGAGAGAGAGTGAGATTAATGATGACTTTGCACAGACAATATCACCTCACTTAAATCTAATTCACTTACAAGTAAGACATCACTGTTGAGGTTGGGAAGGGGACCCCCAAAGTCTGGGGGTCAGAGACCAGTGTTGCAAAGTGTCTCAAAAGAATTTACAGGCTTGAACCTATTTCCTAGTCAAGGGGCAACATTTTATTGTAATTGTAACATCATTACAAGCAGGTTAAGTTCCAAAAGAAATTAGCAAAGAAATAGGAGTAAGGAGACATGCTAATTCTATGGTCCATAGGTAGGGCCAAGGAGTAGTCTCCTGAATTTGGTTCTCGTTGATCAGATTATCACTGACCAGATAATCAGTCAGCAATGAATTGAGGAGTGGTCTATTCAGAGTTAGAGAGATTGTTGTTCTTAGATTGGGAGTGTGGGAAGTCCCTGAGGCAGACTCCAAAGCCAGAAGATTTAGGATTACTGACATTGTTAGAACAGAAGCCCCCTAAAATCATGGGATCTCAAAATCATTGTTGTTTCCCCCAGAAGCTGTATTACATTAATCATCAGCCTGATGTTATTGGTCCACTTTGAGAAAGAAGGACAAACAACAATATCAAAGGCTTAGGAAGCAGAACCTGAAAAATTTATACTCTATCACTGCTATTATAAAAATCAACAATTTTGAAGATTTTTATAAACTGATGGAAAATGAAATGAGCAGAACCATAAGAGCTATATATGCAACATCACTGTGAAAACAAACATTTTTGAAAGTTTTAAAAACTATGAACAATAATATGACTATGATTATGTCTATTTATGATATAACATGCCCACATACATAATAAAATATATTGTGATATATAATGGTAAATTTCAAATAAATATTTATTACATATTTATATCTTACATATTCATATATAATATTATACAAATACATATTTAATAAATGCATATTTTGACAATGTGCCAGGCACTGTGCTAAGCACTAGGGATTAAATTAAAAAGATAGTTTCTTCCCTCAAAGAGTTTACAATCTAATATTGCCCTTAGCTTGATAAAAGCAATGGTGAAGTCAAAATTAAGCAGAGAATAGAAGCTGGTGGCAAATGAAAAGATGGCTGGCATTTGGAGCCCCCAGTAAAAAAGGATTATAGGAGGAATTTTGGGATCTACCATCAGCTCTCAAGGCAGAGGCAGAAGCAATTGAGGATGTGTAACTAGCAAAGTGGAAGATCCAAGATAATGTTTTCCTGATAATGAGATTATATAGTGATGAGCTTATCCTGGATTGTAAATGATGAAGATAGTGGTGGAGTTGAAACTAAGTCAAACATTTGATGACAGCTAAAGAATACATATGAATTGGTAAACGTTTATTAATTGCCTAATATGTGCCACTATACTAAGTCCTGTGTTTATCTCTCTCTTTACATATGTATATGTATATACATATATGTATATGTATATGTGTGTATATAATGACATAGATGGTCCACATAGGTAGTCAAGAAGATCTGAGTTCAAATCTAGCCAGAGACATTTACCTATTATATGACTCTGGGCAAGTCATTTCATCCTGTTTGCCTCAGTTTCCTTATGTGTAAAATGAGTTGGAGAAAGAAATGGTACTCCACTTTAGTATCTTTGTCAAGAAATCCTCAAAAGGTTTTGAAGAATGAGATGACTGAAAAATGACTCAGTAACAGCAAAAAAAAAAAAAAGACACATATATAAATTATTTATGTACATGTATATATTGGTATATTTTATTTTTATTGACTGCATATTTGTTACAACAATTTATTTTGCTTTTCTTTTTTATGGTGTGGGGATTGTGAGAGCAGATAAATTTATTAATTAAAAAAATAAACAGGCAGGAAAATGCTACAGATGTGAAACTTTTACTTTGTTACAAGAGACCTCTCATGTTTGGGGGATAATTGATAAATGTTTTTAATGTGAAAATAAGATATATGTTAAATTTATTTTATTTTAAAAGAAAAAAAGGATTATTTATGCTAGGATTTATAGTAAGCCAGGAGGTAGAAATGAAGAGGGAGAGAAGTCCCTAAGTCATTGAATTTTTTTTTGTAAAAAGCAAGCAGCAAGATGTGAGATAAAACTCAAATATTTTTGCAATGGGATTTCATTTATAAGAAGTAATTGGTAAGATGGGGGGATTCAGTTGACAATTATATTAGGAAGATCAAACGTATCGTGTCCAGAGATCTCAAAGTTTCCTTCTGATTCCTTTATTTCTCAGCTCATTTTCAATAGGTGGACATTGTTCAATTGTTCCTGTACGTTAAATAAAACTTGGCCCAAACATATTCTAGAATTCTGGCCTCAAAAATCTGAACCTACCAACACCTTTTACTACTTTTTCCTTACTCACAACCCTCATCAGAATCTATACCCTACATATTGGCTCCTCTGAACTCAGAGTGAATGGTGTTGGATGCTGTTGCTGAGTATTTTCCATTGATTTTTTTTTTTTCAAAAGATGTACATATTTAAAGCAGAGATTCTTAATGTGTGTGTGTGTGTGTGTGTGTGTGTGTGTGTGTGTGTGTGTGTGTGTTTCCCTTTGGTGGTCTGTTGAAGCCTATGGAATTCTCAAAATAGTAGAATAGTATTTTCAAGTGTATAAAATAAAACAGATAGAATTGCAAATCAAACCAATTAAAATGAAAATCAAAATATAATTTATTTTTTTCTCTGCCCAAATTCCAGGACTTTTGAATTCTGACCATGATTAATGTTGACATCAGGTTAAGAACCCCTGTTTCAGAGGTTTATAATGTTTGTGAATGGTTATATGTATTGTAAAAAGAACACAATGAATAATAATAATAATAATAATAATAAACACAAATCTATCATAATAGGCAGAAAAGGCAGAATTGGAAACAACTTTTCCCAGTAATGATATAGCATGACATATGTGATTGCTGTAACCTAATGTAGCCTGAAGTGATTCTAAACACCTCAAGCTGCATATTAATGCAGATATATTGCTTGTTTGTGGCAGTGGTTAAGGGCAAAAAGCAAATGGAAGTAAAGCAAACCACTTCACCCTCTGGCACTTCCCAGGTCCCAGAGGCTTATCTTCCTGGCAGTTCACTTTACTCTGAATTTTCTTTGTATTTTGGTCCTTCATAAAGAATTCTAATTTTTCTACTGCAAAATTAAAGAGATGGCTCAAAGCTTCAGACTTCTTCTTATTTCTACCCCCAGAGGCATTGCCACAGAGAGAAATTCTCTGTAATATGATTTTCTATGCTCTAGATGGAAGTTGTGTTACTTGTTAGAAAATATGTTTGGGAAATAATATTTTTCAAAATGTATTTCCAAAACTATTTTTTGGAAGTCTTTTGTTCTTGATAATTCAAGCCAATTAAGTATAATGATAAGCATTAATTAAGTGTTTATTACGTAAGTGGCACTGTGCTGGCCACTGGAGATTGCAAAGACAAAACAGATAAAGCAATCTCTGCCCCCAAAGAACTTACTTTCTACTGGAATTACACTTTACTTACACTGGAATTTACCTTTCTTTTCCCTCCTCCTTTTTCTCTTCCTTTTCTTCCTCTTCTTCCGCCTCGTTTTCTGCTTCCTCCTCCTTTCCCCTTTTTTCTTTTTCTTTTCCTTCTTTTTTCTTTTCCTCCTCTTCTTTCTCCTTCTTCTTTTTCTCCTATTTCTTCCAGAGGAGAAGGCTAAAAGTGGAATGGCCTGGATTCTTGAAAAGGAGGCAGCATACCTGGAATTCTGTCTTGACTTTCTCACAGATCCACTGGAAGAACTCAAGTTAATTACAGAACCTGACTGATATGAAAGCCTGCTCTTAAAAAAGGAGGGGGAAGTCTCTAAAATCAAGCCTTTTCTTCAAAAAGCTGATTCTTTCTGCATTTCCCTTCCTTTTAACAAAATACCCATTAGGTTTTTATTGTATGCAAGTCAGTAAGCTAGTTGCTGAGGATACTGAGAAAAATATGACATATAAAAACCTCTCAAGGAGTTTCCATGAGAGGCAGGGTGGTGGTGGTGCAGAAAGACATGTGGATTAGGAGTCAGGAGAGATCTGGATAAAAATTCTAGCTCTAAAACTTTCTAGCTTGGGAAATGAAATATGGCTTACTCATTCATTTAGTAGCTCGATTCAATAAAAATGATATTGCCTCTGGAATTAGAGGACTTGGTTTCCAATCTCATCTCTTATGCTTACTGTGATCTTGGACAAGACTCAATCTTTTTTGATCTCCGTTTCCTGTAGGTAAAAATGGTCTGGTCAAGATGTCTGCTGAGAGATCGTCTAGTTCTAGATTTAGGATCTTATCCTGTGATTTCTTTGAGTCTCAGTTTCCTCATCTGCAACATAAGGCTAATAGTACTTACCTCATAGAGTCATAAGGATAAAATGAGATAATTTATATAAAATGTTTTATAAACTATTATATAATATGATAATAAGTTAAATATTAATTAATAAAGCATTATCAATCAATAATTAGATTAATGACTAATAAGAGCTAGAGAAAGACATGAAATAAAGATAAATATGACTTAAGAGGGAGTGAAATAATAAGCAAAGGAGAAATCAAGGAAAAATCCATGGAAAATTCTGAAGAGATTGCTTGGATTTGAGGGTGGGGTTAGTTGGGATAAGGATTTGTGAAGGGAGTGTCTCTTGAGTTGGGTCACCTTGTCAAAAGGAAGGTGGTCATAGGGAGGGCTTTTGCAAAGATTTAGGAAAATAGGATAAAATTCACAGTTTGGCTAAAACCAGGGATATAATTATATAAATTTCCCACTTTCCTCTCTTCAAGTATCTGGTTGTGGCATCTATTTGTAGCTGCTAACAACAGTTAGCAATGTCTCTGCTGATCAGAAACATTACTATATTCAATAAACATTGAACAAGTATGTAAAACAAACATAATGCCATCTACATTAAATGTCTCCATTTTTTCTTTTTTCACTCTTCCTTAATCCCTTACAATATGGCTTCTGACCTCATCATTCCATTGAAATTGTTCTGTTACCAATGATCTCTTAATTGCAAAATTAAATGACTTTTTCCTTATCCTTATTCTTCTTGACCTTTAACCCTATCAATCACCATCTTCTACTTGATAATGTCTTCTTTCAGTATGGGGGACACTTTTTTCTTTGTTCTTCTAAATGTTGGATCTCCTTTGCTGGATTCTTATTCAGTCTATGCTCTCTATTTGTGGGTCTGTGGGTGTCTCATAGTCCCATAGTCCCATCCTTCTCCTTTTCCTTCTCTCTCTATTACTTCATTTGGTAACTCATCAGTTCTCATGGATTTAATTTCCATCTCTATGCTGATGATGGTCACCTGCATCTGCAAACTTCCAGTCTTGTACCTCCAAATACCTTTCAAATATCTCAAATTATATTCCCAGTAGATATCATCAACTCCATATAGCCAAAACTAAACTCATTACTTGCCTCCTTAAAAAGTGCCTTGCCCATCCATCCAAAATTAACTCTTACTATCCTCCTGATGCCAGGGTCAGTGTTCTACTCACTGTGACATTTAGCTACCCCAAGTCCCTCTTACTTTTACCACCATCCTCCCAGTCCACAGGCTAACAATGTAGAAATCATCCTGGATTTTTAATTAACTCTCAGCCCTCCACCCCATCCAGTTTCTTAACTGTCAATTTTACCTTTTCAATATCTCTGGAATATACCCCATTCTCTTCTCAGATATTGTCATTATCTTAGCACAAGCCCTCATAACTTTATACTTGTATTACTATGCCACAGCTAGATAAGTCTTAATTCTTCTTTAGTCTGTATTCCAGACTCTGGAGATAGATAACATGAGAGAACTGGTTTTATTGAAGGAGGAACAAGAAGACAAAGTGTGCCACTTTTTATTTCTCCATTTCTGGGCCCTTATACAGGCTGTCCATTATGCCTGGAATGTTCTCCCTCCTCACCTCTACCTTATGAAATCTTTAATTTTCCTTAAGGTTCAAATTAAATGTCACCTTTTGCACATCCCTTTCAAAGGGATAAATATCCCATTCCTAGAATCCTCCTCTATAATAAATTAAATTTGCATTTACTTTGAGTATATTTCATATTTATTTATCTGTATGCATACTGCTTTTCCCAAATGTGAACTCCTTGAAGGTAGCAACTATATAATTTTTGTCTTGATATTTTCAATATTTTGTACATAATAGATGTTTAATAAATGCTTATTGAATAAGTGAAAGGGGAAGAATGAAAGAATGTGTTTCATGAATAGAAAGTATCGAAAATACAGGAGAGATGAGGTTCTAAATACCATCCAAATTCCCCAGCTTTGCAATTTTATCCTGAGAGCATATTAATCCTCTACTAAACTTTTACCCTGAAGCTTCATCTTGGTTTGAAGTGACCCTGGGCTTTCAAAGGTTGTCTCAATAGAGCACAAGTTCTGGCAGGATTTACTAAGCAGGAAAGATTTTGAATATGGAGCTGAAGATGGATTGCTTGTGTTTCAGAACCAATTTAGAAAAGAAAAGAGAAACTCATTAGAAAAACAAAAGCAAAACAAACAAACAAACAAACAAAATTAAGCTCCTTGAAGGCAAGACTTGCTATATTTATTTCTCTAGCGCTTAATGCAGTGCCTGGAGTGTAGTAGGCACTTAATAAATGCTTTTTGGTGGTCTATCATTTAGAAGGATGGTCATCAGATTATTATTACTTATTGTTAGTAGGCACAGAAATTGATGAAATTGTCTCTCTAGTGGCTGCAGAAGATATGAAAACACTAGCAAATAAGGGCTTTTATTATTATTATTATTATTATTTGGATTGTTACATGAAGAAATGCATTAAGATCAGCTGATTCTGTTGGAGTTTTAAAATAAAAATCCTTGTTTGGTTCATAGTAGAAAGGAAGATTAGGGCATGTCAAGTTTTACCTTGAACAAATTATCTTGCAAAAAAACACTGGCATACTGTTTTAATCCTTGGGCCTGAAGTGCTGTCTGATGCTTACCCAATAATCTAACTGTGCAGAAATAAGTGTTGTTTGATTTAAAACCCCAGTGCCCAAAGGAAAGGAACCAAACTCCTACAAACTCTCATTTTAAAAAGCGTCCTGAGCAGATAGGCACCTATTTTTATCTTTAGGTGATGTTGATGATTTGAGATACAGTAAAAATTGGAAAATTTGTTCACTTAACATTTATCTCAGAAGTAGCACTTTGTCAAAGAGAAATGTGGAGGACAAGGACAAACCAGACTCCACAGCAAAATAAAATTTAAGAGGCAAGGGGTGTGGAATGTATGACTTACTTTAGGAGAAAGGAACTGATGTTGAAATTCATGTAAGCTCTGGCTGATTGGATCTCTTGATAGGTATCTTAAAGCAAGGGCAAGGTAATAATATAATGATATACAAATCATCTCATTACAATTCAGTATTATGCAGAAGCAGAGATGGGGTATGTTGGTAAATATTTAATAATCAGCTCTCTGGAAAAAAAGTATACATGGCATGCTTGCTTTTCTCTTTTGCTTTTATAAATCTAGAAAACCAGCAAAACAATAAATAAAGCATTTATTTGTATTATTTGCCAATTTGAGAGTTGTGAATATCTACACTGAAAATTTAGCAATTAACTCTAAGGAATGGGTTAGAGTTGGTTCTAGCAAGCATCTGGCTTTATGATAATAAATAGGAAATATCATATTCTTTACAAAATTTGGTTATAATTAAACATATGCTTGCTTTAGAACCTCAGAATTGCAATGGATTTCAGAAATAATTTCTTCTGTTACAACAACAAAAATCCCTTACATCACCTAAAACAAGTTATCATTATTGAGACCTTGCTTGAAGATATTCAGTAATGAGGGTCTTACTTCTTCCTGATGACATTTATTCTATTCTTGAATTGAATTTCCCCCCTAAACTGAATATGCCTCTCTGCAACTCCACCTTGCTACTTATAAAATAGAGGCCAAGCAGAACAGATCTTATAACTCTTCTATAAGACAGTACTTCAAGTATTCAAATAATAATGACATTTTTGTCCTCCAAACTTTGCCCAATACATCAAAACTTTCTCTTATCCAGGCTAAGTATTTGAGCTTTTTCAGTCAATCATCTTGGCTATTCTTGTGTGGATAAGCTCCAGCTGAAGGAATTCCTTTCTTACAATGTCGTGACTAGAAATGAATGCAATAATACAGATGTGGTAAGATTAGGACAAAGGTTAGGATAAAGTATCAATAGTGATATGATTGTCCTTATTTAGAACACAATATTTCTGTCAACAAAGTGTAAATAAGATGTATAAAAGTTTTTTGTTTTTTTTTTTCCTTTTGGATGTTATTTATCACTTCCTTGTGACACTCTTCTAGTGATATTAGAATCAGATCTTTTTTCACATAACCTATTATATAGAATACAGGTATTGTTTGCTTGTTTTTCTTGTTCTTCACTATATATTTTTTAAATTTAAATTTTAAATTTAAGTGTAAGATTTTACATTACTTGCTGTAACATTCAGTACTCTTCATTTTGGCGCATTCTTTAAAGCAATTAAGTTCGCCTAAGCTTTGTGCCTTTATCCAAGTTATTATAACTAAATGTAAAATAGAAAAGGGATAGGGGTAGATCTTTGGGTATTCAAATAGAGATATCAATCTAATTTATTTAATCTTCAGTAAGTTTATTTATTTTTAATACACATTGCTTTATGAATCATGTTGGGAGAGGAAAATTAAAGCAAAAGGGAAAAATCATGGGAGAGATTAAAAAAAAAAACAGAAAAAAGAAGTGAACAAAGTATGTGTTGATTTACACTCAGTCTTAATTCTTTTTCTGGATGAAGATGGTATTTTCTGTCTAGTCTATTGCAGTTGCTTGGATCACTGAACCACCGGGAAGAACCAAGTCTTTCCAAGTTGATCATCATACATTCTTGCTGTTATTGAGTCCAAGGTATTCCTGCTTCTGCTTGTTTTGCTCTGCATCATTTCCTGTAAATCTTTCCAGGACTTTCTTAAATCAGTTTGTTCATCATTTTTTTATAGAACAATAATATTCCATTATCTTTATGTACCATGGTTTGTTCAGTCATTCCTCAATTGAAGGGCATCTATCCATTTTCCAATTCTTTGTTACCACAAAAAGAGCTGCTACAAACATTTTTGCACATGTGGGTTCTTTTCCCTCCTTTATGATTTCCTTGGGATACAGACCCAGTAAGGACACTGCTGGGTCAAAGGGTATGCAGTTTTATAGATTGTTGGGCATAGTTCCAAATTGCTGTCCAGAATGGTTGGATCATTTTACAATTCCAGCAACAATGCATTAATGTCCCAGTTTTTCCACACCTCCTCCAACATTTATCAGTATCTTTTTCTGTCATTTTAACCAATCTGAGTGGCATGTCAGATTTGTTTTAACTTGCATTTCTCTAATCAATAGTGATTTAGAGCATTTTTTCATATGACTAGAAACATTTTAATTTCTTCATCTGAAAATTGTCTGTTCACACCTTTTGACCAAATGAAGAATGACTTGTATTCTAATAAATTTGACACAGATCTTTATATATTTTAGAAATGAGAGTTTTATCAGAAACATTGGTTGTATGGATTTTTTTTTCCAGGTTTGTACTTCCCTTTTAATCTTGTTTCTGTTGGTTTGGTTTGTGCAAAAGCCTTTTAATTTAATGTTGTCCATTTTGCTTTTAATAATGTTCTCTAGTTCTTTGGTCATAAATTATTAGGCAAAATATTCCTTGTTCTCCTAATTTGTTTGCCTAATTTATCTTTTAAGTTATGCCCAAATCATATGCCCATTTTGATCTTATTTTGTTATGGGGTATGAGATGTAGGTCTATGCCAAGGTTCTGATATATTATTTCCCAATTTCCCCAGCAATTTTTGTCAAAGAGTGAGTTCTTATTCCAGAAGTTGGAGTTGGGGAGTTTATAAAATACTAGACTGCTATCAGCTTTGATTATTGTGTTCTATATATCTCATCTATTTCATTGATCCACTATCCTATTTCTTAGCCAGTACAAAATGGTTTTGATGACTGCTGCTTTATAATATAGTTTTAGACTTGATACTATTAAGCCACCATCCTTTGTATTTTTTTCCATTAATTCCCTTCATATTCTTTATTTTTTGTTCTTCCAAATGAATTTTATTATTATTTTTTCCTGATTCTGTAAAATAATCTTTTGGCAGTTTGATTGGTATGGTACTGAACAAGTAGATCATTTTAGACAGAATTGTAATTTTTATTATATTAGTTTAGTCCACCCATGAGAAATTGATATTTTTTCAATTGTTTACATATGACTTTATCTGTGTGAGAAGTGTTTTATAATTGTGTTCATATAGTTTTTGGGTTTATCTTGACAGTTAGACCCCTGAGTATTTTATTTTGTTTACAGTAATTTTAAATGGAATTTCTCTTTCCATCGCTTGTTGATGGGCTTTGCCAGTAATATATAGAAATGCTGATGATTTGTGTGGATTTATTTTATATCTTGCAACTTTGCCAAAGCTCTTAAATGTTTCCAGTAGATGTTTGAATGATTTTCTAGGATTCTCTAAGTATATCATCATATCATTTGTAGAGTGATAGTTTTATTTTCTTATTGCTTGTTCTAATTTCTTTAATTTCTTTTTCTTTTCTTATTGCTAAAGCCAACATTTCTAGTATAATGTTGAATAATAGTGGTGATAATGGGCATCCTTGTTTCATCCTTGATTTTATTGGGAATGCTTCCAGTTTCTCTCCATTATGAATAATGTTTGCTGTTGGTTTTAGATAGATACTGCTTATTATTTTAAGGAAAGTTTCCTTTATCCCTATACTCTCTAGTGTTTTTACTAGGAATGGGTGCTATATTTTGTCAAAGTCTTCTGCATTTTTGTTGGGTTTGTTATTGATATAGTAGATGATATTAATAGTTTTCCTGATATTGGACCAGCCCTGCATTCCTGATATAAATCCTACTTGGTCACAGTGTATTATGATAAATTGCTATAATCTCTTTGCTAATATTTTATTTAAAATTTTTGCATCAACAGATGGGAGATTGATCTGAAATTTTCTCTCTCTGTTTTGGCTCTTTCTGGTTTAGGTATCAGTGCTATATTTGTATCATAGAAGGAATTTGGCAGTACTCCTGCTTTACCTATTTTTCCAAATAGTTTACATAGTATTGGAATTAATTGTTCTTTAAATGTTTGATAGAATTCACTTGTGAATCCAAATGACCTTGGAGATGTTTTTTTTTTAGGGAGTTCATTAATGATTTGTTCAATGTCTTTTTCTAAAATGGGACTATTTAAGTAATTCATTTTCTGTAATACTAATGTGGGCAACTTCTATTTTTGTAAATATTTATCCATTTTGGTTAAATTGTTAGACTTTCTGCCATACAGTTGGGCAAAATAGCTTCTAATTATTCCTTTAATTATTTTTTCCTTGGTGAAAAGTTCACCCTTTTTATTTTTGAAGCTGGTGATTTATTTTTTCCTTTCCTTTTTTGATCAAATCAATCAAAGGTTTATCTATTTTTTTTTCATAAAATCCCTCTTGGTTTTATTAATTAATTCAATAGTTTTCTTAGTTTCAATTTTATTAATCTCTCCTTTGAGTCCCAGAATTTTTAATTTGGCATTTAATTGGGGGGGGTTAATTTGTTGGTTTTTTTTTTTTTTAACTTTTTTTAGTTGCATGCCCAAATCATTCATCTCCTCTTTCTCTATTTTATTCATATAACTATTTAAAGATATGAAAATTTCCCTAAGAATTGATTTAGTTGCATCTCATAGGTTTTGGAATGTTGTCTCATTATTATTATTCTTTTGGATGAAATTATGGATTGTTTCTGTGATTTGTTATCTGACCCTCTCCTTTTTTAGAATTAGAATATTTAATTTCCAATTGGTTTTTAGTCTATCTTTCCCTGGTCCTTTATTGAATATAATTACTATTACATTATGGTCTGAAAAGGAAGCACTTACTATTTCTACCTTTCTGCATTTGATTTTGAGGTTTTTATGCCCTAATACATGGTCAGTTTTTGTGTAGGTATCATGTACTGCTGAAAAAAAGGTATATTCCTTTCTGTCCCTATTCAATTTTCTCCAAAGGTCTATCATATCTAG
>JAJPUD010002314.1:120861-174894 GCA_023553655.1 Myrmecobius fasciatus | reverse complement strand
AAAAAAAAATTAGAGCTATCCAAAAGCAAAATGGATTTCTCTAGAAGAGTCATAAGTTTTTCTCATGTGAACTCTTCACACAAAGTTCTGGAAGGTCACTTTTGGGGGATTTTGTAAAGGTGGTTGTAATTTAGGATGGAGATGTACACTAGGATCCTCTTTCTTCAGATGTTGAGATTTTCTAGTAAGAGGAATGCTCTTTCAGAGTTTTTCTTCCCTGTTGCTAATATTCAGTCTTCATAATTGTATAAAAACTTTCTTTTACAGTATAAAGAATATTAGATTCCTTTTCCTTCCAGCACCTATCAGAAGCCTCCTATGATGATTGCAAAATTATTCAAACTGACTTTCACCTGATATGGTCTACAGTACTGTTTTTTAAAAATCACCATGGTCAGTCAAGAAAAAAAAATTGGAAGGTATACTAGAAAAGAAGAAAAAAAAGTAAGAATGAATCACTGAATAAATCTTTGAAAATTAAAAAAAAAAACATAGTGCAGAATTTTCCACCCCAATTAAGTCAGTCAGGAGAATTCCTAAAGAAAAATGGGATCCTCTTCCTTTAAAAATCCCAATAAAAGTACTTAAAAGGATTAGAAAAGGCAAACAGTGCAGTGAGAATTTTAAAGTCTTTGCTTTCTGTAAGCTGAATACACAATGTGTAGAGTGCTAGACATGGAACTAGAAGGACCAGGGTTCAAATGCTACATCACACTTATTAGCTGTATGATTCTTGGCAATTTTTCCAAGTCTTTGTTTTATCAAATATAAAATGGAGACAATAATGGTATCAATATTTCTGCACCATGCTGATGCATTTGAAGGTATGCTTTGCAAACCTCAAGGTGCTGTGTAAATATATTGGTTGTTATTATCTTTTGAATGTTGGCCATTAGGAGAAGATATTATAATCTCCAAAAGTCCACGCATTGAAATTTCATAGAATCATAGATTTAAAGGTAGAAGAGATTTTAGAAAGTCATTCAGTTTAAGTCTTTCATTTAACAAATGAAGAAACTGAGGTTTATCCAATGTTCTACATGTTTTAAATGGCTGATGTGAGATGTGGAGTCATATTTAGAGCATGAAGAAATAATATGTTTTAAATTCATCATAATTTTGAATAAATATGAATAATCATAATTTATATATAAATATGTATATAATATATATATATATAGTATGTGAATATATATGTGTTTATATATATATAGATATGTGTGCATATATATATGTATACAGACATACACACACACACACACACATATATATATATATATATATGTATATATATATATATATATATATATATATATATATACTCTATTCATGGAGTATGTATATATACTCTAAATTTGTCCCATCTATAGTTTCAGAGCTTTAAATTACTGAGTTAGAGATCAATTCAGGGCCATACTGCTATACTATTTAATAGCCTTGCAAACAGAGAGTATTGAAAGAGTTTAAGAATTTTGCCCTTGAATACCTGGTAATTTAAAGTTAAGGACTAGAGAATCAATCAATTGAGGTGGTTGACCCTAAAGAATTCTCCACATGTTAAATTCATTCTAGACACCCCAAAATACAAAGGGCTGTAGCATGAGGTATAGTATCATGTCATGTTCTGAGTCATCTCTCTATATGTCTACAGGAAGGTATCCCATTTTGTCTAACCACAGGGGAGAATTGTGTTTTACAGAAAGGATGAATTACCTGATATTAAAATTGTATAGGATGAAAGCTTCCAGAGAAGAAGACATTTTGGCCTAGAATCTTGTTATGTATTTAACCTGTTAATATTAGCAAAAAGCATGGGGAGAGCTCTAGAGCCTGATACCTCCTGACTTTCACTGAAATAGTTTCACATATAAGAAAGTGAATCAATGGCCTCTGGAAATCTGTGGTGATGAAAGGTGAAATCATTCAGAAAAAAATGTGCTGTTCAAAATCCCCTAACACTTTCCCTGTTGTATTTATGAGAGAGGGTTTCCCTGAAACTCAGCTTGAATGAGACAGCTTCCCTCTTGGTTTCCTTCATTCACTCCTCTTGTCTCTACTTTGTCTCTCAGGTGTCTCTGTAATAGAGTGAGCAGTTACAGGCTAAACTATAGCTATTTCAAGTCTGGCCTTGTTAAAGATTGAGACTCAGGAAAAAAGCTAGAGATTTGTTTCAGATGAATCCAACAGTTTTAGGACTTTTCAAGAGGTGCTAAAAATGATTTGGTGGTGAACTCAAATACAATGTTAATGTCAGGATTCTTTCCCTTCCCATTTCATAGCATTAGTAACAATTATGGTATCGCTTATTAAAGTGGGAGCAGCGTAAATATGGTTAAAATGATACGCTCAAAAATCAAACCTTTTATACATTTTATATAAAATTTATATATTATATATTTTTAAACAGTTCAAGAACATCAAATAACCTATGGATGCAATTAGGTGAGCATAGTCTTCATTGAGAGGAGTGTTCTTAGGGAAGGAAGTACAGATCATGCTCTATGTCAGCCCCAGTCTACATAATGGGTTTAGTTTTTTATAACCACATTGTAGAAAGGATGGTGATAAATGGGGCACACCTTGATCTATATCTGGTCACTGGACCCAGATGGTTCTGGGGGG
Source organism: Myrmecobius fasciatus (assembly GCA_023553655.1). Taxonomy (NCBI): domain Eukaryota; kingdom Metazoa; phylum Chordata; class Mammalia; order Dasyuromorphia; family Myrmecobiidae; genus Myrmecobius; species Myrmecobius fasciatus. The sequence continues at coordinate 172,272 of JAJPUD010002314.1, read as the reverse complement.
AAAAGTGAGGCAGGTGACCTTGCACAGCCCTTCCTCATTTAATCTAATTTACTTGCATGTCATGCCATCACCTCCCTGTTGTGATGGGCCTCTTTAAGAACAGAGAACAAAACAACACTTACAATATCCCAGGGTAGGAGAACCCTTAAATACAGGTGATTACAAAAGAAACCAATTATATTAAGATAGTTGTTAAAATATTTTTTAAAAATTCATGGACCCCATATTAAAAAATTCTATTCTAAAAAGAAAAGAATTATTTGAGTTTGGAGTTAAAGTTGTGCTTATTAACTAACTGTATCCCATGTCAAGTGATGCTGAGTGATAGGACCAGAAGTAATGATAAAGATAAAGGGACAAAAGAAGAGAGAAAAAAGGAAGACAGGAGGGACACATTTATTTTCTGATTTTGTGAGTTATTGGTAACATCTAATTCCTCTATACTTGAATTTGTTGCCTTGTGATTGTAACTAACAGGTGTGGATGGAGGGATGGATCTGCTAGAGCAGAATTTTTCAAAATGAAGCTCTCCTTCTCATTCCCTCTATTTTCAAGGGTGGATGAGAGCTTTAAAACAATGACCTGAATTATTAGATCTTTTGAGTACAATGAGTATATAAATATATTCTTTTTTGTAACAATAATAGTTCACATCTGTATACAATTTTAAGGTTTTGTAAAGCACTGTACACATATCTTGTCACTTGATTCTCATCACAACCCTAAGAAGTAGAATTTATTATACTCATTTATGGATGAAAAAACTGAGACTGAGACTGACAGAAGTTAAAAGACTTTTTTAGGGTCACACAACTCGTGAGATAAGAACAGGCCTGTTTGTCCATCAGAAATGATAATCGTATAATCTTGCTGTTGTCATGTATAATGATCTCCTGGTTCTGCTCATTTCACTTAGCATCAATTCATGTAAGTCTCTCCAGGCCTCTCTGAAATCGTCCTGCTGACTGTTTCTTATAGAACAATATTCCATAACATTCACATACCATAATTTATTCAGTCATTCTCCAATTGATGTGCATCTACTCAGTTTCCAGTTTCTTGCCACTATAAAAAGGGCTGCCACAAACATTTTTGCACATGTGGGTCCCTTTCTCTCCTTTAAGATCTCTTTGGGATATAAAACCAGTGGAAACATTGCTGGATCAAAGGGTATACATAATTTTATAACTTTTTGAGCATAGCTCCAAATTGTTCTCCAGAATGTTTGAATCTGATCACACTCCCACCAACAACATATCAATGTCCCAATTTTCCCACATCTCCTCCAACATTCATCATTATCTTTTCCTGTTATTTTAGCCAATCTGAGAGGTGTATAGTGGTATCTCAGTTGTCTTAATTTGCATTTATCTGATCAATAGTGATTTAGAACACTTTTTCATATGACTAGAACTAGTTTCAATTTCTTCATCCGAAAACTGTCTGTTCATATCCTTTTTCCATTTGTCAACTGGAGAATGGCATGAATTCTTATGAATTTGAGTCAATTCTTTATACATTTTAGAAATGAGGTGGGGTGGAGCCAAGATGGCAGAGTGAAAATGTGACTCTCTGCTTCCTTCTCCAATCTTCTCTCAAATCAACAATAAAATAAGCCTCTGAACTGATCTTCAAGTCAACGAATCCAGAAATATTTGGACACTGCTTTCGGATATCTCTGAAGAACTTCATATCAGGTTTGTTAAACTCGGACACAGGGATGAACAGTGGACTCGGGTGCAGGCCGGAAGTGAGGGTGGGACTCAGCTCACTGTGGTAGAAACTCCAAACTCCAAACTCCTGGAGTTTATCTGAGGCACTTGGGACACTCTGCCCTGATTGAGGGCAGGTGTTCTGGCAGACTTGCCTTGTTTAAGGAGTAATTCGAACTTAGTCCTAGCCCCCAGCAGCCCAGCACCTTAAATTAATTCTCCCAATTGCCCCAGGGCAAAGAACTTCAGCCACCGTTTTTTCCAAGCCTTAAAGAGACATCCACACTGCATTAAAAAAAAATGAAGAAGCAAAGAGAGCTCTAACCATAGACAGCTTCTATTGAGAGAAAGAAGGGCTGACCCCAGATCCTGAGGTCCCTTTAGACAAAGCTCCAGAGGAAGTTATTAAGGACCATCACTGGTCCCCTTTTCAAAAGGCCTTTCTGGAAGATTGCATAAAGAACCTCAAAAGAAAGCTGGAGGATAAATGGGAAAATAAATTGAAATCAGTGCAAGAAGGATACAATATCTTGCAAGAAGGATATGATGCCCTGCAAAAGAGATATGAAAAAGACACCAATTTATTGAAAAATAAAATTAGTGAAGTGGAAAGAGAGTGCAGTGAACAAAAAAATTCAATTGGCCAGTTACAAAAGGAGCTTAAAAAGGTAACTGAAGAAAACAACACTTTAAAAATAAGAATTGAACAAATGCAAGTGAATGACTCAATAAGACTTCAAGAATAGTCAAACAAAAACAAAAAAAATGAAAAATTAGAAGAAAATATGAAATATCTCCTAGGAAAAACAACTGACTTGGAAAATAGGTCTAGGAGAGACAATCTAAGGATTATTGTACTTCCTGAAAGCCATGATGAAAAAAAGAATCTAAGCACTATCTTCCAGGAAATCCTGAAAGAAAACTGCCCTGAGATTGTAGAATCAGAAGGCAAAATTACCATTGAAGGAATTCACCGATCACCTCCTGAAAGAGACCCCAAAATTAAAACCTCAAGGAATATCTTGGCTAAATTTCAGGACTATTGCACCAAGGAACAGATTCTGCTAGCAGCTAGAAAGAAACAATTCAAATACCGAGGATCAATAATTAGAATCACAGACGATCTATCAGCCTCCACATTGAAGGATTGAAGGGCCTGGAACCAGATATTCCAAAAGGCAAAGGAACTTGGATTACAGCCAAGAATAACCTATCCAGCTAGAATGAGCATTATCCTCCAGGGAAGAAGATGGTCATTCAATGATATAGGTGAATTTCACCTATTTCTAATGAATGAAAAGACCAGATCTGAACAAAAAATTCGACATCCAAACACAGAACTCAAGAGAAGCATAAAAAGGTACAAAGGAAAGGACTCTTGAGAACTTTATTTCTACTATGGGGCTACTTAAAGTTTGGGGGTATAATTAACTAGATATTACTTTGATAATATGAAAAAGAAAACTAGAGGGGGAAAGGTTGTCATACTGGGGAAAAGAGGGAAAAAGTGGTAAAATAAGATCTAAAAAAAAGGAGGTAAAAACAAGGTAAAATCTCTTGGAAAACCTAATATAATTGAGAGAAAGAGGGGAGGGAGATGAGCATTGTGTAAATCTTAATCTCATCAGGTTGGGTTCTAAAAGTGTATATCAGACACTTGATTTCACATAGAAACTTGTCTGTTGCTAGAGGAAAGTGGGAGGGAAAGGAGGAAAAGAAAGGAATAAACTAATAGACGGGAAAATAGAAGAATCAGGGGAAAGGAGTAAAAAAGGGGGGAGGGGATCTAAAGGGTGGTAGATTGTTTGGGGGAGCGGGTCATCAAAAGTGAAGCACTGAGGAGAGGGGAAGGGAGAAAGGGGAAAGGAAAGGGAAAAAACATAACTTGGGTAAATAAGATGGCAGGAAATAAAGAATTAGTTATTCTAACTGTGAATGTGAATGGGATGAACTCTCCCATAAAGCAGAAGCAGATAGCAGACTGGATTAAAAACCAGAATCCCACAATATGTTGTCTACAAGAAACATATCTAAAACACAGTGACTCATATAGGATGAAGGTAAAAGGCTGGAGCAGAACCTATTATGCTCCAGGTGAACAAAAAAAAGCAGGGGTAGCAATCCTTATCTCAGATCAAGTAAAAGCCAAGATAGATCTAACCAAAAGAGATAAGAAAACCATATATTATTAAAGGGTACTACAGATAATGTAGCAATAGCAATACTAAATATATATGCACCAAGTGCAATAGCATCCAAATTCCTAGGGGAGAAATTAAGAGAGATGCAAGAAGAAATAGATAGCCAAACTATACTAGTGGGGGATCTCAACCTTGCTCTCTCAGAATTAGATAAATCAAACCACAAAATAAACAAGAAAGAAACTAGGGAGATAAACCAATTGTTAGAAAAGTTAGGTATGATAGATCTATGGAGAAAATTGAATGGAGACAGTAGGGAGTTTACTTTTTTCTCAGCAGTCCATGGAACTTATAAAAAAATTGACCATGTGTTAGGGCATAAAAACCTCAAAATCAAATGCAGAAAGGCAGAAATAGTAAATTCATCTTTTTCAGATGATGATGCAATAAAAATCACATGCAATATAAGGCCAGGAGAAAATAGACCAAAAGTTAATTGGAAATTAAATAATCTAATCCTCAGGAATGAATGGGTGAAAGAACAAATGATAGACACAATCAATAATTTCATCCAGGAGAGAATGACAATAATGAGACAACACACCAAAATTTGTGGAATACGGCCAAAGTGGTTATAAGGGGCAATTTTATATCTCTAGATGCTTACTTGCATAAAATAGAGAAAGAAAAGATCAACGAATTGGGCTTATTATTAAAAAAAAAAAAACTAGAAAAAGAACTAGTTAAAAACCCTCAATTAAATACCAAATTGGAAATTCTAAAAATAAAAGGAGAAATTAATAAAATTGAAAATAAGAAAACTATTGAATTAATAAATAAAACTGAGTTGGTTCTATGAAAAAACCAACAAAATAGATAAGCCTTTTGTTAATTTGATAAGAAAAAGGAAAGAGGAAAATCAAATTGTTAGTCTCAAGAATGATAAAGGAGAACTTTCCTCCAAAGAAGAGGAAATCAGAGCAACAATTGGTAGTTACTTTGCCCAACTTTATGCCAGTAAGTTTGATAATCTAAATGAAATGGAGGAATATCTACAAAAATATAGATTGCCCAGGTTAACAGAAGAGGATATAAATTATTTAAATAGCCCCATATTAGAAAAAGAAATAGAACAAGCTGTTAACCAACTCCCTAAGAAAAAATCTCCAGGGCCAGAGGGATTTACACGTGAATTCTACCAAACATTCAAAGAACAATTAATTCCAATACTATACAAACTATTTGATAAAATAGGGACAGAAGGTATACTTCCAAATTCCTTCTATGAGACCGATATGGTGCTGATAGCTAAACCCGGTAGGGTGAAAACAGAGAAAGAAAACTATAGACCAATTTCCCTAATGAATATTGATGCAAAAATTTTAAATAAGATATTAGCAATGAGATTACAGAGAGTCATCCCCAGGATAGTACACCATGACCAAGTAGGATTTATACCAGGGATGCAGGGCTGGTTCAATATTAGAAAAACTATCAGCAAAATTAATTATATTAATAACCAAACTAACAAAAACCATATGATTATCTCAATAGATGCAGAAAAAGCATTCGATAAAATCCAACACCCTTTCCTATTAAAAACACTAGAGAGTATCGGAATAAATGGGTTTTTCCTTAAAATGATCAGTAGCATCTATTTAAAATCATCAGCAAGCATCATATGTAATGGAGACAAACTAAAACCATTCCGAATAAGATAAGGAGTGAAACAAGGCTGCCCACTGTCACCATTATTATTTAATATTGTATTAGAAATGTTAGCTTTAGCACTAAGAGAAGAAAAAGAGATAAAAGGAATTAAAGTAGGTAATGAAGAAACCAAATTATCATTCTTTGCAGATGACATGATGGTATATTTAGAGAACCCTAGAGACTCAACTAAAAAACTACTAGAAACAATTCACAACTTTAGTAAAGTTGCAGGATTCAGAATAAATCCCCATAAATCATCAGCATATTTATATATTACCAACAAAATTCAGTAGCAAGATATAGAAAAAGGAATTCCATTCCAAATAACGAATGATAGTATAAAATATTTGGGAATCTATCTGCCAAGGAAAAGTCAGAAACTATAGGAACTAAACTACAAAACACTTTCCACACAAATAAAATCAGACCTAATCAATTGGAAAAACATTAAGTGCTCATGGGTAGGCAGAGCGAACATAATAAAAATGACAATACTACCCAAACTAATCTTCTTATTTAGTGCCATACCAATCAAACTCCCAAGAAATTATTTTACAGATCTAGAAATAATAGTAGCAAAGTTCATTTGGAAGAATAAAAGGTCAAGGATTTCAAGGGGATTAATGAAAAAAAAGGCAGATGAAGGTGGCCTTGCTGTACCAGATCTAAAACTATATTATAAAGCAGCAGTCATCAAAACCATTTGGTACTGGCTAAGAAATAGAGCAGTTGATCAGTGGCATAGGATAGGTTATCAGGACAATCTACGCAATAACTTCCACAATTTAATGTTTGATAAACCCAAAGACCCCAGCTTTTGGGATAAGTACTCACTATTTGGCAAAAACTGCTGGGAAAATTGGAAAGGAGTGTGGAAGAAATTAGGGCTTGACCCATACCTAACACCACATACCAAGATAAGATCTAAATGGTTTCATGATCTAGATATAAAGAGGGACTTTGTAAGCAAGTTAGAGGAATGTAATATAGTTTTTCTCTCAGACCTGTGGAGATGGAATAAATTTATGTCTAAAGAAGATCTGGAACTCCTAATTGAACACCAGATGGATAATTTTGATTATATTAAGTTAAAAAATTTCTGTACAAATAAAACTAATGCAGACAAGATTAGGAGGGAAGCAGCAAATTGGGAAATCATCTTTACATTTAATGGTTCTGATAAAGGCCTCATTTCTAAAATATATAGAGAATTGTCACATATATATAAGAATTCAAGCCACTCTTCAATAGATAAGTGGTCAAGGGATATGAACAGACAATTTTCAGATGATGAAATTAAAACCATCTCTAGTCATATGAAAAGTTGCTCCAAATTACTATTGATCAGAGAAATGCAAATTAAGACAACCCTGAGGTACCACTACACACCTGTCAGATTGGCTAAAATGACAGGAAAAGTTAACAATGAATGTTGGAGGGGATGTGGGAAAACTGGGACACTAATACATTGTTGGTGGAACTGTGAACGGATCCAACCATTCTGGAGATCAATTTGGAGCCATGCTCAAAAAGTTATCAAACTGTGCATACCCTTTGACCCAGCAGTGTTTCTATTGGGCCTATATCCCAAAGAGATCTTAGAGGAGGGAAAGGGACCCACATGTGCAAGAATGTTTATGGCAGCCCTTTTTGTAGTGGCCAGAAACTGGAAACTGAATGGATGTCCATCAATTGGAGAATAGCTGAATAAATTATGGTATATGAATGTTATGGAATATTATTGTTCTGTAAGAAACGACCAGCAGGATGATTTCAGAGAGTCCTGGAGAGACTTGCATGAACTGATGCTGAGTGAAACGAGCAGAACCAGGAGATCATTATACACAGTAACAACAATATTACATAATGATCAGTTCTGATGGACATGGCTCTCTGAAACAAAGAACTGTCTCAAACCTGTTCCAATTGTTCACTGAACAAAACCATATACACCCAGAGAGAGGGATATGAAATATGGACCACAACATAACATTTTCATGCTCTTTATTGATGTTTGCTTGCATTGTTTCCTTTCTCTGATTTTCGTTTTTTTCTTGTAGATAGGATTTTTCTTGCACAACTTGTCAAGTATTTCAACATTATTAACATGTAGTGGACTTCCTGACATCTAGGGGAGGGGAGGGAAGTGGGGGTAAAATTTGTAATGGAAAGCTTTGTAAAGATCAATGCTGGGGAACTACCCATACATATGTTATACAAATAAAAAGCTTTAATAATAAAAAAAAAGAAATGAGATGAAAGTTGGATTCTTAAAAAAAAAAAGTTTTTTTTTTTTTCAGTTTCAAATTCTGTCCTCTTTATCTCCTCCCCATCCATTGGGAAGGTTATCTATTAGACGAGTGAAGTCATGGAAAACATTTTCACATTAGCTATGTTATAAAAAAATCAAGAAAAATAAAGTGAAAGGAAATGTGTTTCACCAACATTCAAAATTTATCAGCTTTCTCTTTGGAGGTGGATAGCATTTTTTATCATGAGTCCTTTGGAATTTTCATGGATTATTGTGTTGATTAGATTTGCAAAGTCTTTTACAGTTGATTATTGTTACAGTATTGCTGTTATTGTGTACAATGGTTTCTTAATTCAGTTTACTTCATTTTGTATCACTTCATATAAGACTCCACAGTTTTTCTGAAAGCATATTCATTTCATTGTTTCTTATAGGTTAATAGTAATTTATCACAATCTTTTGCCACAACCTGTTCAACCATTCTTCAACTGATAGATATTCATTCCCTCAGCTTTCATTTCTTTGCCACCACAAAAAGAGCTACTATAATTTTTTTTTGTACACATGGGTCTTACTTTTTCTTTAATCATTTTGGAATACAGACCTAAATATGGTATTATTGGGTCAAGAAAGTTAGATTCATTTGGTGTAAGATATCAAACATGGCAGTTTTCCAATGAAGAAACAAAAACAATTTCTAGCCATATAAAATGCTCTAAATCATTGTCAATTAGAGAAATTTAAATTAAAATAAAATTGTGATATTATTTTAAACCTACAAGATTGACTTAAATTATTGAAGGGGAAAATGACAATTATTGGAGGGAGAGTGAGAGAATCGTAGAAAGAAAGAAAGAAAGTAAGAAACAAAAGAAAAGAAAAGAAAGAAAAGAAGGAAGAAACATGATAGATCAGATTAGATAAATTAGAGACTAGACTGATGCTTTAAGGTTTTGTTCAGTTCTTGGACAGTTATATAGTTTTTTTGTTTTGTTTTTGCTTTTTGCTGAGGCAATTGGGGTTAAGTGACTTGCCCAGGGTCACACAGCTAGGAAGTGTCTGAGACCAGATTTGAACTCAGGTCCTCCTGACTTCAGGGCTGGTGCTCTAACCACTGCGCCACCTAGCTGCCCCCAGTTATATAGTTTAAAAAAATATCTTTGTACATATAGTTACATTAAGTAAGACTAAAAATAGTAAAAAAGTAAGAAAGAAAGCCTTCATAATCCCTCCACATTTCTTTAAAAACAGCCGATTATATTATTTTCTCCTTTATCACCCCTCCAATTACTTTTCATTTAATTTACGTTTTTCCCAAAGGCTTAAGTTCTTCAACAGTCACTAGTATACACTAATTTGAGTAGCAACAATAACAAAAACACATTTTGTTGTGCTGGGCTAAATTCCATTGAGGCAATATTCCCAGAATTGAAAAAAAATACATTATGTTGTCCCAGAGTAAGCATAAGGAAAGGCAGAAGACAGTTTATTAGTTCCTGGAAAAAGTCTGAATGAATATTATTATGATCAAACATTTGTGTATGGCTAGTTAAATCTGATGGCCTCTTGGCAACTGGAACTGCCAGGGAATTAATTTTTCTTTCAATCAAATTTAAAGCTATTTTTTTGAGGCAGTGATTATCCTGTCACTGATTAGATTACAATTATTAAGCTTTGGTTTTATGACATTTAAGTATATATATAGATTTTAAAATGTGAGGAATTTTGTATGTGGCACAGAGGAGAATAGGGAACTAATTTCAGGCAAACCTCTCAAAAAGTTGGAAAGTAGAATTTAAACTTAAGGAAAATATATTAGAATGGCAATCATTGTTTAAAATTTGAGTCACACTTTCTAATGAAGGCCCAATTTTCTAATGTTCAGTCCAATGATTTAAAAATTTCATTCCTATCTTTTGTTGTTTTTTGTATAATTTTCTAAATTAAATTTTATTTTAAGCTCCATCTTGGCCCAATTAAACTAAACTGGGATCTTGGATAGAGAGTTGAGAAATTAGTTTTTAAATTTTGGAATAGATTTAAAGAGATTGTTTAGTGAGAAAATTTGTAAGAATGTGTTTTTCTTGAAATGTCCATTCTGGAAAGCAGGTTATCCTGATTTCTGAGACCTCAGTATAGCCAGGTGGGGAAGCTTTTTCATCCAGTCATTTTCCTTTCCCTGCCCAAAATTTTATTGCTCCCTCCTTTCCCAACCTGCAGCATTCCATGATTAACTTAGTGATAATCAAGTCAACATTCCCTTTGCTTTTAGAAAGGGATGTCAGGTGACTCTTCTCAATCTGTACATCACCCTTCCTAGACCAGAACACACTTCCTTATATATACTCCTTCATTTGTGTTGTCTTTTTCTCTTAGAAATTAAATTCCTTGAAGCAAGGGACTTTTTCTTTTGCAATTCTGTTCTGTCACCAGCTCTCAGCGCCATGTTTGTCATCTATTAAGGTCTTATTAAATGCTCATTCATTCATTCATTCCTTATGCCTGCAATAAACAACAAACTCTTACTTATACCTATATATTTGGACTGTATTCCTGCCTCACTTTCATTTTTAGAAGGTAAGCCCCAGTGTCTTTATTTATTCATCCTTCTTTCTAACTTAGAATTCTGGGAATTGACATCTGATTTATGTATTTAGCCATATTTATGCCTATATGTTCTTCCTAACTTCCTAACACTGACTGTGTTTTAGATCTATTATTAGAAATATTGTTGAATCATTTCAATCCTGTCTGACTCTTCATGATCCCATTTAGGGTTTTCTTGGTAGAGATATCTCAGTTCATTTTAAAATATAAGGCAAACAGAGTTAGTTGACTTGCCTAAGATCACACAGCTAGTAAATATTTGAAACCAGATTTTAATTCAAGAACATGAATCTTCCTGACTTCAGCTTGACATGCTATTCACTGTGCCAAATCAGAAAAAAAAAATTGTCCAGGGAAAACAGTGTAAAAAACACATTCAATTCAACTTTAAAAGACATAGTCTGATGTGTGTGTGGGGTCCTCTAGAACAAAAGAGTTCATAGGTAAAGAAACATGGAACCAAGTCATTTTGGATGTGAGCCCACTATTAGGAAAATCATTACCTGATGGAGAAGTGGGATTGCAGCAGGATGGGGAAGAGCTGATCAAGGGTTTAACTTCCTAGGAAAGTGCATCATCTAGTAGCTCCCTATTTAAATTATTTACTCTTGCTTATTAGATGCTAAGTTTAGTTGTTGCTATGTTCTTGAAAACATTAGTATCCAATCATTGCTCTATCTATTTCAGTGTTCTGGACCAAGTCCAAGTCACCTGATTTCTAGTTTAGATCTAGCCAATATTTCCCTATTAAGGTCCTGATTCTCATCCATGTTTTTGAATCAATTTGTTATGATATTGATTTTATACTTTTTAGTAAAGTTCCTTGCATAATGTTTGTTGAATGAAAAAACAAATGAATGATTAAATTAATTTTCTGCTTTCAAGTTTTATGGAATTTAAAGAATATATTCCCATAAAAGTGTTGTAAATATTCCTTATCTAGGCACATTTCCTATAAAGTAGGCTATATAACTGAGACAGTATACAACTTAAAATTATTTACTTATTTTATTTTCAATTTATGGAATAAAACAAGCATTTCTATAATAAAATATAATAAAACTACAAATTATTATGTGCAATTTAATATTCTTTTAAAATATTTAATAGTTAACCTAAATTCCTTTTTCTCCCTTTTTCTCCCTTTTTCTTCTTTCTTTGTGTAGAGATGGCTACATTACACATAAATATGTACACATACAAAAACACACAGATACATACACACATAGTGAATCTTCTATCAGTTCTTTCTCTGAATGTGATAGCATCTTCCTTCATTTCCTTTGTAGCTAATTTGAGTATTTATAGCAGTCAAAATGATTTTTTTGCTCAAAGTTGTCCTTAAAAAATCACTGTTAATGTATATGATATTCTATTGGTTCTAATTGTTTAGATATTCATTATTTCATGCAATTCTATCCATATTTTTTAAGATCATTAAGCTCATCATTTCTTATGACACAGTAATATTCCAACACAAGCATATACCTCAATTTTTTCAGTCATTCCCCAATTAATTGAATGAAAAAAAACTTTACTAACAATAAAATAATAATGTTTATAATAAATAATAAATTTGTACAAAATAAATAATTATAAAATTAATGTTATTAATAAAACAAAAATAAAGGAGTAGGTTTTTTAATGTGGGACTTAGGAAAAGAAGAATTAATTAAAGGATGATAAAAAAAGTAGGTAAAGACTTGCAGATATTCTAAAGGGATCTTCTGGTCTATTTAATGGTAATTTAATTAAAAACATGTTTATTTTCAACTGTGTGTAGATCACTGTGCCCAGTGCCAGGGGCAATACAAAGTTTAGCTAAAAAAAAAGGGTCCCTGCCTTCATGTAGTTCACTGTGTACTTTAACACATACAAAATAACTATAATATTAAAGATATATAATAATTTCCTGAGAGAAGTATAGTCAAAATGATATGTGGAACTATTTGATTAGATTTCTAAGAGATGAGTAGGAAGGAATTGAAGATAAAAAGAGTTAAAGGGAAGACATTAGAGGCACAAGGTTAGGGCGTGAGCAAAGACAGATAGAGAAGAAAGGGCATGTTCAGGAAATGGTGAGTTTTTCTGTTTGGCTAAAGTATAGAGTATATAAAAGCAAATTCATAACCAGCACGAGATGAAAAGGACTTTGTCCTAGAATGCCAACATGCTGGAGACATGTGTACTTCTTTCCTGAACTCCTCACTTTAACTGTCTTTCCAGAATTTTACCTCACTGGCCCATACTATTTCAACTGCCCCTGTATGCCAACTTCCATTTTCCTAATGCTTCAGCTAAGGGTTAAGAAAGGGCTATAGTCTTTCTTCCTGAGTGTTACAGCACCCATGTTTGTACTGTTTGTCCTTGGAGTCAAAGTACCTTCCCTAGACAATGGATCTTTACATATTATGAATGCATCCTCACATCCCTCCCACTCTCTATTTTATTTGCAACTTGGCAAAAAATTCTAGTTTTATGTAGAGTAGTATGAAGCATGCAAAAATAATGCATTAAAATGGTCTTTATAGACTTCAAGTGTATAACCAATATCATATTGCTTTTCTTTTTAAGGAATGTGTGCGAAAGGGGAGAAAAGGTGACAAATTAGAACTCAATTTTAAAATGACCACTAATATATCATTGGGAAATATTTAACAAAATAATGAAAATATATGAAAAGAAGCTTATGAAACAAATTCTAAATTTTAAAACTTTGTTCTAAATCTAAGTATGTTTCAAACTTAACTCAGAAACTTAAATTTTTTCATGGATTTCTAGCAATATTCATCATTTATGAACCATGATTAAAGCTGAAATGAAAAAAAATAAGAGTAGAGAAAGAGAAATTACAATTTTCTTGAGGTATCTGAGCAACAATTGATAAGGTGATATTGGAAAGAAGAAATGTGGGAGTATTTGGGAAAAAGACTGTATGGGATAAATTCATCTGAGCTACTAGAGTGAAATAAAGGACATGGGGAAGCATGGTATGTGTAAGATCTCACTGAGAAGGAAGAAAGGAGAAGATAGTGAAAGATTGGTCCAGATCTTTCTATGCACTGACCACCAGGTGTCATCATCATCTCAAGGCAGCTTAGCTGCTATAGGGTACAAACAGTGGTGTGGTAGAACCAGTTCTTGGCTGATTGTTAAATATTTGCTGTGAGGATTTAGACTGTGGGACTACTCAAATACTAAAACTTGACATTTGATTTCTAAACTTAAAGAAACAATGAAGAAAATGTTAATAACAAACAATAAATTTTAAAAGTATGTCATGGGATCTTTTATTGTTTGTACAAATTGTTTGAAGGGGATTAGGCAGCCTCTTAGTGAGCATGGGAAAAGGAGGGGAGGCTTTGTAAAATGAATTATTAATATATAAATTACCTTTATTTTTAATTTTCTTAATAAATCTATTTTTTAAATTGGAAGATCATTGACAAATTAACATTGACAAATTAAGATTCCAAACATTTCTAATGTTCATGGAATTTAAGTAGCTACAATAAGGAAGATTTTCTTCCTTTATAAAACTATGTTTTTGAAATAATTTACTAAAGGAAGCAGTGGAGCCAGTAGAATTTTACTCACCTATCCCAAGGAAGTGTGTGGAAATTTCCAAGTCATTTTCTCTCTATTCTCTTCCCCTTCCCTACTCAGGAGTTGGTAAAGGGAAAGAAATACTGAGCAGTCAAGGTAGGAAGCACTATATTTCACATATCCCACAACCTGGTTTAAAAACCAACTGGAGTTGCTAGGATTTGAATGCCCCATAACTCAGGAAATCTTATTGAATAGTGACTTAGTTTGGTAGAGATACTATCATAATATTCTGTAAGATTTAATTTTGACCACAAATTGTTGTTGCACAAAATTCAAAGGTTTAAATAAATTGATTTCTAATGCATCTTTAACTTTTCTGGTTGATTTTTTTCTAATTTGTCTTTAAAGAGATTGGCAAGTGAAAATATTTTAAATTGAAATTATTGTATAGTTATACAAGCATTATATATCACATAAGATTATGACTTGAGATGTACTATTAGAGAGATTTGCTTTACTCACTTATTTTTGTCCTTGCTATCCTGTGAGCCAAATTTATTCCTTGGAGCAATAATCATATAATTTTAAAAAATATATTATTTTGAGTTATAAAAAAATTACATTAAAATCATAATCAGAACCTTTTGCTTTTACTCAATCTTGTTATTGGTTCTGAAACATATACTGAGTTTATTATATATATATTAAAAAAACCTTTGATTAAGTTAGGTGTCCAGAACCATAAACCTGAATTGTTAATTTCATATTGCCCACAACAGACCTCTTGTGAATGTTTGCAGAGTTTATAGGATATCGGTTACAAATGTGATTATACCAGCCATTCCTCACAACTGACACCAGTTTCAAATTAAAAACTGACAGCCCTCACCTGCTCCTGGGTTCACCCACAGGTCACCTTCTTGTCACTTCAGCTCTCCCCCCATTAAAATGACATCTGTGTTCATAAAGAGACTGAGAGGGGCTGTAAGTTGTTAGAATTGTTGAGGAATAAGAATAAGGTGTCATCTGCTCAGATAATGTAGTGTTCAACTTTGGCCTTTCATGGGACATGATGCCGGCAACACCTGACTATGTTCTGAATACAAGAATAGATGGAATGAAGAGGTCACCAGTTGTTCTTTGGATAATCCCTGGGAGTAGATGAATTTAGGTCACCCAGAGGTGGGGTATGGATAGCTTTGTTCGAAGTCAATTAGAAACATGAAATAAAATGAACAAATAAAAACTGCCTAAGTATCTTTTCCATAAATCTTTCAGAATTTCTTGTGAGTCAAAATTACACATTTTCTCAGCTAAAAATATTTTAGTAAGGTTTCTGTTTGTTTTAGAAATATGACTAGATACCCAAGAAAATTGAAATGGCTTATCAATTTTTTTAAATTTAGCTGACATACTTTAAGAGGCATAAAAAGCTTAAATGCCTATATATTTTGTAATCATATTTATCCTCTGACATGGATTTTAGTAGTGTTATTATAGCAAAAAATACCAAAGATTTCAGAAGGTAATCATTTTTAAAGTACACTATAAACTCTCTAAAATAAGGATGAATTTTTTATGCCTCTGTTATCAGTAGCTACCATTGTGCCCTGCCTGCAAACTATATTCACTGAATGATAAATGATGATGATGAGGAAATAACGAAAAATGTTGACTGAAAAATTGTGATATCAATAACAATTATTATTAATAATTATTTTAAAATTTTATTATTCTTACTATAAAAATGAATATCAGATATATTCCAAAAATAAAGATTTGTGATAAAGTCAAGTAGGTGGCAAAGTGAGACAGGTTATTAGACTTAGAATCAGGACATTATGAGTTCAAATCTGACCTCAGACAAGTTACTAACTATGTGACCTTGCTTAACTTCTCTCACTCTCAGTTTCCTCATGTATAAGATGGGGAAAATAATAGGATCTATTCCTGTGTGGTTATGGAAATATAATGAGATAATATTTGTCAAGTACTTTGCAAATCTTAAAATTCTATGTAAATATTAGTTATTAAGATTTAAATCTACACATTTTAAAATAACAATCATCCTAATTATGTGGTCGGTGAGTCATTTATTGAGTACTTTTTATATGACAGATGTGCTAGTCACTAGAGGTACAAAGACAGAAACAAAAGCTCTCAAGGAACTTACATTCTAATGAAAGAACCATTGAGAGAGCCAAGGTATAACATGTATACAAAGTAGATGAAAGGTAACCTCAGTTAACAGTTGGAGCAGAAAAAAATTGCTTAACGGAGGTAGAATTAGAGCTGAATCTTAAAGGCAGCCTTGGAAATTAAGAGGGGGAAAAGAAGAAGAAATACATGTCTGGATGGGGCAAAGTTAATGCAAAAGCACAGTGTTGAGAGCTGGGGTATCATATTTGAGGAACTACACATAGGACAATGAAATTAAATCATAGAGTTAAATCATAAATCATAAATTCACATTCTCCTGTGTAGGGGAAGAATGTGTAACAATACTAGAAAGGTAAGAAAGGGTTAAGTTTGGAGAGATTTAACAATCAGACAGAGGGCTTTTAATGTGATATTGGTGATAATAGGGAACAATTAAAGTTAATTGACTAGGCAGGTGAGTTAGCTAGAACTATATTTTGAGAAGAGCCACTTTAGTATCAGAGTGGAGAATGGATTAGAATGCAGAATGAGTTGAGGCAAAGAAAACAATTAGAAGACTATTACAATAAAGAATGGACAAACGCTCTATACATAGGTGTCTTCACATGCTTACAAAAGCTACCTGGAGTAGGAATAGATATCTGGTATAGTCCTTGCAGGGTTATGTCTTTGACTACACTCTGCTTAGAAGTTATTATTTTTTTTATAAAGCTTTTTATTTGCAAAACATATGAGTGACCTTTCAACATTGACCTTTGCAAAAAAACTTTTTTTTCCTAAGCTTTTCCTTTCCTTCCCCCCACCCCCCACCCCTAGATGACAGGTAATCTAATGCATGCTAGATAGGATAAATTATATGACAAATACATGTATACATATCTATACAGTTATCTTACTGCACAAGAAACATCAGATCTAGAAAGAGAAGAAGAAAAAAAACAACCTAAGAAGGAAAACAGAATGCATGGAAATATTCACAGAAAGCATTAAAATGCTGTGTTGTGGTTCACTCTCAGTTCCCACAGGCCTCTCTCTGGATGTATATGACTATCTTCATCGTAGCACAACTGGTTTGAATCACATCATTGTTGAAGAGAACCATGTCCATCAAAATTGATCATCGTATAGTCTTGTTGCTGTGTATAATGTTCTCCTGGTTCTGCTGATTTCACTCAGCATCAGTTCATGCAAATCTCTCCAATCCTCTCTGAAATCCTCCTGTTGGTCATTTCTTACAGAACAATAATATTCCATAACATTCATATACCATAATTTATTCAGCCATTCTCCAATTGATGGGCATCTTTTCAATTTCCAGTTTCTTGCCACTACAAAAAGGGCTGCCACAAACATTTTTGCACATGTGGGTCCCTTTCCCGCCTTTAAAATCTCTTTGGGATATAGGCCCAGTAGAAACACTGCTGGGTCAAAGGGTATGCACTGTTTGATAACTTTTTGAGCATAGCTCCAAATTGCTCTCCAAAATGGTTGGATCCGTTCACAGTTCCACCAACAATGTATCAGTGTCCCAGTTTTCCCACATCCCCTCCAACAGCTATCATTATCATTTCCTGTCATTTTAGCCAATCTGACAGGTGTGTAGTGGTATCTCAGAGTTGTCTTAATTTGCATTTCTCTGATCAATAGTGGCTTTTCATGTGACCGGAAATAGTTTCAATTTCTTCGTCTGAAAATTGTCTGTTCATATCTTTTGACCATTTGTCAATTGGAGAATGGCTTGAATTCTTATATATTTGAGTCAATTCTCTATATATTTTAGAAATGAGGCCTTTATCAGAACCTTTGGATGTAAAAATATTTTCCCAGTTTACTGCTACCCTTCTAATCTTGTCTGCATTCATTTTGTTTGTACAAAAACTTTTCAACTTGATATAGTCAAACTTATCTATTTTGTGATTAATGATGACCTCTAGTTCTTCTTTGGTCACAAATTCCTTCCCCCTCCACAGGTCTGAGAGGTAAACCATCCTACCATCCTACATTGTTCTAATTTGTTTATAATATCATTCTTTATGCCTAGATCATGAATCCATTTTGACCTTATCTTGGTATATGGTGTTAGGTGTGGGTCAATGCCTAATTTCTTCCAGACTAGTTTCCAATTATCCCAGCAGTTTTTGTCAAATAGTGAGTTTTTATCCCAAAAACTGGGGTCTTTGGGTTTATCAAACACTAGATTACAATTGTCATTGAGTATTTTGTCCTGTGAACCTAACCTATTCCACTGATCCACTACTCTATTTCTTATCCAGTACCAAATGGTTTTGGTGACCACTGCTTTATAATATAGTTTTAGATCTGGTGCAGCTAGGCCACCCTCATTTGCATTTTTTTTCATTAATTCCCTTGAAATTCTTGACCTTTTGTTTTTGCAGATGAATTTTGTTGTTATTTTTTCTAGGTCAGTTAAATAATCTCTTGGGAGTTTGATTAGAAGTTATTTTTTAAATAAATGAATTGGTTGAAAGGGTAAAAGTCACAATCACCAGATTTGCAGACAATGTTGGATTGTTAATTCACTGAGTTATAGAACCAGGAAAGGAATCCTCAAAGCTCTTGGTAGCTTTGAATTATGGTCTGGATGCAACAAGGTGAAGGTGATCAAATGTATCAAATCTTACATTTGGATAGGAGAAAACATTATGTGACTGGACATCAGTTTTTATGAAAAAGCACTTAAAGTTCTAATAGTCTGCAAAATCAATGAATCATCAGTGTTAAACTCTCTTCTTTTATCTTCTCATTTCTTCTTCTACTCCTCCCTCTCCCCCAAAGTTAATTCAATCTTTGGATGCTTGGAGGCATAATGTTCAGAACCAGGGAGATGATAGGCTCACTGTATTCTGTTTTGCTCTGGCAATGAATAAGCACATTGTAGGTTTGATTTGGTTATTACATATTGCAAAAAAGACATTTTGAAAGAGAAACAGAATTAGAGATATAATCAATGAAATTTATGTACAAATAAAAAAGATAAGCTAGTAACTTGATAAGACTGAAGAATAATCATAGGGAAAATTATGTTATCCCTAATTATACTGGTATATATCATGATGCCATGATATATATACTTAAGAACTTCAGAAGGCCCATAGAATATAGATAGATTCCTCAAGATAAACTAGATTTCTTTGAATATTGACAAGTTGGATTGTACCTAGATAGTGGTGATCAGAATTTCAAGGGAATTGAAAATATATTTTCCACATCACCTTAATTATCATATTGGCAGGGTAACAATCTAATTATCACAGAATCATAATAGTTATAGAATTTCAATGTGATTAGGGGAAGGGAACTTTGAGATAATCTGATTCAAACCATACCTGAAACAGAAATTCCCTCTATAATACTACTAATCATCATTCATCCTCTGTTAGAAAGACCCACAAAGATAACAAACAACATGATTTTAGAGTAGTTTCTAACCACTCATAACTGGATTGGATAATTGGGCATAGGATACTGTAACTACATCGTAACTGGATTGGTTTGAAGAACAGGAAGTTTTTAGTCTGAACAATAGAAGATTTAGAGGTGAGGGTATCTTCAAATATTTGAGGACTGTCATTGGGAAAAGAGAACAGAAAACAGAACTGCCATCAATGACTGGTAAGCACAGAGGAGCTTGATTTCCACCCAATACTATGAAAACCTTCCAAATAGTTAGAAATTACTCCAAAGTGAAGTGGTTTCTCATCTTTGAAGTTCTTTCAGAGGTTGAAAGATTATCAGGCAGTGACCTTATAGAAGAAATAATTGTTGTCTATTTTTTATCATTAGCACTTAGCACACACAATTCTTTGAACACAGTAAAGAATGGTGATTGATTACTTCAGGTGTGATTTGGACAAGATAACCCTAAAGATCTCTTCTAACATTGAGATCCTATGACTAATATGATTCTGTGATAATTATAGTAAAATATTACCCTGCTAAAATGTTAATTTGAGCAACAAGTTTAACATCCATTTTATATGTATTGATATGAACTTATTGGTATAAGTAACTATTTGGTGTAGGGCAAATGTATTGCAAAACCAATGTAAATTGGAAACGTATTTATAGTCATAAAGAATTGTCTGGGGCATGAGAAGCTAATTGCCCTTGGTTACAAAGTTGATATGTATTAGAGACAAAGCTTATACCCAGTTCTTTCTAGTTTTTTACATTGATACATTTGCTGTATCAGTTTAACAGATGTTATTAAACTTAGATACAATGTGCCATAAACAATTGTATTAATAGATGATTTAATTTAAATAAAAATATGACAATCTTTATCATCATGAGGTGCTAGGAAGCCAGCCCAGGCTAGCCCAGGTTCTGGGTACTACCCAGACTCAGAGCTACCAGGAGTACTGCATTATATGCCGCTGCTGTTACTGCCATAGCCTCTGCCTGGGCTCTTGCCCCGACTACCCATTACCACCTCTGCTACTTCTGCTCCTGTTACTTCTCTTCCTGCTGCACACACTAGACTCTCAGTGCTTCATCCTACAACAACAACCTGCCTGATATTGCACACGACCTCGGTATTATAGAGTCCAACTTGACAGTCTTGCGTATCACTGTCTGCCTTCTGTGGGAAGGAGCTCTCCAAATCTAGGGCAATAGCAGCAGCAGTGGGGACTGGGCAGCATACCTGGCCAACCTCACATCTCTACTGCCCAACTAAGCCAACAACCAAGTGTGATGAATGCCAAGCAAGTCAACTGCTAAAGCAATTTTTTTTTACTCATTGAAATGTTTTGAATATCAAATTCAATAAGCTTAAAAGATGACAAATGCTGAGGTACCATTGCAGTTAATTTGATGGAGGGTTATCTTCTGCCTAATGAAAACAAAGGAAGATTTTGCTCATATTGAAGTTGAGATGTATATGTTGTGCTATTTCTAGACTAGGAGAGGTAGACTTTGTGGAAGGATTTTGGTAATTGAAAAAAAAATATCAAGGGATGAATACATATTTCACTTAACAGCTGCTTCACTTGGTACCAAGTTGTGTTAATGATAAGCTGATTTATATAATATTAAAAAAAGATAATCAAAGGGGCTTTGTGTTTGTTCAATGAGTTTTTAAAAATTTGTTATTTTATTACAGCTTTTTAATTTTCAAAAGATATCTATGGATAATTTTTCAACATTAACCCTTGCAAAGCCTTGTGTTCCAATTTTCCTCTCCTTTCTTCCACCCACTCCTCTAGATAGCAAGTAATCTAATATATGTTAAACATGGTAAAAATATATACATCTTTATACAATTATCTTGCTATACAAGA
Source organism: Myrmecobius fasciatus (assembly GCA_023553655.1). Taxonomy (NCBI): domain Eukaryota; kingdom Metazoa; phylum Chordata; class Mammalia; order Dasyuromorphia; family Myrmecobiidae; genus Myrmecobius; species Myrmecobius fasciatus. The sequence continues at coordinate 150,836 of JAJPUD010002314.1, read as the reverse complement.
AAAATCAAATCAAAAATGAAAAAAAAATCATAAAGAAAATAAAATTCAAGCAAACAACAATGAAAAAGAGTGAAAATGTTATGTTGTGATCCACACTCATTCCCACAGTCCTCTCTCTCAGTGTAGATGACTCTCATCATCACAAGATCATTGGAACTGGTCTGAATCATCTCTGTTGAATCATCATCATTGTTGCAAAGGACCACATCCATCAAAATTGATCATCATTTTTTTTCTTGTAGATAGGATTTTTCTTGCATAACTTCTCAAGCATTTCAACATTATTAACATGTAGTGGACTTCCTGCCATCTAGGGGAGGGGAGGGAATTAGGGGTAAAATTTGTAATGGAAAGCTTTGTAAAGATCAATGCTGGGGAGCTACCCATACATATGTTATACAAATAAAAAGCTTTAATAAAAAAAAAGAAAAAAAAACAAAAACAAAAAAAAACAAACAAAAAAAAGAAAAAAATTGATCATTGTATAATCTTGTTGTTATCATGTACAATGATCTCTTGGTTCTGCTCATTTCCCTTAGCATCAGTTCATTTAAGTCTCTCTAGGCCTCCCTGAAATCATCCTGCTGATTGTTTCTTTTTGAACAATAATATTCCATAACATTCATGAATCAAAACTTATTCAGCTATTATCCAACTGATGGGCATCCATTCATTTTTCAGTTTCTTGCCACTACAAAAAGAGCTGCCACAAACATTTTTGCACATGTGGGTCCCTTTCCTTTTCTTAAGATCTCTTTGGGATATAAGCACAGTAGAAACATTGCTGGATCAAAGGGTATGCACAGTTTGATAGCCCTTTGGGCATAATTCCAAATTGCTCTCCAGAATGGTTGGATCGCTTCACAACTCCACCAACAATGTATTAATGTTCCTCTTTTCCCATATCCCCTCCAACATTTGTCATTGTCTTTTCCTGTCATCTTAGCCAATCTGACATGTTGTAGTGGTACCTCAGTTATCTTAATTTGCATTTTTCTGATCAATATTGATTTGGAGCACCTTTTCATATGACCACAAATAGTTTCAATTTCTTCATCTGAAAATTATCTGTTCATATCCTTTGACCATTTATCAACAGAAGAATAACTTGAATTCTTATAAACTTGAGTCAATTCTCTACATATTTTAGAAATGAGGCTTTTATCAGAACCTTTGAATACAAAAATGTTTCCCAGTTTATTGCTTCTCTTCTAATCTTGTCTGTATTAGTTTTGTTTATACAAAAACTTTTTTAACTTAATATAATCAAAATTATCTTTTTTTGTTGTTGTTCTGTAATGATTTCTAGTTCTTTTGCCACAAATTCCTTCCTTCTCCACAGATCTGAAAGGCAAACTATACTTTGTTCTTCTAATTTGCTTATAAGAGTGTCTAAGTCATGAAACCATTTCAATCTTATCTTGATATAGGGTCGTAGGCGTGGTTCAATGCTTAGTTTCAGCCATATTAGTTTCCATTTTTCCAGGAAATTTTTGTCAAATAGTGAGTTTTTATCCTAAAAATCGGGGTTTTATGTGCAAGAATGTTTGTGGCAGCCCTTTTTGTAGTGGCTAGAAACTGGAAACTGAAGGGATGCCCATCAATTGGAGAGTGGCTGAATAAATTATGGTATATGAATGTTATGGAATATTATTGTTCTGTAAGAAACGACCAGCAGGACGATTTCAGAGAGGCCTGGAGAGACTTGCATGAACTGATGCTGAGTGAAACGAGCAGAACCAGGAGATCATCATGCACAGCAACAACAGTATTACATGATGATCAATTCTGATGGACATGGCTCTCTGCAACAAAGAATTGTCTCAAACCAGTTCCAATTGTTCACTGAAGAAAACCATATACACCCAGAAAGAGGGACATGAAATATGGACCACAACGTAACATTTTCATGATCTCTATTGCCATTTGCTTGCATTGTGTTGCCTTTCTCTGATTCTTTTTTTTTTCTTGTAGATAGGATTTTTCTTGCATAACTTCTCAAGCATTTCAACATTATTAACATGTAGTGGACTTCCTGCCATCTAGGGGAGGGGAGGGGACTGGGGGTAAAATTTGTATTGGAAAGCTTTGTAAAGATCAAGGTTGGGGAACTACCCATACATATGTTATACAAATAAAAAGCTTAAAAAAAATCGGGGTTTTGGGGTTTGTCAAATGCTAGATTACTATAGTCATTGATTATTTTGTCCTGTGAACCTAACCTATTCCACTGATCGACTACTCTATTTCTTAGCCAGTACCAAATGGTTTTTGATGACTGCTGCTTTGGGGGTTTTACTTAAAGAGAACTACAACAAGGCAAAAAACAAAGAAAATGGGAAAAAAACCTCCAGCAACTTCTATCCAAAAATTCTCTATATTTTGAACATTTTACTGAACAAAAAACCAAATGGTAATATAAGTTATATATTGTCATTTCTATAGATGAGAAACTGAATTCAGATAAACATACAATCTCTGTGCGTATGTGTGTATGTGTGTGTGTGTGTGTGTGTGTGTGTGTGTGTGTGTAATGGTAGTAGTAGTAGTAGCAGTAGTATTATATGGAAACATCTTCTTGATTAACTATGTTTTCTTTCTCAGTTTTAAATTATACTATATTAGATCATAAAAATGGAAAAGAACCCACATGTTTGTTTGAAGCAACCCTTTTTTTTTTTTTTTTTTTTGCTGAGACAATTGGGGTTAAGTGACTTGCCCAGGGTCACACAGCTGTTACGTGTCTGAGACCAGATTTGAACTCAGGTCCTCCTGACTTCAGGGCTGGTGCTCTATCCACTGCGCCACCTAGCTGCCCCAAAGCAACCCTTTTTGTAGAGCCAAGGTACTGGAAACTGAGTGGATGCCCATCAGTTGAGGAATGGCTAAGTAAGTTATAGTATATGAATGTAATGGAATATTATTATTCTATAAGAAACGATCAGCAGGTTAATTTCAGAAAGGCCTGGAGAACTTACATGAATTGGTGCTAAATGAAGTTAATAGAACCAAAAGAATCATGTACACAGCAACAACAAGATTAAGTGATGATCAACTCTAATAGATTTGGCTCTTTTAAATGATGAAGTGATTCAGACCAATTCCAATAGACTTGTGATGGAGAAAGCCATCTGTATGCAGAGAGAGGACTGTGGGGACTGAGTGTGGATCACAACATATCATTTTCACCTTTTCTATTGTTATTTGCTCATTTTTTTTCTTTCTCATTTTTTTCTGATCTGATTTTTCTTGTGCAGCATAATAAATGTGGAAATATGTTTAAAAGAATCACCCATGTTTAATCTACATTGGATTACTTGCTAACCCTTTGGGCTAATTTCAAATTGCTCTCCAGAATGGTTGGATCACTTCGCAACTCCAGCAACAATGTATTAGTGTCCCTGTTTTCCCACATCCCCTCCAACATTCCTCTTCTTGATTACAGTTATATTTTCTTTTTCACTTTCACTCTAGACATTGCTGTCTAGGGGAGGAGGGTAAGAGGAAGGGAGGGAAAAATTGGAACATGAGGTTTTGCAAGGGTGAATGTTGAAAACTATCTTTGCATGTATTTTGAAAATAAAAAGCTATTATTAAAATTTTTTAAAAATACTCTATTGTCTGTGCATCTTTATAGGTTATTTAATGAATTCTGATCATGGTACCACAGATTTAGATATGGGAGGGTCAATAAAAGTTTTCTAGATAAGTGGCTTTACAGAGGATGAAATGCGATCAAAGTATGGAAGTATATTCCCTGAGGTCACATATTTATTAACTAGTAGAATTAGGATTTTAATCTAGGTCCATTGTCTGATAATCCAGCATTTTTCCTTTTTACTGTTCTTCTTCCATTTTCAACTTTACTTCTTAAAGTTTTTCCCTTCTTTCAAGGACAGACACGATGACATCTCATGAAGCCTTTTCTAATTTTTGTCTACCCCAGCTAAAAGCAACCATTGTCTTTTCAAAATTTTGTCTGGATTTCATCTTTGCCTTCAACACACAGTTGTAATTCTTTTTTGTTTATTTTGTAAGTTCCTTGAAGGAAAAGACTGTGATTTGTGAGTTCTAGATTACTTGCATATAACAGAGTTCTTTGAACATCATTTAATACATGTTTAGTGAATGAATAAATAAATATGTAAACAAACAAATTTGTGAATTTTGTCAATCAATCAACATTATTTAAGTTCCTATTATGTGTTAGGAACTATACTAAGCTTTGGGGATACAAAGAAAATGAACTTGTCTGTGCCCACAAGAAATTTACATTTCATAAAGGAAAAGAAGATGCACACATAAATATATTATGCATACATATATGTGTATATAGATAGGGGTACTATACACATGTTATTAAATTAATGTATTTTAAGTAACATATAAATATAATTTTGTTCAATTGTTTTTGTCATGCCCTATTCTTTGTGACCCCGTTTGGGTTTTTTTTTGGGGGGGGAGGAAAAGATATTGGAATGGTTTGCCATTTCTTTCTTCAAAATAAGTGTATGTTATATACTTATACATATATACAATATGTAAGACAGACACAAAATATGGTACAAATAATATGTACATTATATATAATATATGTATAGTATATACAAAATACTTTCAGTAGATACAAAGAAAATGAATTGATCCTTGTTTTCAAGAAGCTTATATTTCATAGGGGAAAGAGAAGGCAAGTACATATAAGTATATACTGTGTATATACATATGTATGTACACACATATACAAAAACATATATAGGTGTTTTATGTTTACAAATAATACATAACTATACAGCATACATTTATGCATGGTATTTACACATGTAATATGTGCATATATATTTACATATTTATATGTATTACTCTATATACCATACACATACACAAACTAAATATAAGGCAATTTGGAGGGATACAATGTTAGCTAGGTGGCATAGTGGAAAGTGTGTTGAGCTTGGAGTTAGGAAGATTTAAGATTAAGTTAAACTTTAGATAGTTACTGTGTAACTCTGGGTAAGTCACTTAATGCTGTTTGCCTCAGTTTCCTCATTTATAAAATGAGCTGGAGAAGAAAATAGCAAACCATACCAACATCTTTGTCAGGAAAATCCCAGTTGGGATCCCAAAGAGTTGTATACAACAGAACAAATAAAAATGGGCAAGGGTGAATTTAGAGCACACATTTGATGAAAAGGAACTCTAAGAAAGAACTCCCTCTTCCTATCCATAGTATCAGTGAAATGCACAATAGAGAAACATCATAATAACATGTAGTTTCTTTTACAAGTAGAACAAATGATGGGGAAATTTGTTCCCAAATTAGCACAATTATTAACATCAGGATTCCAAATGATCCTTTTTATTAACCTCTGTGCTTGTCTGAACTGGATCTGGTTTCATAGCCTCTGCTCTATAATAAATAATTTTGGTGGTTACTTTGGTTCCAAATTCACAAGCATTTGATTAACCTTCAGATGTCAAACTCAAATAGAAACAATTGTTGTAGACCACATATTGACTTAGAAAAACACCAACCAGCATTTTCTATGTTGTATTATGTTTTTATTTGTTTGATTAAATATTTAATTCCCAATTACATTTTAATTTGGTTTGAAGAGTACTTCTGGAATTCCTCCATCATATGGAGGATATATATATATATATATATATATATATATATATATATATATATATGTATATATATATATATATATATATATACACAAAAAAAATTCAAGAAGAAACTATCAGTTGTTTCTGGGTGAATATAAAATATTGCATTTAGTTCCTAATAATCAGGATTTGAGCAACCACATGCAAACTTATTTTGTTCACATTTCCATGTTTCTTACCTTTCCTTTCTTTGATATCACTGTGGACAATAGATAGCATTCTAGAGTTGGAGTAAGAAAGACTTGAGTTCCAATCCTATCTCATCTGTTAGAAGTATGAGCACAGATAAAGAGCCTCATTCAGTTTTTCTAGGCCATATTTCTTCAAAGGTTATACCTGAACCTATCCTCCATAGTACCTACCCAAGTTTGTTTTCTCTTGCTAAGTTCTAGGCTAGGCAGAAATAAACCTGTGTCAAGATGAAGCATCACAGTGGAACTCAGTAGAATTTAGTATAATTAGGAGAAGACTGGTATTTTATCCTAGTACTCATATTTTCTTATTTTCTTTAATTTTTTTTTGAAAACATACAATCATTCTGATTCTGGAAATATGTAATGCGTAGATCTGGATTTCCCTGGGAGAGAACAGGATTTATTGGAAAGGGAAGAAGCCCTGGATCTGACATCTACCTACTGTGTGACTATTGGCAAGTTACTTCATTTCCCTGAATCTTTATTTCCTCATCCATAAAATAAGATTCATAATATTTTTATTTGCAGTTGTAAACATTTTGTAAGTTTGAAAGTAAAAAATAAAACAAAATGAATGTTATCTTTCCTGTATCAGAATACATTTTTTTGAGTGGATTTTAAGTTTGTTTTCCAAATTTTAAATTGGAAATAGAAAGGACCTTGTGTAGTGTGCAAGGGATCAACCAAGGTTTTCTGCAATATCAAGTGTCAAGCCTTTCAGTATTGAACCCCACATATCACTCAGAAGTTCTCAAAGGAGCTTGGTGTATGTTTTGTAGAAAGGTCCACCCCCATTTATTTTCTATAAGGGAATAAGCCAATATCTGTTACACATTTCATTTACTATAATATAATCTCAAGATTTCATAAAAGCAGTGAGATGGTAAAGAGCATCTAGTATTGAGTTTGGTGTCATAAAGAGCTGTGCTCCTCCCTTAGAAACTTCTGATCTATTAGTCCTTCCTTCTTAAAGGGAACCAAAGACATTATAGAGTTGATTCCTTATTTGCACATGAATTGGATAGAATTGCGGCACAGTTGTGCAAAGTTGTGTCAGCTTCATTCTCAAGACAAAAGTTAGGATGACTGCTGATGGCCCAGAATGCAGTAGGTCTTTCTAAACTAAGGTCTTTCCCAGATTTCAGGTTGTTTGAGGAAATGCCCATTCAATGACTCAGAATTGGGTAAGAACTGAGACAAAAGAAAGACTTCTATATGACCCTGTATGACCCCAGGCAAATCTTTTGACTTCATTTTCCTCCTATAATTTGAGAACAATGATATCAGTGTGAAAATAAAATGAGATAGTAAATGTAAAGTTTTCTTAAACCTTAAAATTCTATGTAAATGCAAGTAATCATTACTGCATAATGGTTTTATTGTAGCTTAATTTATTAGAACATAATTGACCAAATATAATATTTTTCTTGCTCTCTATCAGTATCTGAAGCCAGTACTCCCAGTGAAGAACATGGAAACTAAAGTTGTATTTAGTCTTGATTTTCATTATTAAGGTGAATGATTATTAAACTTGATTAAGAGTCTGAAAAATGCAGAATCTGAAATTTTGAGAATTGCCTTTACCAAAATAAAGTGCTTTACCTAAGTCTCAGAGCCCTTAAATTGCTTGTCTGTGGTCATACTTCTAACAGATGAGATAGGATTGGAACTCAAGTCTTTCTGATTCTAACTCTAGAATGCTATCTATTGTGCTACAATAATGTCAAAGAAAGGAAAGGTGAGAAATGTGGAAATGTGAACAAAATAATTTTGCATGTGGTTGCTCAAATTCTGATTATTAGGAACTAATGCAATATTTTATATTTACCCAGAAACAACTGATAGTTTTTTCTTGATTTTTAATATATGTATACAATTCATTTTTGTACATCTATGCAATGTATTAATTGTAATTGATCATATACTGCAAAAATGATTCCATTTTTTTCTACTGTGGCCTAAAACTACTACTTAAATATATTGATTTTTACCTTTTCACATGTTTTTGTCTTTTCTGTTCTAGATTGTGCTTATTCAAGTTAAATTATTGAAGTTAACAGCACTCTTATATTTTGTTTCTCCTGTAGATACTGGTACAATCAGATTTATTGTTTCAATTTGTCAGTAATATTGTTGGTAAGGATACTCCCTTTGATATCCACCTTGAATTGCTAATTAATTTATGAAATTACAAAATGGGTCAGGCATGCCTAGTCCCTTGAGTACTTGTTAGGAAAGCCCACAATAATAGCAGGAAGGGAGACTACAATCATACTTTAAGAAAGCACAGAAGTTATAGGGGTGAATAGGCAGAGAATATACAGAGACAAGCTGAAAAGTGGTTACAGAGGCAGACTTTATGGAGACAAGGGAAAGAAAGGATAGCAACAAAATAAGTCAGGAAGAGGTGGAAAAGAGAATGGAGCTTATGAAAAGCACCAAGAACCACTCACATAACCATGGTTTAGAGTTGGGGGCATTTAGCATCATGAACCCAGAGAGAGCTAGAAGAATACTCAGGGGTTAAGAGTTTGAGAGCTGATTTTTATAGGGCTTTTGTGGGGGACAGAACAACTCTTATCAGTGGCACTTGGGGGTTTGTTTGTTAACATATTCAAGTTATCTCATAGTTGTCAGTAAAACTTTGAAGGTAACATACACATACCATCTCAAAGTTAACAATTGCATTTAGTATTCTGTTCTTACTATGGATGTCTGAAACACATTATGTGACTGAAAGGTACTGACACAAAATCTAGATGACTTCCTCTGATTCAGCACATTTTTTCAAGATGTGATTTTTGTTTAATATATGATAAAATGTGTGAAATATGTGCCTTTGATCTTTGGGATGATATGTACATGACTTTTAGGTTCCACTTTGAAATTTTGCTTCCTGCTATTGTTACTTTGTGCTGACTACTTATAAAATTACTGTACTGGTTAAAATGAGGTATGATCAAGTAAACCCAAACAAACCATAATTTTAACATACACCTTTACTAGATCATTCTAGTAGCAAACATAAGTGAAAGCAGAAGAATAACAAATATTTACAAAATTTGCCAGAGATGTCAGAATGTGAATAGTAGTTGATTCTTATTGATGATATTGATGATCAAATTTGCATACTAACAATTTATTATATAATATGCTATTTCAGGAAATGAATTATCACTCAAGGAATTTAGCTGGGAAAGACAACTAGATGAGATCAAACACAAAAAAAAGAAATATGTGCTAGAGATGACATTTAAAGATGAATAGGAATCAGTTTTCAAAATATCTTAAAAAAAGTATATACTACAAATAAATGAAAATTGGTGGCCTTGTCCTCCCCTAGAAGATGTCAAAGAAGATATCATAAATTATCAACTTATAGCCCTATTTTCTGATCTCTATAACATTTTGGGAAAATTATTTGGGAGAATGCATATATCCACGGTATCACTGATGAAAACATAAGATGGTAATAAGCAAGTATTTATATAAAATATTTTTAGTAAACCATATCTTCATAGTCATGCAATTAATTGAGTAATATAAAGAATATAACCTCCCACTGTGATTTTGGTTTATTGATTACAAAAGAAACATGTGACTTAGAAAAATGCAGACTAAAAGAATATTTGTTCATTCATATGTTAATAATTTGTTAATATAAGCTTCTTTAATAGATACAACTACAGGGGTTCAACAATCAATATAGATAAAAATATAAAGCAGAAAGAAATATTCTAGCCCAAGATATTTGCAACTGTCATGAAGGGTGTTTTGTATAAAGTACAAATGGAAGAGAGAGTCTTTCCAAATTCTCCTTTTTGGGATGATATGTACATATATTGTACAGCCACTCTAAAAGGACAATGACTTGGACCCAGAATTCAACAGGAGTATGAGAACAGACTGGATTGTCTTTAAGAATTCAGACATTTTAATGACGCTGTACAAAGTCCATTTTAAAATATGAATATTCTTCTGATCATGCTTATATGTTATGGAGCATTCTATCTTTGAAGATTGAACGTTAGCATCCCCCAAGAGTCAAAGCAAATACATGTTGTGTATAAGATTGTGGCAGCACAATTCGTATAAAAATTAGGAAGAAATGGAGTTATGGATATTACAAAAAGAAGTTTATGATTAAAAAAGTCTGATGATGGATAATGAATGAACAGGTATGAATTTCATTGCTATTCTCATGAAGATAGAGTAAGGGAGATTGCCTATGACAAATTTACAGGAAGACATCAGCTGTAATTGTGCAGGATGGAAAGGCATGGGTGGATTTGTGATTTACATTATTAGAGTGAATATCTGGGTGAGTGAGATCACAGATCCATTTGCTTTTTTGAGTATAAGAGGATATGACACTCACTGTCTAACTCTGTCTCTATATTTTATACATTCATAATTTAGGTTACACTGTCTGACTCTCTGACTCTATATTTTTATTTATCCATAATGTAATCCACAATTATGATATAATTATGCTATGTAACATAATGTACACATATGTTTATATCTTAAGTAGACATTTCCTATGGAAAATGAGCTGGGAACAATAGTAAAAAGGAGAAAGAGAACAGGTTGAATCAAATTTGAGAAATTATGCACCCAGTTTTAAAAATCCTAAATTATTCTTTGCCTCCACTACATATCTTTTTAACATTTGGTGAGGGTATATGGGCCATGAATCATGGAATACTTCAATCTCAGTAGAATCAACATTGTAGGTAACCTAAAGGGCAATTTCAAGATTTAGGTACAAAGATGGCATCTATCACATGTGTGACCAGAAAGAAGATAGGTTAGTCAGCTCTAAGAAAGAATGATAACAAATGTTCAGCCTGAGCATTGTACTACTATCCATGACATTAAAATATCCATTGGAAGGCTGACAGGGACAGTTATTGCTATGCAGGAAATTTTTCATTCAACATATTGAAAAAGGTTATATACAGAAATTGGAAAGGTAACAGAGGATGAATATAGAAGAATAACATGATTATATAAGAAAAGTTTCAGTAATGAAATGCAAAACAGAATAAATTAAAATTATTGGTGAAATGTACAAGAAATTTTTTTAAAAAGTATTTTTATTCATTTTTAAGGCTACAATAAGGAAAGAGAAGGATCAAAATGGAGATAGGACACTTCATGGTTTGTTAATCATCATCATTACCTTCATCATCATCATCATAATCATTATGTATTTATTAAATGGTTACTATGTTCTAGGCTCTGTACTAAGGGGTGGAGATACAAAGAAACTTAAAATAGTTCTTTTCCTCAAGGAGCTCATGTTCTAATGGGGAGAAAGCATGCAAACAACTATGTAAATATAGCATATATATGTTGTAAGTTATGATAATTTACAACAGAGATATTTAATTTCTATTTTTCTTGTGTTCTCTCTGCTAATAACAAGGGACTTTGGCTTAGTAAGTATAGAAAGCAAAATGGCTAATAGGGAATTGAAATATAAAGTAAAAAAGGGAGGTAGTAAGAAAGCACTTAGCTACCCTTGGTGAGTTCAAGTCATTTAGCCCAAATGAACTACATCCTTAACTGCTGAAAGCATTAACAGATATGATCTTTAAACCATAATGAGAGATATTTTAAAGATTATGGCAAACAGGAAAAACACTACAGGACTACAGAACAATGTATTTTGCTTTAATTTTCAGAAATAGGAAGAGAATGGAATCTTCAAATTATAAGCTAGTGATCATGATCAAGTTACTGGGGAAATTCAAGAATGTATTACTAAAGAAATGATCATTGAACATGTTGATAAGAAAGCAGTGATTACAAAGAGTTAACACGATTTTATCAAGGATAGGTCATGTAAAACTAATTTAATTTCATTTTCCCTCCCCTTAGGGTTATTAAACTTCATGTGGGAAATGCTTTAAAATAGAATTTGCCTAGATTTTAGAAAGGCATTTGCTGAAGTATTTCAAGCTATTTATATGGAAAAATGAACACATGTGGACTGTAATTTGGAGAATTTAGAACTAGTTAAAAGTCAAATGCAAAAAAATTATTAAGGACTTAGTAGAAAGTTGGAAGAAAGGTCTAATGCAATGACACAATGATCAGTGTTCATTGCTGGATTGTTCAACATTTTATTATCAGTAATACGGGTACAAGTGAATATGGCATATTTATCAAATTATAAGAAAAAAAGCTTGAAAATAATATCTAACACACTGATTGATTGGGTCCAAAAAAGACTGATGGAAATTGGACTCAATATAAGAAGATACAATTTTATATGTTAAAAAAATTACATATGCCATATAACATTTGGGTTAAAGGGATGCATTTAAAGTTTAACATTTGGATGCAAAATATCAAATTCATGTGCACAAGATGATGGAGGTGTAGCTGAACAGCAATTCATTTTTAAAAGGCTTAGGGCATTTACTACACATTTTAAGCTTAAAATTAGTCAATGTTGTGATATGGAGGGAGGAATAGTTAATGTCATCTTGAATTGCATTGAGAGCCACGGCTTCCAGGAATAAGGAAGAGTTAGTCATCAGCTTTGGTCAGATCACATTGGGCATATTGTATTCACTTCTAGGTACCATATTTAGAAAATGACATTAATAGCTTAGAGAGCACCCCAAAGTAGGCAATTAGGGTAATAAAGGGCCTTGAGTCTATGTCACATGATTCATTTAGGGAACTATTTATATTGAGCCTAAAGAAAAAAGTTCACAGGACAAACTAGGCAATAACTATAGCAATTTAGTCTTTGATTAACCCAAAGACCCCAGGTTCTGGGATAAGTACTCACTATTTGACAAAAACTGCTGGGAAAATTGGAAACTATTGTGGAAGAAATTAGGGCTTGACCCACATCTAACACCACATACCAAGATAAGATCTAAATGGGTTCATGATCTGGATATAAAGAGTGATATTATAAGTAAATTAGAGGAACGTAGTATAGTTTACCTCTCAGACCTATGGAGATGGAATAAATTTATGTCCAAAGAAGAACTGGAATTCTTAATTGAACACCAGATAGACAACTTTGACTATATTAAGTTAAAAAGTTTTTGTATAAACAAAACCAATGCAGTCAAGATTAGGAGAGAAGCAATAAATTGGGAAATAATCTTTACATTTAAGGGTTCGGATAAAGGTCTCATTTCTAAAATTATAGAGAATTGATTCATATTTATAAGAATTCAAGCCACTCTCCAATCGATAAATGGTCAAGGATATGAATTGACAATTTTCAGATGATGAAATTAAAACTATTTGTAGTCATATGAAAAAAGTGCTCCAAATCTCTATTGATCAGAGAAATGTAAATTAAGACAACCCTGAGGTACCACTATACACCTGTCAGATTGGCTAAAATGACAGGAAAAGATAATGATGAATGTTGGAGGGGATGTGGAAAGGCTGGGACACTGATACATTGTTGGTGGAACTGTGAACAGATCCAGCTATTGTGGAGAGCAATTTGGAACTATGGTCAAAAAGTCATCAAACTGTTCATACCCTTTGACCCAGCAGCATTTCTATTGGGCTTATATCCCAAAGAAATCATAAAGGAAGGAAAGGGCCCCACATGTGCAAGAATGTTTGTGGCAGCCGTTTTTGTAGTGGCTAGAAATTGGAAACTGAATGGATTCCCATCAATTGGAGAATGACTGAATAAATTATAATATATGAATATCGTGGAATATTATTGTTCTGTAAGAAACGACCAGCACGACGATTTCAGAGAGGCCTGGAGAGACTTGCATGAACTGATGCTGAGCGAAATGAGCAGAACCAGGAGATCATTATACACGGCAACAACAATACTACATCATGATCAATTCTGATGGACATGGCTCTCTTCAACAATGAAATGTTTCAAACCACTTCCAATTGTTCACTGAAGAAAGCCATATACACCCACAGAGAGGGATGTGAAATGTGGACCACAACATAACATTTTCATGCTCTTGATTGATGTTTGCTTGCAGTGTGTTTCCTTTATCTGATTTTTCTTTCTTGTAGATAGGATTTTTCTTGCACAACAATGATAAATGTGGAAATATGTATACATATATTTGATTTGTCAAGTATTTTAACATAATTAACATGAAGTGGATATCCTGCCATCTAGGGGAGGGGTAGGGAGTAGGGGAGAAAAACTTGTAACAGAAAGCTTTGTAAGGGTTAATGTTGAAGAATTACCCATACATATGTTTTGCAAATAAAAAAAATAAATTAAAAAAAGAAAAAAGGGAATTTAATAGTAAGTATTTGAAAGCGCATCATAAGGAAGAAAATTTAAACTAAGAACAATTAGGCCTTATATACCAAAACTTTCAGTAGAACTATCCTAAATTTAAGTGGACCATAATTTATAACATACATGCATATACATATACATATACACACACATATATATGTTTTGTATATATATACACAGCATGTATACCATTAAGAGGTACTGAGTTCTCCTTTACTTGGAGTCTTCAAGTAAATGTTAGATGACTGACACATTAGATATATTGCAGTGCAGGAGTTTTATGTTGAATTAAATGGTTTCAGCAGTCCCTTCCAAATCTAAAATGATAAGAGTCTTTGTGTGATAGATTCTCTTTGGAAGATCATGAAATCATATAGAATAAGGAATTTTGAATGGGTTGTGAGCTATTACAAGAGGAAATATCTACATTGTTGAAATAATGGATGCATTTAAACATTGAAACATTATATCATGTCCCCTTTATCCTTATGACCTTTCTAGAAAGAAATTCTCAGATGTAACCTTTCTTTGTATTTTTCCACTTAGACTAGTTAAGAGGTAAACCATGTGGTGTGTTCTATCATTAGACCATAATTTCTATTTCCTTTTTTAAATCCATCATAAACTCAGGAAATGGAGCATTTTTTATAAGCAGGCAAGAGCTTCCTTCTAACAAGTCCTCATTATTCTAATCTCTTTATATTCCCTCTTATTTTTTACTTCTACTTTCCTTTCCCACAACTGCTTCCTATTATATTTATTTTTTTTTCTGTAACATCTTTTCTTTTTTTGACAAGAAATTTCTGAGGTTACATCAAAGGACACTAAATGAACTACCAAAATTTCAGGAAAAATTCCATTCAAATGAAGTTTCACCAAATCACTGATATATCAAACATATAGTATAAAAATAAATGAAAATAAACCAAAGAGAAAACTGGGTTTGTGATTCTGAATTTACAGCAAAAAATATTTTCAAGGTTTGTGGGGGAGGGGAGGGAAACACTTTAGTAAGAAAAAATCTAACTAAAACAGATTTATTGAGGGTAACACTTAAAAAAATGATTTGGGTATTGATCATTTTTAATCTTCTGCTCTGAACAACTGGGAGATCTATTAAGCTTGAGCCTGCAATGAAAAGCAGGTCTGTTCTTTAACCTGCCCCAATTCACTTGGACATATTTTATATCTCAGGGGATTCAGCCACAAAGTCCATTAGAGCTTTGGAGGCAGTCAGGTCAAATCAATTGTCCATACTGCAGACAGGGTAACCATCATTTACTGTAATTCACCCCCGTCATGGTAGAGGAGAGGAAAGGTTAAAAGCTGTATTACCATGAGGACATCTCATCTATCTTTCAGTATATTGGTAATACCTAAACATTGCTTAAGGGACAGGATGTATGACCTTAAGTTCATTGCTCATTGGCTATCCACAAATTTTTTTATAATGATTCTTTGGATTTTTATTTTTAAAATACTTTTGAGTAAGAATTAGTAAGTATTCTCTTAAAAAAATCTGAAAATTTGCCCTGCCTGACAAGATATATGCAAAGTATAACTGAGTGCTTAGCAATGAAGCCTTGAATTATTCTGAATTGCTTGAATGATTGATTTCTCCTTTCTGCCCACCCTTTCCATCCCTCCCTCTGCCAACACCACCTCATATATAGATATATGCATGTGAGAAATAATTTGTATTTCTAGTTAAATAATAAAAGTTCAAACTAGGGAGTGATTAATTATTATTATTATCACTATTAATTAGTATTATTCAGTTTAACAGTGATCAAAGGAAGTTGGGGAACCTTGTTAAAAAAGAAACAAATCTCTCCTTTTCTGGAGAAATGTCATTGACAAACTTACTCAGAACTTGTAAAAAAAAACTTTCATGGCAGGCAGCAATATGGGCATAAAAACATTCTTAGCACTGTATCAAAGTGTATGGTCTTAATTCATAAATGTAGTGATTATACCATCTCGATGGTTTATAGTTTGCTCTACTTGAAATGCTATTGTGTTTATGATCTGAAGTTCAGTGTCCTGAAAAGTTGCTTCCTAGAAAAAATGGAGCATATTCATATTTAAAGGACAGACTTCACCCAGCATTTTTCACTTAGAGGTGAGAACAAAGGCAGTATTGATACTTCAATACTGCTTCCAAGAAGACTAGGAAGAGACAGTAGACAGAACTGGAAAGGTGAGTGATAGACCCTTCTTCAGAAAACATCACTAGGCAATTCCACATCTCTGAGAAAAGGGATTAATCACAAATGTCACACAGTCTCAGTGTAAGGAGATCACATCAAGTGATTTGACTTAGATCTACAAAGTAATCCTCTTTTCATAATCCCCAATAAGACCCAAAATTTATATATTGCTTTTATGCCAGGCACTGTGCTAAACACTTTGGAAATAACCTTTGATTCTAACAACAATCCTGCTGGGCAGGTGCTACTGTTATTTCCCATTTTACAATTGAGGAAATTAAGGCAAACAAATGTGCGTGTTCATTTGTTTTCAGTCATATCTAACCACACTTGGGTTTTTCTTGGAAAAGATACTGGAATGTTTTGCCATTTCCTTCTTCGGCTCATTTTACAGATGAGGAAACTGAGACAGACAAAATCAAAGGACTTGTCCAGAGTCACTCAACTAGTAAGTATCTGAGGTCAGATTTAAACTCAGGTCTTCTTGCTTCCAGATCTAGTGTTCTATCCTTCTATCCATTGCACAATCATCTACTTGTTTTTTTTTTTTTTAACTTTTAAGAATCAAATCAAAACATATTTCTTTATAATCTCTACCTGATACTCCTGGTTCTAATTTCTAGTGCCAAGCAGAGCAAATCAAGTTTTCTCATAATTATGATGATCTTCCTTTGCTTCTAGCAATGTTTTTAAAAAGTGTCATGAAGAACTACACAGTACTCAAGATGTAGGCTGATCATAGTAAAGCAATGGTTTCAGACTCAAATAGAAATGATTTCATTTTCCACATATTGACTTAGAAATCCACAAATTAATATTATATATATATTATATTATTTATGTACTTATTAAAATTTACCACTTGCAATTTTTTTTTCTGGTTCTTCAGCATTAGGAAATTTTGTTGACCAAAGGACCATGAGTTTGACACCTTTGGGGCAGAGTATATGGGACTCTCTCATTCTAGAGATTTCAATCCTTTAACATTTCACTGGATCCATAACATAACCAATGTGGATACCTTCTCCACTAGCACAGATCATTCCTTCCTTTGACTCCTTGTGACTCTAATACATGTTCTCCCATAAATCATCTATAGAGGGTCCATGAAATATGTGGAAAGCTTTCCTCTAGGTCTTTTGTCATTATGTAGATACTAGTGCAGCACTCAAACTGTCCACCTATATTTTTGCCTATTTTCTAATCAGATAATTCTTTGGTGTTATCTTTTATATTCCCCTTTGCTACATGTTGTCATTGATAATATATTATAGCCAACTTGTGCCCACCATACATTTCTTTATCATCCTTTGAGTCACCTGAAATTTTGATTCTTTTCAGATTGTATTGGTCTATAACTTGTACCAGTACAATATTATTGGAAAAAAACTAATTTGAAAAAAAAGGAGGGGGACTGTTTTTTTTTTCACAGAGTAGCATAAGGTGGTTGAAAGAGCTGTGAAATTTTCCATGCAATTGTATCCTCTTTATCCTTTATTCATTCAGTTTTAGACCCACATAATTTCTCATTGTTACAATCTATCCAAGATACATGCACAGATGGGCCAACTATATAGGCTCTCCTTTTAGCTATGTATTATAATATGAATAATACTTTCTTTATCCACATTTTTGGTTCATAGTTAAGCAAATATATTTCCACGGTTAGAGATAAAATGGAGGATACTCTATAGTTTTTAAGAGCTTGTAACAATCAGCATGATGACATCCATGAACAGAGGGATACAGAGGATACTGTCATTTAAAGTATCTCTCCCAGTTGAATTCTGTCCTGGATAATAGAGATAACTAAATTGTTTAGTGGCAGAGTCCTGGCCTGGGAATTAGGAAGACCAGAGTTCAAGTGTTTTCTCAGATACTTTTTAGCTGTGTAACTTGGGAAAGCCATTTAACTTCTGTTTACCTCTGTTTCTCCAACTGGGCAGATAATAACATCACCTTCCTCAGCATTGTTGTGATGATTAAAAGAGATAATACTTGTAAAGTACTTAGAATAATACTTAGTACATAGGATTTTCCTTCATGATTCCCTTTTTTCTCCTTGCTTTATATCCCCATTATAGTCATAGATACATATTTGCTGACTATATCTCTGTTTTATGCTTCATTTAATATTAATAATCATTAGATTATCAAAGTTATTTCCATTGCTACATTTCTCAAGGAAAATTATATATATATATATATATATATATATATATATATATATAACACATGTATATATACACATATTTATGTATACATACACACATCTATATTAATATGGGGGATATATTTTAGTCTCCTCACAGAATCTAACAATTGGAAGAGGCTTCAGAGGTATTCTAGTCTAATCTCTTCCTAGAAAAGGATCTCTCTAAAACATACCCCACAAAGTGATCTAGTCTCTACTTAAAGACTTTTATTGAAAAGGAACCTGCAGCATTTTGATGAGCTGTTAGAACATGTAGGCTTACAACCAGTCTATATATTTGCCTTTTTGACTTCTTTTTACTTTTAATTGTTTATTCTGTAACTAAATAACACTAGTTTAATCCTTTATCTATAAAATAGCCCTAACAAACACTTGAAGACTATCCAAAATACACCAACTCTTACATGTTTCTTATTCTCTAAGTTAAACATTACCACTCCTTTCAGTTGATTCCCTAAATGGTGTGATCTTGAGGTTCTTCATCATATTGGACACACTTTAGATTATCAAAATTCTTCTTAAAATGTGTCATTTAGAAATTAACACAACATGCAATATATGTCCTTATGAAAGCAGATTGGGGGGATTTTGATGTCCTTAGTACTCTGTTTTTCTTAATATAAACTGATATCATGTTAGACTTTTTAAAGTTATACCATATGCTGTACTTATTCAGCTTTCAGATCACTAATCCCTCCCAGATACTTTTTTAGACAAACTTGTTTAGCGTGACTCAACCATCTTGTACTTTCAAAGGGGACTTTTTGAACCCAAAGGTCAGATTTCAAGTTTATTTCCATTAAATTACATTTAAAAATCAGATTGAGTGTCTTAACCAATCAGATCTTTTTGAATGCAGTTTGTCTAATATGTCATTTAGTTTTGTGTCAACTGAAAATTTTGATTAAAATGTCAACCATGCCTTTATGTAAGTCATAAATAAAAGTTTTAAAGAGTACAGGGCCATGAACATTTCATTGAAATACTTTGTTTGTGATCTCCTTCATTCTAGAAATTGAACCTCTACTGACTAATCCTTGTATCTGTCTATTCAACTAGTTCCAAATTCACCTGATTGCACTTTATTGTATTCACAACTTTCCATGTTTTCCCACATATAGCAAATATTTTCTATATATCTGAAGCTTTCCTTTATTTTGACCACTGTGGTAAATGTCAAAAAAATTAAATTAGACTAGCATGGTGTGTTGTGGTTGAAGCTATACTAGTATCATTACTTTGTTTTCTAAACATTCACTAGCTACTTCCAAAATTTGTTAGGAAATCAAAATTGGGCATATTGGAATATAGGTTGCAGCCTTTACCTTCCTTTTTTAAAGCTTTATATGTATCTTGCATGTATCTTGAAAGCAGGAACTGGCTTTGATTTTCTTTTGTATCCCTGGTTGCTAGAACAGTGCCTAGCACACAGAAAACAATTATTAAATGCTTGTTGATTGATTTACTGGATTTATGGATCACACTATATAGAGATGGAAAGAACCTTATAGAATACCTTCTCCAACCATCTCATTTAACATAGAGAAAAGGAGACTCAGGGATATGAAGTGATTTAGTAGCAGATCCAGATTGGGAATGCAGTCCCTATGACTTCAAATTAATATCTCTTTTCATAACTCCACATGGCTTCTATTCTCCATAGTCATTCAAAAACCACTAACAGTGCTTGAGAAATCACATCTTTTAGTTCTTTCACTTCCTTCAGTGTATAATTTTCTTGGGTTTAGTGCAGTGGGCTCATAGAATTCAACTGAGTGTCTCTGATTTTCTCTTTATTTGTCCTGATTCACCTCCCTCTCTATCATTTTTTTTTTGCCCTTTCTAGTCCAAAGAATATTTGCTTAGGAAAAGAAAACAAAAACAGATTAAAGGTTGAGTAATTATACCTTCTCTTTATTGTCTTACATCATTATTTCATCCAATTTGATTTTGTGTTATCTATTTTTTTGATCTTCCCCTTTTCTCTAAGGCTAAAAAGAACTTTTTACTTTTTGGACAATAGAAAAATCAACTGCTATTTTTTAAATAATCAAAAGCAACAGACATTATTATAGGCTCTTTTATTTGTATACTATGATTGTGAAAATGGTTTGGAGTGCAATATTTACAAAACTTGTTCTTTTCTTATATTTTCATTATTTTATATTTTAATATATAAACTTTTATAGAGACTAGAAAATAAGTTTATAGCTCAGTCAGCTTTTGGTGTCATTCTGATCACTTTTTTAAAAGTAATATTACCATCTGGGACTTTTTCTAATTATTTGCTTTCTTTTCCTCTTTTTATTTATCTTAAGAAATAATGCAATATTTTTTTAAAATGTTGTCATCGGGGCAGCTAGGTGGCGCAGTGGATAGAGCACCAGCCCTGAAGTCAGGAGGACCTGAGTTCAAATCTGGTCTCAGACATGTAACAGCTGTGTGACCCTGGGCAAGTCACTTAACCCCAATTGCCTCAGCAAAAAAAAAAAAAAAAAAAAAAAAATGTTGCCATCATGGATTTCCTTAAATATATATGCATATACATATGTATAGACATATATGTATATGATCTTATATGGTTCCTCTTTTCATATTTGTCTTCTTCAGTGCAATTTTGACTCTAATGTTAGGTGCTAGATAGATGATATTCTCCAGTTGTCACTAGAGACAAACATATGAGAGCCCACTTCTAATTAACAAGGTGCTTAGACTGGTACAGTTTCCCATGTGGACTTTGAAGTAATGCATAAATGTTCTGTAATTATTTCCTTTATGCTTATTATAGGATGTAGAAAATGACTTTTGATTGGATGGAAAAGATGGGATGCAGTAAGAGGCACTTAATTTTCCAATTTTTCCTCCTTCCTTTGCCCCTCTTTTAGTCTTCATCTTTCTGTCTTCCTTTCACCTGCCCAACTGAGTTTGAGTGAATAGGAAAGAAGCCTTATAAATCTCCAGGTTTGGGGATAAGGGGTACTAGAAAATGACTGCTTCCAATGTTTCTCTCAGACCTTTGAGTTAGCACTCAGTGGAGGAAAAACAAAAATGATCTGCAGCAATAGCTTGATAATCTTAGCAAAGTATGATTTAAGGATGATTTTCTCTTTTTATATAGGAAAAATCATTGATTTGAAATAGTTTATCATTTTTCTCCTTAAAATTGGACTTTGAAGATTTTTAGACATGATAATTAGCTAGGATATACAGGGTTAAGTTTGTGGACAGTATTTTATAAATTTGAAATTGGCTTTCTGGGGAACTTTTCTCTCAGTATTCACTCTCCTTTAAGATCTTTTACAGAGATGTCTGTTATCTAGATGGAAGAGTAGTTTCTCATAATTAGCCTTAAGATGATACTTGTTCAGTTGACTTAGATGATAAAGGTTGTTTTCAAGTGCATAACCTAATCAGTGTAAATATTAATAATGAATATTTCAAAGAGCTGACATCTTACTCATTTAAAAGCAAAATAAAAACATTGTTCTTTTAATAGGTCAATTAAGAAGTCTCAGGTAGTTATTATCTACTTCAAAAAACTATTAAACCTTAATATATAAGGAAAATAAATTTTATTGTACTAATATTAATATGACTAGTTCTCTTACTGAAAAATGAATCTCTAAAATTGTAGTTGCTCTGTTGTTTTCAGTACAGAATAAGTAATAAATGGTTCTATAGGGTGGATCAGGGGCTTGTCTGTCACTTAGTCTTACTCCTACAGGCTTATGAAATAAGTCCATACTGGACTTATGAAATGGACTCAAGCAATTGAAAAATTAATTAAGATTTTTTTTAACCATCTACCATATTCCAGGCATTGAGATAGAACTTGGGGAATACAAATACAATAAATGAAATAGTCTCAACTGTTATAAATGACCAAAAATTAACTAAAATAATATTATAGACTAAAATATTAAGCCTAATATGTTGATTACAATGTTAATTCTAAAGAAAACTGTTATAGAAGTGCTGACAAATCTGCTCCTTTAAAATACTTCATTTGTTGACCTTTTAGTTTCATATCTAAGTACATTGTGATATTCTGCTTTAATGGGGGTCTTTAACCAATCTTCTTGCAAATATAATTTCTTCTATTGCTCCTTACTCTATCATGAAGGTTTTTCAAATAAGTTTGATCTAGGACCAGTGTAGCCCTTGGAAGTCAAAACTCATTACTTGCAGAAAAATCGATGTATTTCAGAATGAAAGGATTTCTGAGCTTTTTTGACTTTATAAGGTCAATTCTCTACTTTTTTTTAACTTTCTATAGGAAATAGTGCTTTGTGATCTATGTTCTTATTTCATTTCCTATTTCTTTCTTCCCCTTTCTTGATAGTTTCAATAAAATACTCTGGAGCTATTATAATTGCATGTGCTTTTTTTCCTCTTTTCCCTTTATCTTTATATCAAATTTGTCATTGGCTCCTACAAAGAAGGATGATGGACAATTATGAGCAATATTGTATCATAAAGGACAATGAAGTAGTGAAGGGCAAAACTGGTTTAAATGAAGTTTAACTAAAGATCCCTCAAAGCAAAATTATTTTATCATATTAACAGTAAACATGAATTGCTTTGCTCCTTCTCTATCAATGTTTATAGCTTTATTTTTTCTTGTTTTCTTGCTGTTGATGGTATTTTAAAATCAGGCTAAATTCTTCCACTATTCTTGTATTTATTCGAAAACTTTCTAGTGATACCTTATTTCAAAGAATGCTAGTTTTGGAAATAAATGTGTAGGAATATGTATATTAGTATGTACATATTATATACATGTATATAATATGTACATTTTGTATATATATACGTATATACATCCAATGTGTATAATATGAAAACGGCCTTTCTATATCTAACTTTGTATCACACTCTTACCTATAGATGCTCTTAAAATCATTTTTCTTTCTCTTTTGCACCTCTGAAGATATCTTGGTGTTTTCTGTCTGGATTTCTTTCTTAAGGACCAGACCTTAAACCCAAACCAATCTGATTCTAATTGGCCACCAATAGATCTTAGGCCAAGTTCCATTTGCTCATTGTTTGGGTCCTGATTGACTCAGATTGAACGTAAATAGCAATCATTTCTGTTTTGGCCAGAAATCTTCATTCAGATTTATTCATTCAATTATTTATTTATCTAGTTTTTTTTGGATTAAGTGAAAGAGGAGATTCTCTGCCTCAGTTGCTACCTAACCTTAATCATTGAATAGACGTAACCTCACTCAAAATGATACCTATTTTAAAAAAAATAAATGTTAAAAAGTTCAAGATCTTCCACTAGATGTAGGGCCATCTCCAGTCATCCTGATGTATATGTTGCTACCAGACCCAGATGGTTCTGGAGGGGAAAGTAAGGCAGGTAACCTTGCACAGCCCTCCCTCACTGCATGTCATGGCATCACCTCCCTGATGACATGGTCCTTCTTGAGAACCAAGAACAGACAAAAATCTTTGTAGGATTTTTAGAAAAATGAGTTTTATGTCAGATTTTTTTCTGGATCAATATAATCATGTAATTTGGGGTATTTTAATTTTAATGTAATTGATTTTATTAATCATTTGTACAACATGGTCTAATTCTTGCATACCTGATTTAATACAACTTGATTATGATGATTTTTTTAGCATATTGCTTTAGTTTTATCTGCTATTACTTTTTTAAAATCACTGTTCATTAATTTAATTGAGTAATATGGTTATCTTTCTTTGCCTTATTTCCTGGTTTTAAGATTATTTTCCATTTCATTTTGCAAAGTTCATTAAAGTGTTTTCCTTATCAAATTCTGAGAATTAACATAACTACTAATTTTCCCATAAATATTTAATAGAATTCCATTAGAAATCAGTGCAGAAGACTTTTTTTAAACATAGTTTCTTTTAGCTGGTTCAATTTCATTTTCTGAAGCAAAATATCTATGTTGTATTCTGTTAATTTGGGTATTTATCATCTTATAGATAAATTTCCTATTTTCTTTCTGAAATCTCAGTTTAGCTAGTATATAATTGTTTATGGCATGTTATGGTAATTCTTTATTCTTCTCTCTTTTACCCAGTAATTCACACTGTTCATTTTAATTGTGGCAATTTGGTTTTCATCTCTCTTCATTCTGTTTCCATTTAAGCTTTTGTCAAAATTGTTAATACTCCCAAAGAACTAGTTTTTACCTTTTAAAGTCTTGTTTTCTAATTTGTGCATTTATTTTCAATTAAAAAAATAATCTTTAATG
Source organism: Myrmecobius fasciatus (assembly GCA_023553655.1). NCBI lineage: Eukaryota > Metazoa > Chordata > Mammalia > Dasyuromorphia > Myrmecobiidae > Myrmecobius > Myrmecobius fasciatus. The sequence continues at coordinate 126,045 of JAJPUD010002314.1, read as the reverse complement.
GGGTTTGGGGGATTTGTTTGTTGTTATTGATCTTATTGCTTAACTGAACATTTAATTCATTAGTTTTCTCATTTTGCTAATGAATGTTTTTGGCAATTTGACTTTTCATCTAAGAACTAACTATTAGCTACACCCTAGAAATTTTTATATGAAGTTTCATCATATAACTTGTTCACAGTTATAAATGGTTTCTAGGTTTTCTTCTTTAGCCCACTCATTAAGTATAACTTAATTGTCTCCTTTTAGGCTTGTATGTTTTATTTATTTACTATTTTCATTATATCATGATATACAAAGAATATATCTCATATTTCTGAATTTTTGCATATGTTTATATTTTATGTGTGTTCTTTCTCATTGTCTCTTTTTGTAAGTGTTCAATGTAGTGTGCAGTGAAACATACAAATAGTTATTAATGGAAAGATAGTGCTAAAACTGATAAGAAGACAAAACCCAACAATATAATATACAAAAGAAACAAATCTATAAATAAGTTATATAAAGAATGAAAATGAGAATATGGAAACAAGTTTAAATACAACTTAGACAAAAGTATTAGGAAGCTTAAATAAGATAATGGATATAATGTATTTTGCAAATCTTAAACATGAAATATAAATTCTATATATCTATTTTTATTATTAGCTGCAGGTATTGTGATAACTTCATTCTCTAAGCCATCTACTTTATTCTTGCTGAGTTCAGCAATATTTATAGATAATTTAGGGATGTGCTTAAAATGTTTAACAACTGGACTTTCCTGGACTGAAAAAAATATTCATAAAGATATTAAGATTAATCTGCACTTTTTAATCTTAACACTTTTGTAAGTCTAAATAATCAACAAAACAATAAATTAAACCCTGATTGAAGTAGTGTTATATTACTGAGAATGTTTATAGTGAAAATGTAACAATGGTCTCATGCAAGCTGATTAGAGCTGCCCCTGGCCCACTCCTAGTTATAGGTACAGATATAAATTCCTTGATTTACCAGTTCAAAATATGTTATATCTTTTCACTTTAAATTGTTCCAAAAGTTTTTTCAATTTGTATATTTTCATTTCTATTTGCAATTATCTCAATTTTTGTACTTTGAAAGAACATTGAAATATACTAAAACTATTATTAATTTTTTTGCAATTAAATCAACTCTATGAATTTAAATTTAATGCCCATTTGTGCACATATATTCAATACTGATATTTCTTTTCTATGGTTCTTTTAAAATTCAAATAGAAATGGATTTCTATGGATTGTATATTCACTTAGAAAGATACAAATACATTATATTGTACTGAATTTTTATTTATTTTGTTAAACATGTTTCAGTTATATTTTAATCTGATTTGGTTCAGGCTCAGTTGGGAATTTGGAGGGCTACATGTTTGATATCTTTGCTTAATTTACTTTTATCTCTATTGGGAATTTTTTACTTTTGCTTTTTCTGAAAGAATAATTGCAAATCCTACTTCACTAAAAGTCATGTCAAAAAAAAAAAAAAGAAATTTAATTCCAGACTCTCTTTTTATCCTTTATATAGGGTCTTTATAGATGTCTTCCTTGTATGTATTATGTTGCTCAGTTTTTTTTTTAATCAGTTGTCACTCTTTCATTTAATTATATTGCTTAATGGTCTCATTTAAAATTATGATGGTTGGGTTTCTTTATTTTCTGCTTTTTTTTCCCTTTTGTATGCTTTAAAAAAAATATCTCTTCTCTTCAATACTTTTTCCCCTGAGGTAAGCTTTGCTTATCATGTTTAAAAGCTAAGTTACTTTTAAGAAGATCTACTCCCTTCCAACTTTTGTTTGTTTACTTTATCTCAAATTCTTTAAATTTCTTAAAATTGGTAATAAATGAAAGAAAGATATTATTTATTTTGTTTTCTATTCTGTTCTGTCCCCTTAATTATTGTAGGTTTTTTCCTTCTACCAATTCAAATATTTCAAATCTTCCCTTTCACATCCTATAACTGTCTTTAAAAAGCAAAAACAAAACAAAAAAACCCCTCCCAAAAGAGTTATGTCTTCTCCCATGACATTCTTTTACTTTATTACCTCATTACTTATTTTCTTCCAATTATAAAGGAGAAAACATAGGATATCCTAACTCACTTGATGAAGTCTTATAATATTTAATTATAAGTGATGAGATTTTAATATGGTAACAAGTTATTAATCAAACTGTAGGATTAAGACCACATGCAGTATTTTCTTTTTGAAACATTTATCCCTTTCTCTGTCACAATTAAAGGGAGCAAGCTTAACCTACAGACAGAATCTGTTCATTCTTTTGCAGGTATTTAAGTAGCTAAGTCCTAAAAGGATTTCAGCAGTTTGAAAATGGGATCCTTGGGAATATTTAAGTATTATATATATATATATATATATATAAATTGATACTATCAATATAGGTATTTCCAATCTAACTACTACTTCTAACAAAACAGATTGTCTTCTCATCCTTTTATTTCTGGTCCATGTTTGCATGGACCAGGTTCTCCAGAGGAATCCATCCTATGTATCAGAGACTTTCCTCCAAATTTCTTGATAATGTCTAGATACCAATGGAGTATATCGGCTGTCAATCCTTTGTTCATGTTATGACCAACTCAACTCCTTTTCTGTTGATATATTTTCCTAGTATCCCTATATTAATTCTGGAGGTCAGATAGGTGTATATAGTTGATATAATACCATTGAGTATACATTGCCAAAACAATCTACCCATTTTCCTACTCCTTTATAATTCCATCCCAGTTCATTGCCTATCTTCAGGGACTATTCAAGATATATATTATGACCAGTTCTATAGGCAAATAACACTAAATAACAAAGTAATAATTAATCTTTCATTTGGCAAAGATAGTACTTTGTTTACTTTAGGTAAGATGAAATGTGCCTTACAGTCAACAATGCAGTGGATAGAACACTGGGGCATGAGTCAGGAAAATTAATCTTCATGAGGCCAAATCTGGCCTCAGATACTTTCTGGCTGTGTGTATATATTTGGTCAAATTATTTCACCCTATCTGTCTCAGTTTCCTCATCTGTAAAATGGATAGTAGAAGGAACTCACAAACCATTCTAGTATCTTTGCCAAGAAGAGTTGGACATGATTGAACAATAACAACACATGAAAATGATATTTCCTAGCATGTATGTTATAATTTTTCTAGCTAGGTTTTGTCTGGATCCTTTAATCTCTAACTACCAGGGTTTCATGACCTTTGGTACAAATGTACTTGAAAGAATAGGCATGACTACCTAATACTTTGATATGTGTGGCACCTTAATACTTATAGAAACCTAGAGTCAGCACTTGGCCAAGAATTAGCCCAAGACATTCTTAACACAGGAGAACATCAACACTGACAATGAACTCTGTAATATGAGTGCCACTTCCAAAATACTAGCCCGGCATCCTGGGCGAATTTTTCTTTTATAGTCTGAATTTAAGCAACCTCAGGAGGGGAGAGAGATTGTTGCTGTCATTAATGTTCTTGGCAACAGCTGCTGCCTTCCTGTTCTACAGATCAATTGCCCTGCCTTCCCAATTGAGAGAAAACATTCACACATCTTGCATTTCACAGCAGGGACCTATGCTGAGCCAACTTTCAGCTCTTGCATATTGAAATCAAGAAATTAGAACCCACTTCAACAAACGAGTATCCTTTGCAGTCAAAGGATATTGACATAAATTTTCTTCCCTGCTGTCTCCTTGGATGTTTCATTTTAACATACATTTTCTTTCTCTAGGATCATTGGTTCTTTAATATTTTGAAGTAATTTGTTGTACTCTAATAACATGTCCCCATTTTAATTAGTGAATGACATACTTTTCCAGAAAATATGATGCTCTAATTGTGTAGGATAAATTTATATTTAATTAAAATCCTACTGTTGCTTTGCTTTTAAGAGTACTGAAACTGAGTTTTGGCATTATTAGCTCCTGACTATTATTGTTGGCTTGAATAAATTTGTATCACAGATCAGATGTATCATCCCTTTTAAACAGTTAAACTTGCCATACTCTTCTTTCAGCATTTCTTTAGGATAAAAGTATCCAGAGAGATCTTTGGTTTCAGAATAATTTATGTAAGTAGAGGGGCATAGGGGATACAGACTTGGTTTCAGGTCCTGGATTCAAGTTCTTTTTCTCATACACTGACTATGTGTAATTTCTCTGTCATCTGGAAACTTTCTAAGACTATGGGTTAGAGAAAGAGGGACTAAACTCCATAGGTAAAGGGAGTTCCCTATTGCAATTAAATCAAGATCTAGATCTATGATATGATCTAACGCCTTCCTTTTCAATATATTTATATTCTCCTCTCCTCTATGCTCTCTATGGTATAGCCAAAATATCCTTCTCTCTATTTCTTATACACAACCTTCTGTCTCTGAAAACTTGAACTTTGCTATGATTGTTCCAAAAGTTGCTAGTGTTTTCTTCTCCAAGGTTCCTTGGTATTTATCACATATGCCTATAAAAGTATGTGTTGTTTCTTCCAGAAGAAGGTAAGATTCTTGAGGTTATGTACTGTATTCCTATCCTTCTCAGTCAGTCAATTAGTCAATAAACATTTACTTGGCACCTACTATGTGTCAGGCACTGTGCAATACAGGGAAAGGCAAAGTATGGCCTCTGATTTTTAAATAGTATTTAATTTTAAAAATATATGCAAATATATTTTTCAACATTCACCTTTGTAGAACCTTGTGTTCCAATTTTTTCTCCTCCTTTCCTCTCTTCTCTGCAATAGAGCAAGCAATCTTGCAAACAAAATAAACAAGTAATAGGTTAAACATATGCAATTTTTCTAAACTCATTTTTATATTTTCATTCTGCACAAGAAAAAGTAGATCAAAAGGGAAAAACACAAGGAAAACAAAGAACAACAACAAAATGTAAAAAGCTATTTTTTTGATCTACATTCAATCTCCATAGTTCTTTCTCTGGATGTGTTTGGCACTTTCTATCACAAGTGTATTGGAACTGTCTTGAATCACCTCATTATTGAAAAAAGCCAAGTGCATTCCTGGTGATCATAATCTTGCGGTTACTATGTACAATGTCCCCCTGGTTCTACTTCACTCAATATCTTTCCAGGTTTTCCTTAAATCAGCCTGCTCATCATTTCTTGTAGAACAATAATATTCCATTACATTCGTAAAGCATA
>JAJPUD010002314.1:95879-120851 GCA_023553655.1 Myrmecobius fasciatus | reverse complement strand
GCAATAAACATGTTCTGAGTTAGGAAGAGTGTGAGAATTAGTATGTAGGCCAGTGTCACTGGATTGCAGAGTATATGGAGGAAAGAGGAAATGTAAAATATAAGACAACCAGAAAGACTGATAGATTAAAGTTCTTGTGATTTGCTATTCTTGGAGAGTTTATAAAACTTAAAAAAAATCCATAATAATCATGTTATAAAAAATAGACAAAAACCCTCAAGAAAAATTAAAAATATAAAGAAAGTATCCTTCAATTTTTATTCATGTTCCATCATTCTATCTGGGGGTAGGTAGCATTTTTTTTATAAGTCCTTCAGAGTTGTCTTGGATCATTGCATTGATGAGAATAGCTAATTACACCCAACTGATCATCTTACAATGCTGCTGTTACTTTGCACACAGTACATTTCACTTTGCATCAGTGCATATATTATCTTTCCAGGTTTTTTGAGAGTACCCTGTACATTATTTCTTAAAGCACAATAGCATTCCATCATAACCACATACCATAATTTGTTCAGCCATATCCCAATTGATGGATATCCCCTCAGTTTTAAATTCATCACCCCACAAAAGAACTGCTATAAGTATTTTTGTAACGTAGGGTCTCTTTCCTTTTTTTGTAAAACTATTTTTTTAAAGTTATATTAATATTAGGAAAGAATACTTCTGTCCTGGCAATGTACACAGGATAGATCTATTCTCCGTCTTTCTTTCTTTGTACATCATATGCCAATTAATGTTTCTCCCACTTGTGTAACTTCATGTTCAGAAATAAACACTCAAACCAAAGCATTCATGAACGTCCATTTTTATATCTAGCATTTAAATTCATTAAACAGAAATTATAAATATAACCTAAAGGAAAATAAAACATTTGACATCTGCCCTCTTGGACAATAAGTTTAATAAAGGGGAGGCAAAATATTCACCATGTACATGGTTTCTCTGTTGAAGGAAGTTCATCACAAATCAGACATATTACTCTGCCTTCAGTTTTCTGGACTGCTAAGCAAATTGTTCATTATCTTCCTTACATTATATTTCTGTGTCCATTTGTCATTCCTTCTTGATAGATTTCCACTTTCCCTCTTTAGGACAAGGAAGAGTAAACTTTTTTCCCCAGAGACAGTGAGGGCCTAATTGATTCTGCATAAGTACTAAAGATCACTGTCTGTGGAGAAATGGTCTCTACTGCTTTCCACTTAAATGAAAAAAAATATATATGTATATATATAGAACAGGAGTAAAAAGAAGATAAAAAAATTGTATGATGGAGGAAGAAGGTATGATGTTTTCATGATGAGAGTGAGAGATAACAAATGACTGAACAGTGCTCCATTGTAATCTTAGTGACATCTGGAAGAAGCAAGGAATACTTCCCAAACACTGGGTAAACTCCAATATGGCGATCTCAGGAAAGGACATGGACAAGAGTCACAAAGAGTGGGCAGGCATGCATGGATTGTGATCGGCTTAATGGTCAGGAATTTCCAAATAGATGAGTGTACAAATCTATTTCAGTTTTTCAGCAAATCTTTAACATCTGTTAAAGATAGGATCATTCATATGGGTACAAGCTTAATCAGGCAGGAGATAAAAGTTTATAATCAAATATTGGCATTTTCTATTGCCAGACCTTCAATAACAACAAACAACAAGTTGCATGATGAGAATGAAATAATAAAGATGCCTCTTTGAAAGATATAGTGATGCTGAATGATCTCAAGAAGGAAGAGTACAATTGTTTTTCCATAGGACAAAGTCAAGAGAATTTCCATCTACTATTATAAACTAATTTATTAAAAAAATTTAACATAAATAAACAAAATTCTGTTACTGCTGTGTAATGAAATTGCTCCTAAAAGTCAAATAAATAGAGTGGCATAGAGTAATTGGTTGGTCCTATATAAGACTTTTTGATATTTATCTTGGCATAAATAGCAGCCAAATAAATGGAACACTTTCCTGTTAAACAATAAAAGGTGAGGTAAATGAAAAAAAAATAAAAGGAATATGAATAATTTATTTATTAGATATATTTCAATGCAGGTCAGTAGATTATGGTGAGAAAACTATCACGTTGTAACTGCTCATGATTTGGCTAAAGATGTAGATATATTTACTATATGCTAGAACTATCTTGTTACAAATTTGGAAACTAATCTATCAAGGCAGATGAAGCAATGTGGTATAATGGGAAGAGGCTTTGGATTTAGGGGATATGTATTTAAATCCTGCCATCCTATGCCTATACTTACTGCTTATGTATACTATTAGGACAAGTAACAACTTTGGACTCAGTTTTTGTTTTTTGTTTTTGTTTTTGTTTTACTTGTAAAATAAGGCAGTTTTACCATATGGGCGTTAAAGTCCCCTTTTGCTCCAAATCTATTGTCCTATTAATTGTACACAAGGGCTGATTTAGTTAACAATTACTTCAGCTCCAAGTCACCCAATGACAATGTTTTCTTGAGTGGTTCAAGGAAATCATGAGCAGCAGCAACAATAAGCTACTTTCCTAAACCCAGATCAGATAAAATAAGAGATTAAATCAAGGCAGCACTAAAATTTAAATGATGGAAAGGTCATTGACAATCTTTACCTAAAATATACTCTAGAAATTATACCTAACAAACTAGATTTCAAAAACAGCACTGAAATTTCAAATGCCTTTGAAAATGATATGGGCATACTTAAACTGGAATTTTAATGCTCCTTTTGAGTTTGAACCAAATTGTACCAAAATAGAGTAATCCAACAAATCTGGTGCCTATTATACCCATAATGAATGATCACATTCTCTCACATTATTTGACAGAAAGCATAGAAACCATTTCAGGACTTGCCTTCAGCAGTGTATGCAGGGTTCGTTGCCATAAAATCAACTATGGGAGAAAAGGTGGGCCTTTCCTAGTATATCCATAAGGTCATATGTCAGATGCCATCAAGATAAAGGTGACCAGATTGCTATTGAAAGTCTGCAGAAAGACACTAGATGATTGCACCAATAACTGGTTCCTCCATAGAGTAGAAAACTTGAGTGTCATATTCACCCATTATGAAGCAATAAAAAAAGGGAATGTGAAAAAGCAAAAACATATTAAAAATTCTAGATTCTCTTAATCAACAACTGAGTATAAATGCCAAAAAATTATGGAGTCAAAGCTGCAGAAAAATGAAAATAAACCATACATTTGTAGTTAAAAAACATACAAACAAAAAACTTGTAGGTTGAGAAATTAAAAAAATCTGAGTTAAGTGAAATATCCTAGAAAAGAAAAAAAAAATTCTAGTCATCTTTATAATCACAAGAAATTCAACACAACACAATTGTAAGTTGGCTCAAACCCCGCCCCCCAGAAAACTTATATATCATTAATAAAATCAGTAATAGGAAAGTCATGTTAAAGGAGGTAGGTAACAGAAACTTAGTTTCTCTGTAAAATAGGAAAGCAGCAAATCCAGATAATATGCATAATTGTTGGTTCAAATATTTTATAATAGTCCATGAACGACTAGCAAAATGCTTTGTCTGCTTCCTCTGAGAATATAATCAATCAGTCAATTAGTCATTAAAACATACTATATGTGAGGCATTGTACTGAATGCTTTATAATTATCTAATTTGATCCCCTTAGAGGTAAATGCTATTATTATTCCCATTTTACTGAGGAGGAAACTGAAGTAAATAGTACCCTTTCTTGGGTTTTTTAAGCTGGATTTGAACCCTGACTCCATGTGTAGCACTTTAAGCCTTATTCCACCTTTCTTAAGAGACTATATGTATGTGTGTATGTATGTATTTATGCACATGTAGATTATATACATGTATACATATACACACACTTATAGTATTTATATACACTCACACTATATATAAATAAATAAATATATATTATACACACACACGTATATATTTTCAAAAGATGAGAACATTGGTGAGTTCTCTAAGTATAGACCAGTTATATCTTTAAATACTTTGTGTATATCTTCTGGTTCCAATATATCAGAGTAAGGAAGGAATCCTCTAAAGTCCTAATTCCCTAGAAAACCACCTCAGAAGTGATCTAAGTATAGAAAAATAGTTTACTAGCCCAACTGTAAAGGTTTGTCTCAATTGTATAAGAGGAGAATGAGGTTCAGGGTAGCCATCAGTAAGACATTGTTACTATAGCAAGTCAGCAGTAAGTTCCCACCTGTGGAACAGTTCAGAAGCTAAATCCCACACCTAGGGGAGGCTAACAAGGAGGTTCTACCTTCCAGTTTGAGTATGGTTTCCTCCAGAAGAAACAAAGAACTAAGACCTGAAGTCCAGTAAAAGCTTGCAATAAGACCCAGAACCCCAGTGCAAAAAGCTTGGGACAGTGCAGTAACTAAGCCCAATTCTCTCTCTCTCTCTTTTTTTTTTTTTGCTTTTTGCTGAGGCAATTGGGGTTAAGTGACTTGCCCAGGGCCACACAGCTAGGGAATGTTAAGTGTCTGAGACCGGATTTGAACTCAGGTCCTCCTGACTTCAGGGCTGGTGCTCTAACCACTATGCAACCTAGCTGCCCCAACAAAGCCCAATTCTCACATAATTCTCACACCAAGTAACAAGAAAGGAGAAAAATTAGCAAAAATAAAAAAAAGAAGCTTGACTATAAAAAAATCACTATGGTAATAGGGAAGATCATGGCATAAACTTAGAAGAGGACAAGTTAGGAAAAGAAATTAGAGTAATGCAAGAGAATCATGAAAAAAAGAATCAATATCATGGAATAAGACATAAAAAAATTTACTAAGGAAAATGCCATCCCCTCAAAAATAGAATAGACTAAATGGAAAAGAAAGAAAAAAGCTCATTGAAGAAAATAATGCCAGAAATATTAAAATTGAACAAGTGGAAACTAATGACTCCATGAAACATCAAGATACAATAAAACAAATTCTAAAAAGGAAAAAAAAATTCTCATTGGAAAAGCAACTAAGCTAGAGCACAAATCTAGAAGAGATAATATCAGAATTATTGGATTACTTGAAAACCATGTTTAAAAAAAGGCCTGGTCAATCCAAAATTTGAAGCTAAGTGCCCTGAAGGAATGGTGTAAATTATCCCACATAAAGCAGGCATAAGAAAGTGATCATAATCGAAGGGAAAATTGGAATGGAATAGGGTTGAAAAAACTTAAACCTTAGTTTCATCAAAAAATTGGCTCAAAGAGGAAATAATAAACACATTTAATTGGATAAAAATCTTACCCTATAAGGAAGCAAAAAGGGATGGGGATAATAGAAGAGGGGGGGAGATTGAGGGAGACTGATAAAAGGGAAGACATATTGAGGAAGGTGGTGATCAAAAGTAAAATACTTTTGAGGAGGGAAAGGATGGGGGAGCAAGAGAGAGGGGGAGATATACAAATGAAAAATAGCATGGAAGTAAATACACAGTTAGTTATTGAAACTGTAAATGTGAATGAAATGAATTCTTCCACAAAACAGAAATGGATAATAGAATGTATTAAAAACCAGAATCCTATATATACTATTTATAAGAAACACTTTGAAGTAGAGAGTTACATAAAGGTAGAGATAAGAGGCTGGAATAGAATCTATTATGCTTCAACTAAAGCAAAGAAAGCAGAGATAGCAATTCTGATTTCAGATATAACCAGACCAAAAAAAATAAATCTGATTAAAAGAGATAAAGAAGGAAGCTATATATTCATGAAAAGTACCACAGATAATGTGAAACATATATACACCAAATGGTGGACATCTAAATTTTTGAAGGAGAAATTGAATGAGTTATAGGAGGAAGTAGATAATAAAACTATACTAGTAGGGGGCCTCAAATTTCCATTCTCAGAATTAGAAAAATCTATCCAAAAAATAGATAAAAAGGAAGTTAAGGAGATAAATAAAATTCTGGATAAGTTAAATAAGATAGATCTCTGGAAAAAAATTGAAAGGAAATAAAAAATATATATCTTTTTCTTAACAGTACATGGCACCTACACAAAAACTGACCATATATTAAAAGTAATGTCTTCAAGTACCTTTCTCCCAAATACCTTTAGCCTCCATTCTGAGCTGCTTTTCTTGTCCTAAGTTCAGAGATATGTCTTTGATCTATTATAGCTGAGTTTTCATTTTGTTTCAGTCTCACAAGAAACTTTATCAAGGTATTTAATAAGTCTGTCTCTGCTATTGTATATAGAAAAGGGAAGTTAGTAAGCCAAGCTACTGTAAGTTTCTTTTTTATTAAAGCTTTTAATTTACAGAATATATGACTAATTTTTCAACTTTAATCTTTGCAAAATTTTCAATTCCATATTTTTCCCTCTTTCCCCCCACCCTCTCCCCTATGTATTAGGTAGTCTAATACATGTTAAATATGTTAAAATATATGATAAATTCAACATATGTATACATATCTATAGTTATTTTGCAGCACAAGAATAATTGAATCTAGAAAGAGAAAGAAAAAAAAACCTAAGAAGGAAAAAAAAAACCAAGAAAGTGCTAAAATGTTATGTTGTTGTCCAAATTCAGTTCACATAGGCCTCTCTCTGGATATATATGGCTCTCTTTATCACTGAACAATAGGAACTGGTTTGAATAACCTCATTTTTGAAAAGAATCATGTCCATCAGAATTGATCATCGTATAGTCTTGTTGTTGCCATGTATAATGATCTCCTGGTTCTGCTTATTTCACTTAGCATCAGTTCATGTAGGTCTCTCCAGGCCTCTATGAAATCATCTTGTTGGTTGTTTCTTACAGAACAATAATATTCCATAACATTCATATGCCATAATTTTTTATTAAAACTTTTTATTTGCAAAACATATGTATGGGCAATTCTTCAACATTGACCCTTACAAAGCTTTCTGTTACAAATTTTTCCTCCCTAGTCCCCACCCCTCCCCTAGATGTCAGGAAACCCACTACATGTTAATTATGTTAAAATACTTGACAAATCAAATATATGTATACATATTTCCACACTTACCATTGTTATGCAAGAAAAATTGTATCTATGAGAAAAAAATCAGAGAAAGGAAACACAATGCAAGCAAACATCAATAGAGAGCATGAAAATGTTATGTTGTGGTCCACATTTCATATCCCTCTCTCTGGGTGTATACAGCTTTGTTCACTGAAAAATTGAAACTGGTTTGAAACATTTCATTATTAAAGAGAGCCATGTCCATCAGAATTGATCGTCATATAGTACTGTTGTTGCTGTGTATAATGATCTCCTGGTTCTGTTCATTTCGCTCAGCATCAGTTCATGCAGGTCTCTCCAGACCTCTCTGAAATCATCCTGCTGGTCGTTTCTTATAGAACAATAATATCCCATAACATTCATATACCATAATTTGTTCAGCCATTCTCCAATTGATGGGCATCCATTCAGTTTCCAGTTTCTTGCTGGCTGCCACAAACATTTTTGTCCATGTGGGTCCCTTTCTCTCCTTTAAGATCTCTTTGGGATGTAGGGCCAGTAGAAATACTGCTGGGTCAAAGAGTATGCCCAGTTTGATAACTTTTTAAGCATAGTTCCAAATTGCTCTCCAGAATGGTTGGATCACTTCACAACTCCACCAACAATGTATCATTGTCCCAGTTTTCCCACATCCCCTCCAATATTTGTCATTTTCTTTTTCAGTCATCTTAGCCAATCTGACAGGTGTGTAATGGTGTCTCATAGTTGTCTTAATTTGCATTTCTCTGATCAATAGTGATTTGAAGCACCTTTTCATATGATTAGAAAGTTTCAACTTCTTCATCTGAAAATTGTCTGTTCATATCCTTTGGCCATTTATCAATTGCGGAATGGCTTGAATTCTTAAAATTTGAGTTAATTCTCTATATATTTTAGAAATGAACCTTTGAATGTGAAAATGTTTTCCCTATTTATTGCTTCCCTTCTAATCTTGTCTGCATTAGTTTTGTTTGTGTAAAACCTTTTTAACTTGATATAATCAAAATTATCTATTTTGTGATTGGTAATGATCTCTAGTTCTTCTTTGGTCATAAATTCCTTCCTCCTCCACAGATCTGACAGGTAAACTATCCTTTTTTTCTTCTAATTTGTTTATACTATCATTCTTTATGTCTAGATCATGAACAATTTTCGACCTTATCTTGGTAAAAGGTGTTAGGTGTGTGTCAATGCCTAGCTTCTGCCATACTAGTTCCCAATTTTCCCAGCTGTTTTTGTCAAATTGTGAGTTCTTATCCAAAATTCTGGGGTCTTTGGGTTTGTCAAATACTAGATTGCTTACAGTCATTGACTCTTTTGTCCCATGAACCTAACCTATTCCACTGATAAACTACTCTGCTTCTTAGCCAGTTCCAAATGGTTTTGATGACTGCTGCTTTATAATATAGTTTTAGATCTGGTACAGCTAGGCCATCTTCACTTCCTTTTTTTTCTTCATTAATTCCCTTGAAATTCTTAACCTTTTGTTCTTCCAGATGAATTTTGTTGTTATTTTTTCTAGATCAGTGAAATAATTTCTTGGGAGTTTGACTGGTATAGCACTAAATAAATGCATTAGTTTAGGTAATATTACCATCTTTATTATATTTGCTTGATCTATCCAAGAGCAGTTGATATTTTTCCAATTGTTTAGAAATTTACGTGTGGAAAGTGTTTTGTACTTTTGCTCATATAGTTCCTGACTTTCCCTGGGCAGATAGATTCTCAAATATTTTATACTATTGACAGTTATTTTAAATGGAATTTCTCTTTGTATGTCTGTCTTGCTATTGCATTTTATTAGTGATGTATAAAAATGCTGATGATTTATATGGATTTATTTTGTATCCTGTAACTTTGCTAAAGTTGTGGATTATGTCTAATATTTTTAGTTGATTCTCTAGGGTTCTGCAAAGAGTAATAATTTGGTTTCCTCATGACCTACTTTAATTCCTTTAATCTCTTTTTCTTTTCTTATTGCCAAAGCTAGCATTTTTAATACAATATTGAACAGTAGTGGTATTAGTGGGCATTCTTGTTTCACCCCTGATCTTATTGGGAATGGTTGCAGTTTATCCCTATTACATATGATGCCAGCTGGTGTTTTTAAATAGGTGCTACTGGCTATTTTAAGGTAAAGTCTATTTATTCCTATACTCTCTAATGTTTTTAATAGGAATAGATGTTGGGTTTTATCAAATGCTTTTTCTGCCTCTATTGAGATAATCATGTGTTTTTTGTTAATTTGGTTATTGATATAATCAATTATGCTAATAGTTTTCCTAATATTGGACCTTCCCTACATTCCTGGTATAAATCCTATTTGGTCATAGTGTACTATCCTGGCGATGATTTTCTCTAATCTCTTTGCTAATATTTTATTTAAGATTTTTGTATCAATATTCATTAGGGAAATTGTTGTATAATTTTCTTTCTCTGTTTTCACCCTACCTAGTTTAGCTATCATCACCATATCTGTGATATAAAAGGAATTTGATAGGACACCTTCATTCCCTAATTTTTTCAAATAGTTTATATAGTATTGGAATTGTTCTTTGAATGTTTGGTAGAATTCACATGTAAATTCACTTGGTCCTGGGAATTTTTTCTTAGGTAGTTGATTAATAGCTTGTCCTATTTCTTTCTTTCTTTTTTTTTTCTAAAATGGGACTATTTAAGTAATTTATTTCCTCCTTTGTTAAACTGGGAAATCTATATTTTTGTAGGTATTCCTCCATTTCACTTAGGTTATCAAATTTATTGGCATGAAGTTGGGCAAAATATCTCCTAATTATTTCTCTAATTTCCTCTTTATTGGTGGAAAGTTCTCCCTTTTCATTTTTGGGACTACCAATTTGATTTTTCCCTTTCCTTTTTCTAATCAAATTAACTAGAGGTTTATCTATTTTTTTGTGTTTTTTTTTTCATAAAACCAACTTCTAGTTCTATTATTAATTTTTTTTTACTTTCAATTTTATTAATCTCTACTTATTTTTAGGATATCAGGTTTGGTATTTGATTGAGAGTTTTAAATTTGTTCTTTTTCTAGCTTTTTTAGTTGCAAGTCCAATTCATTGATTTTCTCTTTCTCTATTTTATGCAGCCTTCAATCTGTATGTACTTCCACTTTATGAGAGAGTTCATCCCATTCACATTCACAGTTAAAATAACTAATTCTGTATTTCGTGCCATTTTATTTACCTAAGGTATGCTTCTCTTTCCTATGTCCCTTCCCTCCTTCCCAGTATTTTGTTTTTAATGACCAATTCCCTTTAGAGCCTCTCTTCCTTTTTTACACCTTTCCCCTAATTCTTCTGTTTTCCCTTCTATTAGTCTTTTCCTTTCTTTTCCTCCTTTCCCTCCTATTTTCCTATAATGGGAGACACCAAATATATCTGATATTCTTTCTTAGAGCCAAATCTGATGAGAGTAAGATTCACACAATGCTCACTCTATTCCCTTGTTTCTCTCAATTATAATAGGTTTTCTTTGCATCTTTGTGAAATGTAATTTCCCTTATTTTACCTCCTTTTTATCTTCTTCTAGTGTGATCCCTTTTCTATCTCTAATTTCTTTTTCATATTATCATAATAAAATCTAATTATACCCACATTCTCTAAGTATACCCATAACAGAAATATAGTTCTCAAGATTTTTTTCCCTTTTTCCCTTTTTCTGATTCACTTGAGTTCTGTGTTTAGAAATCAGTTTTTTTTTTTTTCAGATCTGGTCTTTTCATTAGAAATAGATGAAATTCACCTATATCATTGAATGTCCATCTTCTTCCCTGAAAGATAATGCTCATTTTAGCTGGATAACTTATTCTTGGCTGTAATCCCTGTTCCCTTGCTTTTCAGAATATCAGATTCCAGGCCCCTTGATCCTTTAAAGTGGCAGCTGCTAGGTGCTGGGTAATCCTAATTGTGGCTACTCAATATTTAATTTTTTTTTTTGGCTGCTTGCACTATCTTTTCCTTGGTATGATAGTTCTAAAATTTATTCACAATATTTCTAGGGGATTTAATTTTGGGGTCTCTTTCAGGAGATGATTGGTGGATTTTTTCAATGGCTATTTTACCTTCTGATTCTAAAGTATCAGGGCAGTTTTCTTTTATGATTCCCTGAAAGATGATGTCTAGGTTCTTTTTTTCATCATGGCTTTCAGGAAGCCCTATAATCCTTAGATTGTCTCTCCTAGATCTATTTTCCAGGTTAGTTGTTTTTCCTAGGAGATATTTCACATTTTCTTCTACTTTTTTCATTTGTTTGTTTTTGTTTGACTGATTTTTGAAGTCTTTTTGAGTCATTCACTTCCATTTGTTCAATTCTAATTATTAGTGTATTATTTTACTCAGTTACCTTTTTAAACTCTTTTTGCAATTGGCCAATTAATTTTTTTTGTTCATTTCATTCTTTTTCAATTCTTTTTTGCAATGATCTCATTTCATTTCCCCATTTTTCTTCTAACTCTCTTTTAAGATCCTTTATGCAATCTTTGAAGAAAGCCTTGTGAGATGGGGACCAGCTCTTGTCTCCCTTTGAGGCTTTTTCTCAAATTGCTTTACCTTTAGGGACCTCAGTATTTGAAGTCTGTTCTCTCTTTCCATAAAATTTATCTGTGATGAGAGTTCTTTTTGGTTTTCTATTCAAGACAAAGGAGGGACAGCTGCTTTAATCTGTCCTGGGGCAGTTCTGCTGATTGATTGATTGATTGATTTCTAGTTCTGGGCAGTTTGACTGATTAATGAATTGTTTTAGAGTGCTGTGTAATGGCAGCTAGGTCTAGCGCTCCCTCAGGAGCTCAGTGGTTCATAATCTACCTTCCACAAAAGGCAGATCTGCCAAAACACCTGACAGATTGGCCCAAGAGACCCACAGAAGACCCCAGGTATATGGAAGCCACAATGTTCCTAATCTCTGCTTCAGCTCCCTGCCCTGGTCTCCCTGTGCTGCTGTCTAAGTCAGGCAGAATGTCCCCCTGCCCAATTGAAACAGACCTGTTCTGAAGTTCTTCCAAAGTATCTTCTTCTGGAAATGTGTTGTACTCCAAATATTTGTGGATTTTTTTTTTACCACAAAATCAGTTTAGAGGCTTAATCTGCTGTTGGTTTGAGGGAAGGTTAGAGGAGGTTACAGAGAGTAGTGGCTGCTCTCTTTCATCTTGGCTAACCCCCCATAACTCCTACTACTGTAAGTCTCAAAACCTGAAATGGATTCTTACCTCCTGGCCCTCTACAATTGTGCATAGTTTGATAGTCTTTTAGGCATAGTTCCATGTTACTCTCCAGATTGATTTGATCAGTTCACAACTTCATCAACAATATATTGCCCCGGTTTTCCACATCCCCTCCAACATTATCTTTTCCTATCATTTTAGTGAATCTGTGAGGTATTCTACCAAATATTTAAATAACCATTAATCCTGTAGTATATAAACTAATTTGAAAAATAGATGAAGAAGGAATTCTACCAAATTTCTTTTATAATACAAATATGGTGTTAATACCCAAACCAGGAAGAGTCAAAATGGAGAAAGCAAATTGTAGACCAATTTTCCTAATGAATATGGATGCAAAATTTTAAACAATTATTAATGAAGAGATTATAGCAATTTATCATGAAGATAATACACTGTCCAGGTAGGATTTATAACAGGAATGCAATGCTTGTTCAATATTTAAAAATCTATTAGCATAATTCACCATATCAATAACAAATTAAATTAGAATAATACAATTATGTGAATAGATGAAAGAAAAGCCTTAGAGTAAATACAGCACTCATTCCTATTAAAACATTAGAGAGCACAGTAATAAATTAAGGTTACCTTAAAATGATAAGTAATATTTATCTAAAACAATCAATCAACAAGCAGTATTTGTAAGATAGATAATCTGGAAACCTTATCAGTACAATTATCAGTGAAGCAAAGATGCTCATTATCACCTCTGTTATTTAGTATTGTATTAGAAAGTTAACTATAGCAATAAGAGAAAGATAGAAATTAAAGGAATTAACATGTGCAATGAGAAAGCAGGGTACAAGATAAACCTATACAAACTATCAGCATTTCTATATTTTATCAACTAAGTCCAGCAAAAAAAAAAGATACAAAAGGAAATTACATTTAAAATAATTGTAGACAATATGAAATACCTGGGACTCTACCTGCCAAGACAAACCCAGGAACTAACTATAAAACATTTTCCACACAAAGTCAAATGTAAACAATTTGAAAAATATTAATTGCTCATGGATAGGATGAACCAATATAATAAAAGTGACTGTTCTACCTAAATTAATCTATTTATTCAATGTCATATCACTCAAACCATCAAAAATATCTTATAGAGTTAGAAAAATTAATTAGAAAATTCATCTGGAAGAACAAAAGCTTAAGGAATCAGGGAAATCAATGTGAAAAAAAAATGTGGAAAAGGTAGTCTAACTATACCAGATCTCAAACCGTATTATAAAATGGTAATTATCAAAACTATCTGGTAATGTCTAAGAAAGTGAGTGGTTAATTATTGGAGTAGATTAGGCACAAATTACATTATACTAAGTGACCATAGTAATCTGTTATATGATAAATCTGAAAGTCTAAGATTTTGGAACAAAAACTCATTATTTGACAAAAACTGCTGAGAACACTGGAAAATAGGCAGAAACTAGGTATGACAACATTTTACAGTGTATACCAAGATAAGGTCAAATTGAGAATATGATTTATGCATAAAGGATGATATTATAAGCAAATTGCAAGATCAAAAGATATTTTATCTGTCAGATTTATGGATAAGGGAAGACTTTTGGACCCAAGAAGATATAGATAGCATTACAAAATTACAACAGAGAATTTTGATATTATAAAATTTTTAAAAAGTGCAAACAAAACCAATGCAACAAAAATTATAAGGAAAGCAGGAAACTGGGAATACATTTTTGCAACAAGTGTTTCTGATAAAAGCCTCAATTCTCAAATATATAGAGAACTGAATCAAATTTATAAAATTTGAAGTCATTCCCCAATTGATAAATGGTCAAAAATCATGACTCAGTTTTTACACAAATCATAGCTATCTATAGTCATATTAAAAAAAATTTCCAAAGCACTTTTGATCAGAGAAATGAATGTTAAATGAAGTCTGAGGTACTACCTCATATCTATTAGAATGGCTAACGTGACAAAAAGTTAGATGTTGGAGGGGATGTGAAAAAACCAGAACACTAATGCATTGTTGGTAGAATTGTAAACTGATCCAACCATTCAGGAAAGACATTTGGAATTATACCAAAATCCAGCAAGAAGACTTCTAGGTTCATATTCCAAAGAAATAAAAGAAGGATAAAGAATTAATTGATAAAAAGTATTTTTAACAGCTCTTTTTGTGGTGATTAAGAATTTGAAATTGAGAGATTGGCCATCACTTGGAGAGTGGCTAAACAAGCTGTGGTAAATTATTTTAATGGCATATTATTGTGCTATAAGAAATGACAAGCAGGATGATTTCAGAACAGCCTTGGAAAGGTTTACATGAACTCATGCACAGTAAAGTGAACAGAATTAGGAGAATGTTATACTCACTAACAGCAATATTGTTAGATGAAGAATTGTTAATGACTTAGCTATTCTCAGCAATATGAAGATCCAAGATATTCCCAAAGGACTAATGATGAAGCATCTTATCCTCCTTCGGAGAATGAACTGAAATTCATTGAATATAGATTGAAGCATGCTACTTTCATTTAAAAAACTTTTTTCTTTGATTTTTCTTGTACATAAAAACAAATATGGAAATGTTTTATATAATTGCACATGCATAATCTATATCTGAT
Source organism: Myrmecobius fasciatus (assembly GCA_023553655.1). Classification (NCBI taxonomy): domain Eukaryota; kingdom Metazoa; phylum Chordata; class Mammalia; order Dasyuromorphia; family Myrmecobiidae; genus Myrmecobius; species Myrmecobius fasciatus. The sequence continues at coordinate 106,042 of JAJPUD010002314.1, read as the reverse complement.
TATTGTCTCAGAGAAGGAGAAGGAGAAAAAGGGAGAGAAGGATAAAATTTAGAACTCAAAACTTTAAATAAAAATGTTTAAAAAAATAATATTTTCATTAATCCCAAAATTTGTCTTTTCTCGGGTTTTACCTTCTCAGCCTATTTGCTATATTTGATACTGCTGACCAGCCTCCCCTCTATAATACTCTCTGAGTTTTTGTGACATTGCCCTTTCCTGGGGCTTTTCCTCCTACCTACCTATTTTTTTCAGTTTCCTTCACTCATTACCTTTCTGTATCAAGGCTCCAACCTATGAGTTAGCTCAAAATTAATTTAAAAAATTCTTTTTCTGCCCCTTCTCTTTGGGTAAATTCATTAGCTCCTATTATTTTAACTATCATTTTTATGTAAGTGGTTCACAAATACGCACACAGATATTTCAAGTAATCATCAGCTTTTGCCTAGATTTTTGTTACAGTATCCCATTTGGTCATTCTGACATCAAATCAACCTATATACTATTGACAGATCTGATCTTATGTCTCCCCTATTCATTCAACTCCAATGGATTTCTATTGCTACAAGAATACAATATGAATCCCCTTTTGTAGTATCCAAATCTCTTCACAACTTGATCCCACTTTATCTCTCTAACCTCATTGGGCATTACTCCACCTCCTATACTTTATGATCCTGTCATACTCTCTCCTTTTCTGATCCTTATACAGAATAATCCATCTCTCATCTCCATAACATTGCCCTAGACATTTCATATCTCTGGAATGCATTCTCTTTATCCTGATGTCTTTCTCTTTTTAATTTTACCTCAAGCACAGTCTTCTGCATTAAGACTTTTTGATTCTCTCCTATTGTTAATTATCTATCTTTATATTAGTTCTATATAAACTTGCATTTAATCTTTTTCCCATTAGAATGTTAAGTTCTTATAGAGTAATTATTAAAAAATTTTGGACTTGGAACCAGATCCTGCCTGACATATTAAGATTAGACTTTTAACAAATAATGCTTAATATACCAAAAATGCATAAAATGTAACAAAAAAGAATAAGCATAACAAAATGAAAAACTATTCCCTGTTTAAAACAAAACATCAACACAATTTATGTCAAGAACTGCTGATATAAAATGGAGCCTATTTTATGAAAGTAGACAGTATAAGTCTGCTATCATTTGGTCAATCTTAAAAATACATTATCTTCACTCTTTAACAAAGCTAAGTTTAGTTTTCAAGTCAAAGAGTTAATTATACCAAAACATTGTATTAATTACTTGATGTGTCTGAATGATGACATCAAGCTATGAGGTTCTTTTGAGTATATTACATTAAACAGTCATATATGGCAGAAGGTTCCCTCAATTATGGCTATAAAGGCTTGGGTAGAAGCAGGTCTTGTGAGTAGAAAGGGGAAGAAGTAATTGTTGCTATTTTCAAGGCTCTTGTGTTTAGTATTTGAGCTGTCCACATTAGAGTCTGAAATGAGATGATAGTTAAGCTTGTGGTAGTGATTTAACTTATCTGATACATGCTGTTTCCTACCTCTCCCTGAGGTACCTCTCCTTGCTGTTTTAGATATATTAATTTACTTTCCTTGTGTGTTGGCAGTAGATTAGCAGTTGGTAGAGTGAATAGCTCCATATTTACTATATGATTATTGAATGATAGTTGTGATTGATGGGTGAATGAAAGGAAAGAGGGTAGTCTGGTGATAGGGTTGATGTTGCCATCCAATCTGCTTGTTGGTGGCTGTTGACTTGCTAGTGTTTATGGTGGTCATAAGAGAAATGAGTCCCCTTTCCACAGTGATTTTCCCTTTCAGGCATGGTGGTCATGTCTGTAGAGATTGGGATGGAAGCAGATCTTGTGGTTGGAGAAGCATTGCTATTCCCAGGTCTCGGGTTAGTCCCTATCAAGGTCTAAAAAGATATAGTGATCAAATTGACTTGCCTGAAATATTCTGTCTCATATCTCTCCTTTGAGATGCCTTGATGTTTTAACCAGGCTGGCTTGCCCACTTAAGATAAAAGTTATACTTATAAACACTTTGAAAAGATGAATTGATTATGAGGATATCAAGGAGAAAGCTGAGAATGTGTATGCTCACTGGGTGTATCCTGAAATCAATATCTAATGTGAAGAACATATCTATAGCATTGCACATTTATGAAATACCAATGAATGTATATTTTTGGCATGGTAAAAATAAGCCAAAAGATCTTTGTTGAAACAAAAAAGCGTACAATGTAAAAGTAACACAGAATTCATTAACCCAAGACAACATGAGAAAAGTTAATCATTTCTTGTGAAAAAGAAAGAAAAGGATTGACAGACACTCTCAGTTATCATAATGAAAAAAATTAAAAATTTACAGAAAATATTTCAGGAACAGACTTCATTTCACAAAGCAACAGTAAAGAGTGACAACACATAAATGTTATTAGGTTTGCTGAGTATAACTACATATTTTGTCTCTGAATGGTGCTTATAAAATGTCTAAAATCTAAAGATAAAATCAAAAGGTACTTCATAGATTATATCTACATAAACTCAGCTAATGTTATGGCAAAAAAAGCATGTTTCTTGTTTTGCACAGATTTTTAGCAATGGATAGTGATGTAAAGAAATGACAATAATTGTAACTCCTAAGGAGCACCCTTTAATGTGAGTTGTTAATATGGCAGTGACTTTTGATGTGGACAAGTCTAGCATGTTTAGGATTATTTAAGCCCTTAAGAAAACAGGATAAACTATATGAAAATGTAAAGCGAGGCTGAAAAAAATGCCATGAACTAAAAATTTATTGCTCTCAAACAGACTAATTCTTAGAAACAAGCAAAGACCTTCAGAAGAATTTGTATTTTAGAATGTTGCTTATTCCTCCACAATATATTTTGCTGTTTTTGTTGTTTTTCAATCATTTCAAAATCTTTGTGACTCCATTTGGGATTTTTTGGGCAAAGATAGGAATGATTTGCTATTTCTTTTTCCAGCTGATTTTACAGATGAGAAACTGAGGAAAACAGGATTTGCCCAACATCAGTCACACAATTAATAAGTGTTTGAATCTATATTTGAACTCATTACAGTGACTTTTCCTGATTTCAAATCCAATGTTCTATGCACTGCACATCTAACTGCTCAAAGTGTAGTATAGGCTTTTTAAATTTAGAACAGCAACAAATACTAATTAAAAATAATACTAATCATTGATATGCAAGAAAAAATAACATAAAATACATTTCATGGAAAAAATTACAAAGATGATTTTTAAAGTAAATTTTATTAATGAAAATATTTTTTATTCAAGTCTATATATATCAAAACTATGTTAGAAAAAATCCTAGTGAGCTTATAAGATCTAGCACTTGATTGACAATAACACATTGCCTCTAAAGATATGCTATTTGCACAAACATTCCCTGAAGCAGACAAGGAAAATAATGGATTTAATTTTCCAGATTGTCAACAACACAATGGCAAAAATGTCTCAAATAATTGACAATGAGGAGAGGTTCTTTAGGAAATTACCAATCGAGCTTAAGATGTTCTCTTATTTCTCAAAGTACAATGAGTTTATTTCTATTGATATGTTCTGAAGAAACCTATGGTTAATAAACATGGCAAAAATTCTTCAGATTTGGTGAAAATGAGAAATTCTCAGAGATTAGAGATATTTTCTTGACTAGTAGATCATGAAATAATAGAATTAGAGCTGGAAGAGACCTTACAAGAAACTTAGGTCAGACCCACCATTTTACAGATGAGAACACTGCAGCCCTGAGAGATGAAATAAATTGCTCAAAATTGAAGATTTCAAGATCTATAGCCAGAAGAGGCCTCTGAGACCACTGAATCCAATTTCACTTCAAAAATGAGGAAGCTAAAGCCCATGGAGGTTACATGATTTAGCCAAAGTCACACAGGTAGTAAGTAAAAAGCCAGATCCCTGGATCAGAATCCAGATCTTCTGACTCCAAATTTACTACTCTTTCCATTGTTTTGCATAGACTTTCATGTTTAAATATGTATATTTGTAAACTGCAGGAATGGGAAGTACATAAATTCTTTTTTCAAACCACAAAGCAAAAAAAAAGTCATTAACTAAATACCTGTATTTTCTACCCCAAATTCCTTCCATAAACAGTAGTCAATGGACCAACTACACTTGTTGAAAGATATCAAAAGTTCATAAAAGGAAAGTCATTTTTAGCATTTCTGGTTAAACCTAATACACTCTGATATTTCTGATTTTAAAAAATTGCTAATATTAGCAGAGCATATGCCAAGATTAAATATGTGTATACATGTGTAACTGTGAATAACTATACATATATGTATCTAAGCATCTATCTATAAGTCTATGCATTTACCTGTCTATATGCCTATGTGTTTGTCTACGTATCTATAAATGTATCTATCTCTCTGAGACAGATATGAGCAATGTGGAGAATTCCCAGTATAGGAATTTCCTTCATATAGGCAGATCTACAACTGGACTAGAGTTCCATTCATAGAACTGACTTAGAGAGTTCATTGAGTGGTTAAATGATTTGCCCATAATGATGCAACTAATATGGTTTAGAAACAGTAGTTGGACTTAAGTCTTTTTCTATGCTGTATCAGTTCTCAATCTACTTTGCCATTTGTCTCTTGATCTGAATGTGCAGTTTTAAAATTCAAAGTCACAAAGACTTGTGAAGCTCAGTATTTAGAAAGTTTGTACCTGAATTTGAGGCAAAGATGTTGCTTAGTGCTATAAAACAAGAAAAGACATCAAAGGCTTGTGATTATTATTATTATTTTAAGCACCAGAAATGAGGATGTTTGAATTTTCTCTGCTCATAGAAATCTCAATCTTGGAAATTTTCTCTACTCACACAGTCAGAAATCTTAGAGAATTTTTTAAACTTCAGAGAAATTTAGAAATGTGCCCATTGTTTACATAAAGAATTACAGAGATAGTTTAAAGTCTATAATCTTTTTTTTAATAATTAAAAAATCTATAATCTAAAAAAAACAAGAAGAGATTTAATTTCAAAATTAGATTTATAAATATGAAACATTTGGGTCAACTGGGAAAAAATCCTTACCACCTATGCATTTGAGCTTTCTTAATTCATACTACGATGCATTTACAATGATTTTAACAGTTTTATAAATACAAGATGAAAATCATTGCATGGATTCAATTAAATAAGCAACTATTAAGCACCTACCTGAATTAAACAGCATGATGAAATGTCTGATGATCAACTTATCTTGGGAGGACCATTTTGTTCCCTGGTGTTGAGACCATGTAGAAATTTCCTGGTTACTAGAAATGATTTTCCCTTTTTTTGGGGTACTCATGAAGTTCCCTTTTGGTATATCTCTCTGCTAGGTTCTAAGCTGGTGCCCTAATAGATCTATTTCTTTAGATATGAATCAATTTTAGGATTAACAAAATGTTTTTCCAAAGAAATGAGATGGCAAAGGTTGTATAATTTGTATTTGTCTAAGTAATAGTCTGATTTCTTGAATATGAAATAAATTTTAAATTCTGCATTACAGTAAAAAAGGACAACTGATGGATAGCCTATGTACTCCATTGGGATCTATAGAATGTTAAAAATACCTGAAGAGGGTTTCTATCATGTTAGTTATGTTATCATGTTAGGATTAATTCATATAATTGTATAGAAGAGAGTTGTATTAAAGTAGCTGGCAGATATGAATTTCAATCTGGTATCATTGGAGGGAATATCCATGGGAATGTTGGAATACATTGTATTAAATACACTTGTATAAATTTAATAACATATTGAAGATATAACAAGCCAATACAAAATGAAATAATTCTAAAAATGTAACGGCATCAATTGAAATGCACAAGCACACATATATATCTGCATATGGATAATATATTTGATTATGTTAAAGTTGATTATTATTTTCTATAATAGAGTATGGCAAGGATGGAGAGCTGGACTCAGATTCTACAAGAATTGGATTGAAATTCAACTTTTGACATATATTGGTGGTGTGACCGGTGACATCTCTTAAACTCTCACTTTACCAGGAAACTCTCTAAGATTATTAATTGAAGAATAATTCCATTCTGTATGTTTTTCCATTCTATATTAGCACACATTTCATTAAATGTGCATTTTCTATACTAATGGAATCACTGGTTAAGTTCACTGCAGATACAAACACAGAAACACACAATATAGTATGCATATATATGAATATGTTATATATATGTAAAGTATGAGTTCCTTGAAAGAGGAAACTTTCCTATTCAAATTTCAAGAGTTTAAAACAATATTTGGAACATAGCAAGTGTTTATTAAATGCTATTTAATTGACATATATATAATACATATATTTAAAAATGGTATTCCAAGAAATTAAAACGTCTCTTTTAACATTCTATTGATGGAAATATTTTATATGCTTCTGTGATCTGGAGACATTCAGATGCTGTGTACTTTTAAATTGTAATAGTATAGAAAGCAATAAACCCATATCGCTTCCTATAATAGAGTTGATGAATGAATTGGACACAAGCCTAGGATATTGCAGAACTGAATCAAATTTCTAGTTCTATCTGCTGCTTTACCATGCAGGACTTTGAACAAGTTGCTTTAACCTTCTTTTATTTCATCTATGCCTGGTCAATGCTTTCTTTTCCTTACTTCTTTGGGAATAACTAGTTAATCACTGTAAAGAGCCTTAGAAACAGTTATTTCTTAATCTCCATTTTGACTATCCAATTGAATTCTCTTGAAAATATCCTTTTTTACTTATATATGTAAGATCTATATTTTCTTCAATAAAATATCTATATTTTCTAATATAATTGCACACCTGCCCTTTCTGGTGCCAAACACGATCATAAGATCATGACAAATTCCAATTTTTAAGTATTTTTACTGTTTTAAAGTTAAGACTTTGAGATCTTCAGAAGGGACTTGGTCTCCTGAGATTTCTGAATCTTGCTTGTGGCTGTGTCTGCCTCTGCAGATTTTCCATTTATGGACAGGAAATAAAATGAATGCATTGTCTGGGAAAGTGTTGGTATTTGTAAGTGCATGTGTGTATTTAATGTATTTTCTGTATTGGAAAAATATGATTTAAAAGTTTGAAAGGACTAGTTCAGATAAACTGAGGACTGAGTTAAATGAATAGTTTTTTTTAATAATTTAAGAGAAACTGATTTTTTTCTTGTAGATATGATTTTTCTTACACAACAATGATAAGTGTGGAAATATGTATACATATATTCGATTTGTCAAGTATTTAACATAATTAACATGTAGTGGATTTCCTGCTATGTAGGGGAGGGTTGAAGGGGGAGGGGGGAAAATTTGTAACAGAAAGCTTTGTAAGGGTTATTGTTGAAGAATTAGCCATACATATGTTTTGCAAATAAAAAGTTTTAATAAAAAATTTAAGAGAAAGAATTTTCATGTATTTATTCTAAATTATTTGTCATCCATGTTCCTTTAAGGTGACAGAACATACAAATGCAAATTCCAGAATCCCCAGGAAAAATGTCAGAATGAATGAAAGAGTATGTGTAATTTATCAAGACAGCCATTATGGAAGACATTTTCAACTTTAGTGTTAAGGGACCTGGGCCTGAGAAGGACAGATACCCTGGGTTTACCCTCTGCATCCCTTCTGTCTTTACCCACTTTACTACATATGTAGCAAAGAGCTTATTGATTAGGAGAGGGTCTGGTCATAAGAGATTCCTGAAGGAGCTGGAAGAAACTAGTACAAGATTATAGATGATATATGTAAATTTCTATCCTCTCCCTGGTCCACAATAGTGTCAATCAAAACAGTATTGAGGCTTCTGCATGAGGGGTTACATTTATTCTTCAGAAGGTTTTCCTTCTGAGCTGGGTGGTGAATCAGCAGTTTCCAGAGAGGGAGTCAGGCTCTAAGGGGCTATAATCTGAAAACTAGGAATAAGTAATCAACCAATCTGCAGTTGGGAAAATGGATTGCCTTTCAACTTCTCCAAAAAAGGCAACATAGATTTTGTCCACCACAGCTACCTTTATCTCCCAACCTTTCCCTATTTTACTCCCTCTTACCACTAGATAAGCTACCAAACTTCGTTGCTAGTTGACTTCAGTGGATAGTAATCGCCTTGCTGGTGTATTTGGGCTTGCTATAATAATTACATGAGTACTTTGAGGAAAAAACACAAAAGACTGTGTAGTGGACTCAACCAATGATTTCATTAATATAAGGAATTCCTGTTGATAAAATACAGAATGAACAAAAAATACCTCTTGCTTTTTTCTCCCTGTCCTGCCTCACCTTTGAGACAATGACCCATGGATAATGAGCCTCTCCACTCCCTCAACCTTTCCCTTTTTATTTTGGATGGGACAATGAACTGCACAGGAGAGGCAGATGGTGGAATATAGGTGGAATATAATCTTGAACACAGATTTCAATTCATTATCTTCTCCTTCCCACACTCCTCTTCTAAAACTCCATATTAGTTTTTACATCCTTCTATTCACCCAGATTCACAATTTTGGTGCCATCTTTGATGCTTTATTTTTCATCTAATCCACATATCCAAATCAGTTGCCAAATCTTGTCAATTCTAACATTATCATCTCTCTCCTGGACTATTGCAATAGCTCCTCTATTGGGCTTGCTGCCTCAATTAATTCTTTCTCACTTCATTCTCCACAAAGCCTTTGGAGTGATTTTCTTAAAGTACAGACTGACCATGTCACTCCTCAATTCAGTAATCCACAACAACATCTTATGGATTCTATTGGTAAATATTATTTTATTTCTCCCCATCTTTAAAAAAAAAGACAGTGCAATAAATATAGTGTAGGAGTCATTAATATCTGAGGTCAAATCTGTTTTCAAACACTTATAGATTTGTCACCCTGGCCAAGTCACTTTACATCTTTTTGCTTCAGTTTTATCATCTGTAAATAGAGATAGCAATAGCAACTATTTCTTAGGGTTGTTGTAAGAATAAAATTTGATAATATTTATCAAAGCTGCAGAAAATTATAAACAATACATAAATATTAGCTGCTAGTATTGTTGTTGTTATATGAAGTTTATTAAAATTTTTAATCTTTAGTAGAGTAATACATGAACAAGTAAGTAATATAAACACATATTGAGGGTTACCTGGTCAGTTTTTTTGGTGGATTGGCTTGAGTGAATAAAAGAATTTGAAACCACTGGTCTAAAGCATTACATGGCATTGTGTGTCTGGTAAAGGAGGCAGCAGTAGTTTTTCTCTCTTATTTGATTTTTCTGTTTAAATACCTCATAGTTCCCCTCCTGAGACTCTCAGCAGAATTTAGTTATTGAACTATTCCCTCTCTTCTTATACTGGGGAAACAGAAGGATATTAGGAATTTGGTGCAATTACATGAGTGTGCTCTCTGAATTCAAGCATGAGAAGTGGAAGTAAAGCTTAGAGACTGCAAATACTGACTGGAGATTGCACTACAAAATTGTCAATGACCTTCATAGCAATGGAAGGAATAATCTTGAAGTTCAGCTTGTCAAGAACAGGGCAAAAAGTGTGTTGTTCATCATCATCATTATCATCACTACTTTTCTCTTCTTCCTTTTCCTCTTTCTCCTGTCCTTCCTGTTCTTCTTCCTCATTATTCCCTCCCAAGACAACTCATTCTACCTTCTTACATTGAGCAGAAATTTGTCTTTCCATAATTTCTACCCATTACTCCTAGTTCTGTCTTCTTAGGCTAAGTGAGAAAGTTTTAAAACCTATCTCCATGAGACCAACTTTTAAATACTTGAAGATGGCTATCATATCCTACCTAAGTTTTTTTCTTCTTCAGGTTAATTATCTCTAATTCTAGAAAGCTGGAGATGTCTACTTAAGCCCTTGTATAATCCCAATTGTATGTTTTCTAAACCTCAATTTCATCATCTATTAAATAGATACGATAAAACTAGTAGTACATTTTTATGGGTGAATTTTGAGAATCAAATAAGTTCATTTATGTAAAGCACTTTGTAGACCTTAATCCTTATTGTCATTATTTCTATCCTCTAAATGTGTTCTAGATTATTAATGTCCCTTTTCTTCATGTCAGACTTATGCCCTGTCACTCCAAAGTTTATTTTTGTTTTTCCCATTTCTTTCTCCCTTTCTT
>JAJPUD010002314.1:65381-95869 GCA_023553655.1 Myrmecobius fasciatus | reverse complement strand
CTCTCCTCTCTCCTTTTCTTTCTCTCCCTCTCTCCCTTTTCCCTCTTTCCCTCTCTCCTCCTTTTCCCTTTCTCCTCTTGCTCTTTTCCTCTCTCCCTTTCTCTTTCTCTCCTTCTCTCCCTCTCTTCTCTCCTTACCACCCCTCACTGTCTTGCTCTCTAATAGTAGATATTTAACAAAAGCTTAAGAAATTAAAGGAATAAAGGATGGCAAATGAATTAATGTTCCAGAATTTTGCCAGAAACTGAAATCAGTATTTTTGCTTTACAATTTCTAGGATTTATAGAATTTTCCCTTACCTTTCTCCTAAAAATCCAGACATTATTCCTTTTTCTGCTCTTTTCATTCCTGAAGTACCTTTCCATTATTCATAAGCTTTTAAAGATTTCTTGAAGTGCTTAGCAATCACACAATCCAGTTCTTTGAACACCATGGTATATAAGTCATATGGGACCAGCAAAGTTATTGTCAAAAAACAGGTAGGTACTATCTTCCCACTTGTCTTATGTATTTTTGTTTTGTTTTGTTTTTATTTTTTTTATTTTTCCTGTCCTTTCCAGTGAAGAAATCATTCTTTCTGATGAGAAAGTAGATACAAAAATTAGAATCAAGCAGTTGTTTTTTTCCTGTAATTTATTTTCATTGTGCTCCATATCCCCAGAAATAATATGATTCTTTCTTTGAACATCCTTTTAAAAAAACAATATAGTATTAAAAATAATTCCATTTTGGTTCTTTTCTATAGCATGTCTTACAACCATTAATTCTTAGAGATCTTCACACCATTTTATAGGCTCATCCTATGCTTTTATATCAGCATACTTTTTTCCCCTATGCTTATCACCCTGAGTAGTACGTAGTAGGTGCTTAATAAATGTTTATTCATTTATTTAAATTCTAAGTTGATTGATGAATTATTTTCAGTCTCTTTAGACAATTCTTTTTCTCCTCAATAGACTTTTTTTTCCTCTGTTAATATTCAGAGTTTTATGCTTGATAGTTTTCTACCACTTTGGAAGAGGCTTCTAATATAGAATTTTTAGATTAGCCATCTTTACTCTAAATCTTTGGAATATTTTCTTCAAAAAACTCATTAGAAAAAACAATTGTTCCCTATTCTGTTGAAAATTCTAAGAAGTGATCACACTTAGTAAGATACATAAATATCAATCAGTTCATTCTTGCTGATGAGAATTAGATACAGAATACTGGTTTCCTTAAATTTTTGTCTACCTTTTAAAGCAAAGTTCTTCAAATGGTGTTTGTGTGTGGCAAAAAAAAGTCAAAATGACTGGATAATTTCCAACAAAAATACATTCACTTTTGTCAATGAAAACAAAGTTCAAATAAAAGTTAATGAAAGCAAGGCTAACAGGGTAAATTTTCTCCAAATGAAAGAGAAAGGGATAGAACTATTTAACATATTACATGTAAATTGTTTTTGAATTGGTATTTATCTGTATTGTGATATGATTTATTACTATTACCAAGAGGGATATGGGGTTCTGTCCCTGTAGAGTTGTGCTATTGTATTGCTTGTGACATTTGAACTTGGAGTGTGTAAAGTTGAAGTCAAATAATTTTTGTGTCAAGGAAAAATGGTATAATATTGATTACATTTCTCATTATGACTACTTTTGATACATCCAATATACTTTCCAAGGAAGACCAATTTTTAACAATTAAAATAACTTGAGAGTGGTTATAGATAATTGAAATTTTTAACAATTAAATTTTAAAAATTCTTTATTTGGAAAAAATTCAAATTTTAAAAGTTAAATTATATTCTTTATTGACAAATAAATATATAAGTTATTTGAAGAGAAAATCCATTGGAGTACTTGCAACTAGTATACACAAATATAATAGAAACAGCTTAAGTAGCTGAAATACAGAAACATGAAAATAGAAAGGCCAAATCCAGAAAATACAACCTACTATATTTATCAATATGGGGCAGCTAAGTAGTACAGTGGATAGAGCACTGGGTTGGAATCAGGAAGACTCATTTTTCTGAGTTAAAGTTTGGCTTCAGATACTTACTAGCTGTATAACCCTGAAAAAGTTACTTGAGTCTTCCTCAATTTCTTCATCTATAAAATCAGCTGGAGAAAGAAATGGCCAACTACTCCAGTATCTTTGCCAAGAAAGCCCCAAATGAGGGCACAAAGTATTGGAGATGACTGAAACAATTCAGCAACAGCAAATCAATGTGATTTACAAAAATACTGTCATTGATGAAGAAGAAAGTTAGGTGTACTTTGCATAAATTCTTTAGTTACAAATAATATGGAAGCCAATGATAATAATTGAAATGGCAGGATACATGAAAAATATATTGACAAGACAATATTTTAAGAGAAAATAGTGTTTTTAATTAGCAAAATAAAAAGTGTTCTATGACATCAAAAGAATTGCTTGCATGCTCATATAGCTGTTTTCAGAATTGCAATATAAAAAGCTTCTTCAATAGGAGGAATGTTGGTACTACCTACAATTACTGATATAGCCAAAACAAAGGGAAAGAATATGACAAATGAATTCAAATATTTCCTTTGAAGATGAAATGATATGAAAGAGAATTATTCATGTTTTTGAGAATTTTTGGTATTAATTAATGGAAAAACTAAATCTTCTAATTTTGTATTACAAGAGGATAAAACAGCATATTCTTATACAACAGTATGCCTCTGAAATTTTGCTGAACCTAATATTAAGGAAGATTCATTACGTTGAAAACTTAATGATAGAAAGTACAGAATTACAATTTAGTTGAAAGATTTTTATATGAAAACAATACACTGGAGGATTGAATTGTATACAGTACTGATAAAATTCAATTAGAAAGAACTAATTTACAATATGACACTTATGTGGGAAACTGGAACACTAATGCACTGATGGAGTTGTGAACTGATCCAATCATTTTAGAGAAAAAATTGTAACTATGCTCAAAGAGGTATAAAACTATGCATACCCTTTAATCCAGCAATACCATTAATAAGTCTATATCCCAAAGACATTCAAAAAATGGAAAATGTTCTATTTATAAAAAAACATTTAGAGCCACTCTTTTTTTTTTTTTTTTTTTTGTGGTGGCTGAGAATTGGAAATTGAGAGACTGCCTATCAGTTGGGGAATGGCTAAACAAGCTGTGGTATATTATTGTGCTATAACAAATGTAAAGCAGAAAGATTTCAGAAAAACCTGGAAAGACTTACATGAACTGATTTATTATGAAATGAATGGAAGCAAGAGAGCATTGTACATAGTAACAGCACTATTGTTAGAACTATGAATGACTTAACTATTCTCAGAAATACAATAATCCAAGACCATCCAAAAGGACTAATGATGAAGCATACTATCCACCTTCAGAAAAAGTAGATATTGATTTAATTTGTATAGAATTATGGATTTTTCACTTACTTTCATTTTCTTTTTATTCATCTTATTATGAAAAATGACTAATATGGATATATTTTACATAATCTCACATGTGTATCCTATATTTGATTGCTTACTTTCTTAGGGATAGGTAAGGGGGAAAAGGGAGAAAGGGAAAAATTTTGAACCCAAATTTTAAATAAAAATGCTAAATTTTTAAAAAATGTGACTTTTTGTGGAATTTGGGTACATCAAATGCCATATAATCACTTTTACTGAGAAATGCAAGCAATAAACCACATAATATCTTTCAATAGGTTTTAACAGTAATCATATATATATATATATATAATATATTTGTGTGTGTGTGTGTGTAAAACAACACATATATTTTAAAAAAGGAAGACTGCAAAATTGTGTGATGATATAGCGACAGAATAGAAGATACTTCTACATTTTTGTGAAATATGCTGGCTTTCTCTTGCTGAAGTATTTTGAGGATATTGGAACTAATAAAAACCTGCTAGATTTTTTAGTGATAATAAAGATTTTAAAAATTCATTTATGCAATATTTCCTCCTAAAAGTTACATTTAATTTATTTAAAATTTAAAAAAAACCTAAGTACTCAAAATAAATAAATGCAGAATCCTTAAATTCATATTATAATTTAAAAAGATCATGTGATTGCATTTGTGAAAAAAGATAGGGTTAGAAATAATAAATTTATAAAACTATTTTTTTGATGTTTCCCAATTAAAAAAACAATAATGCAAATGAAGTAGATCAAGTAAACTTCTCTTCATTATTCATTTGACTGACCCAATGGAAGCAATTCTCATTTTAAATACACACAAATATAGAACCTATTTGCTATGAACAGATACGGTACATTTCATCTTATTTTTACTAAAAATCTGTTTGGCGAAAGAACTTTTAAATATAATTTTGAGCTTAAAAATCCTTTTTTATTTTAGCTATATAGGTAAACAAAAGCTTCATTAAAGTAATATAATTTTTACTACAGTTTACAAAAACTTACTTGAGTGAAATTTTTTTTACTGTAGTTAATAAGACATTAAAATATCAGTCAAAAACAACTATGCCAGTCCATTAATAATATGATAATTTGTAAACAGGAGAATTATAGACATTGTTATTATATATTTAAATTTTGCCTGTTTTATAAAAGTTATGTAAAATGTAATACAATGTTCTAAGTGTTGGGATATTTTAAAAAATGACTAAATTCATGATTGTAAGGAGCTTACATTCTAAGGAGAGAGACATCAAATGGATATATACAGAATGATTAAAAAGAGAATAAATAAAAATGAGTTTGAAGTAATTGTGAGGGAAAGAAGCCATTAGTTGTTCAGAGGATCAGGACAGACCATTTATAAGGCTATGTCAGGGCTGTATTATAAAGAAAAATGAAGTTTATGAAGTAGAGGTGAGAAAGGAGTGCATTCCAGCCCTGGGGAATGGCTGGTACAAAGACAGAGATGGGGGCCAGAGTATCATGTGCGAAGAACCAAAATAAGGTCTATTTGGTTAGATTATAGAGTACAGGAGGTGGAATAATACACATAAAGTCTAGGAAAGTAAGACAGGGTCAAATTGTAAGAAGTTTTAAAAGCTAAACAGAAGAGTATGTATTTTATCCTAGAGTGTTTCTACATAGAGTTTGTAAAATATTGTTCTGAGACATGCAACAATCATTGCAGTCAGCTAAGAAATTATTAACTGCCCTCCTTTTAGCATCTCATAGGGATTCAGATGATTAAATTCTCCACATTACAATTGTATCACACTGGGTTTATAATCTGTGCACTAAACTATTTGATTTCCTTCTGTCCAGGTGGCCTGTAGCCTATTCTTATAACAATATTATTTCTATTTCTACATATGCTAATCTTCCTCTCAGGTATTCTCCATTCTTCCCTATTCTTGTTCTTAGATTTTCTTATTTAATTCTATTTTTTAATATAAAATTTTGTACCTTGATGTATTGAAAAGAGATCAAAAAAAGATAATTTGAATTCAAACCCTACCTCTGAAACTTAGGTAAATCAGTTAAATTTCCTTACGTGTAAAAGGAAATGTTTGGAATCAATAGTCTATGAGGACTTTTCTACCTTGATATCTATAATTCTATGACCTTGTTTCCCTCCTCTGTATTTGTACTAAAGTGTACATTCTTCTAGAACCATTTTCTGCACATGCATTCCATCCCAACAAGTTTCAGCGATAATTATGTAGTCACATATCTTATTCATTTTCTTATTATTTATGATATGTGCATTGGTTTATACATTTCTGAAGCCATAAATTTTATTATTTTCTTCTGTGAATTCTTGGACAATTCTGTTACTATGCTCCTTGGAGTCTGTATTGCATTGTTTAGTCATATCTGACTTTTCATCATACTATGCACTATATATATATATAGCATATCAGCCTCTTTTATCCTCTACTATCTCTCAAAATCTGTCCAAGTTCATGTTTGTTGTTTTCATCAACACTACCTATATAACTTATCCTTTGCTGTCCCCCTTTCCTGCTGCCTTCAATCTTTCCCAACATTTTCTCCCAACAAGTCCTTTCTTTTCCTTTCTTCTTATAATGGAAATCTTCTAGGATACATACATAGTTGTTTGTCCCATCCTCCTTTTCTTTCATTTTAAAGCTCTTACAAAGATAGTTATTTGTAAGACTACAGTTAAGTAAATTTCAACAGCTCTTCTCTAGTACATTCCATTTCTAATTAAGATCCTGTACTTTTTGTATTTTAATAACTTTTCAGATGCCATTTTGACTAGCTGTTGTCTCCCCAAATCTGGCTTTCTCTTCTTGAGTCCTTGTCTTTGTCTATCATCAGTGCTGAAAATACTGTTGGCATCTGTCAGGTTTCCTGTCTAAAACTTCTTACTAGTTGAAAATGACTAGAATCCTTCTTATAATGACATTTATATTCCTGTGAATAATCAGAAATTGGTTGTTATTTTTAGGTTTGATAGATCTTGTGATATTCTCAATCATGCTCTGGGAAAACAGCAAATCTATTGTAAAAGTGAGATCAAATTTTTCCTTGCACTACAACCTTGCAGACAGAACTCATACTCTACTGACACAGCCTTTGAGGATACATCATGATATCCAGACCCATCAGAAGTGGAAGAGCTTCCTTTATTTAAGTCTAATACTTCATTGAACCGGTGGTCTCATTAATTTGGATATTACCTCTAGCAATTCAGATCATAAGCCATCTGTGTCCATCCCCGTGAAACACTTATTCATGTCCTTCCACAAATTGGTAACAAATGTCCACTTAAATCATGTAGGATGTTTCTCACTCTCTTTACATTATAAGGATTTTGTCATTATTTGATGAATTTTTAGATATGATCTACTTTTTGACTCCATCTGGGATTTTATTGGCAAAAGTACTGGAGTTGTTTGCCATTTCCACCTGAAGTTCATTTTACAGGTGAGGAAATTGAAGTAAAGAGGGTTAAGTGACTTGCCTAAGGTCACACAGCTAGTGTCTGAGGCCAGATCTGAATTCATGAAGTCCAGTTTTCCGTATTCCAAGCTCAGTGCTCTGTGCACTATGGTGTCACATAGTTCCCTTCTCAAGGATATATTTTATATATAATGATATATACATAGAATAGGGTTTCTAAAATATTTGTGAATTAATTCTGTTTTCCCAGACCACTGCAGAATGCTTCAGAACTATATAATAATTATTAATGATAACAATAATACTTACACAAGGCTTACTATGTTCCAGGTATTGTGCTAAGCACTTTTCAAAAATCTCATTTAATTCTTATAATAACCCTGGAAGGTAGATTTTACTATTATTTTCATTTTACTATAAAAAAAACAACAAAAAAAACTAAGGCAAACAGAGGCTAAGTGGTTTGCCCAGGGTAACTCATCCAGTAAACAAAATCAGATTTGAACTTATTTCTTTTCGTTTCTAGGTCCAACACTCTATCTACTAGGCCACCTATTTAATAAATCTTTAGTTAATTGAATGAAATCTAAGGACCAAGTCACAAAATCTATTTTCAATAGTCTTATATATTCTGACTATAATTCCTTTCTTTTTCATTGTTTTCTTTTAGCTTCCCATTATTAAATTAAACAAGAGCACTGTTATGTCTACTTATCGATTCAATAGTGTGCTTCTTGTAATACTCCTCCATTTGTCTTTTTTCTAAGGCATAGTTCTCCCTAGCTCAGGTCAAATTTTAGTTAGCCTATCTAAAAATGCTTATTGGCCCATGGGGACTTGTGGTGAATTTATTTCTGCTCTATTAAAAAAAAAAGAACATTCCCCCTCCCCATCTCATGTGCAATTAATTAGCCTCTAGATTATTGCCAGCAACATCATATGATATTTGGATTGTCATTCTTATATGCCAAAATCAGCAATATTTTTCATCAGTAATAGCCAGTGAATTGTCTGTATTTACTTTAGCCTCTGGCTCCTAGATGCAGAATTTAGTTCAGATCTCCACATATATTTAAACTGACATTTTTGAATGTGAGATCCATAAAAGCAAATGCACATGTATGAAACCAGGCAACACAATACAATGGAAATACTTTTAAATTAGAAGATCTGAATTCTTATTTTTTTCTCTTTAGCTTACTCTCTGTATGATGTAGAACAATTAGGTTGACCTCATTCCACCTCTAAATTTATGATTTTAAGATGGGGACATTATGCAAGGAGTAGGAAGATCCAGTTATAGAGAAAAAGCTGTTTTTTGTGGTGTCAAAGAACCTTGGTTCAAATTCCCATTCTGCTACTACCTATCTGGAGAAAACTATGTAAGGCCATTTGTGAAATGGGGAGAGTGGACAATAAATGATCTCTATGGTCCATTCTAGTCCTAATTTTTTATGCTTCTTTTCTGGGAAAATAAAATGCCATGTTAGTGGCACTAGAGAGAATCTTAATCAGTTAAGTAAACAGGGGAGGTTAAATTGTCTGTCTTTCCTCTCATAGTGACTCTTGCCCCCTTGGAACAATAGGGTTTAGGTAGGGGATGGAAGTGGAGAGTGGATGCAGGAAAGGGTGAGTGAGTAAATGACTGAAGAACAAGGATTAGAGAACTAATTACAGCCTGAGTGGGGTTGGCAAGCCTGTGTTCCACAACTCTTCTAGCACCAAGTTCTTTGTTTATAATGGAGATTACCGTAAGAGCAAAATGAAGTTGTCTCAGGGAAAATGATGTCCCCTGGGTCTTTCTTCTGGTTTGGCCACAAATTAATAACGTGACCAGGGCTTCATTGCAGAATGCAGGACTCTCTTATCTATTAGCAGATGCCAGTCATATGCAATCCAAACAGGTCAATTACTAGCAAATCTCTGGAGAGCTCAGGAAACCACAAAAGAACCCCAAATGCCAAGAAAATGTCTAGATGTGCAGAGACAGAAGAATAGAAATAGGGCACAAACCAATTTGCAGAAATGGAACTTAACCCTTAGAGGGAGAAAACTGGTCTGCTCCATATTCATTTCCATCTCATTAATCATTTATGCAGGATGTGTGCATGTTATGTGAGGCTAAATTATTACAAACCCAACAAATCCACAGTGCTTCATTCATATTTAATCCACTTCTTCTCCAGGAAATGGTATATTCTGAAGGGAGGGTGTGGAGGAAAAAAAAGGTTTAGGTTTGAAGTTTTCTCTAGTAGTCTTAGCCATTGTTTTCTGGTGTCCTGGTAAGTACTACATCGCACATTTTTAGACAGGCAAAATAAGACACTAAAGGAGTCTAATTCATCTCTCATAAATGCGCATGTCTAACACCCATTAATATTAATGGAAGTTGCATACGTGGATTGAGGCAATAATCAGCCCCCATTAAATTCCATTTGTATTCATGAGCTATTTTTAAAAGGTTACTCTTTAGTTATTTCTTCCAAAGATAGAAGTCAATGATATTCTTGACTTCAGAGATATTTCAATTCCTTTTGACTAAATACAGCAAGAACCCAATTAAAGTTTATTTGTAGCAAAGTTCCACCAAAAAACTTGACAGCAAATTGACCCATTTAACTAAAATCGTCTCCATTTTCTTGACTAATTCATATATGGGACATTAACCAGAATTGCATCATCCTGTCTCCTCTCTGCTCTTAGTTGTCTTTGATATTTGAGTTTGATAGCTTGTCAGCAGGCCCCCAAAGCATAAACTAAGCTTCTTAAGCTGTTAAACCCAACCCCCACCTCGAATACTAAACAATGTAAATGGAAGAATACATTTGAGGATTCTAACAATTTAACATGAATATTAGAATATCTAAGGCTACCTCTGATGAACTCATGCTCAGATAATAAACACTACTATTTATCAAAGAATTTTTTTAAGAAAAAGGAAAAAAAAAGATGATTGTGTTGCCTAGAAATTTTGTTGATAAAAGAAAGGATTATGAGTATGACAGCCACACATCCTGGATTTTCCAGGGGCAGTGTCAATTTCAAAAAGAGAAAAAAGATTTTGAATGAGCCTTTGAAAAAGGAATCTCCTTTGTTGGACCATGTGCCCCAATTTTGGGTAGAGAAAATATAATCACTGTAGGAGAGTCAGTGGAGTGATACAATTCAAGTTTTCTTGACAACTGCTGTGACTAAGAAGGGTAACAAAGAGAAGAAT
Organism: Myrmecobius fasciatus; assembly: GCA_023553655.1. Lineage (NCBI taxonomy): Eukaryota > Metazoa > Chordata > Mammalia > Dasyuromorphia > Myrmecobiidae > Myrmecobius > Myrmecobius fasciatus. Next base: position 85,800 of record JAJPUD010002314.1, on the reverse strand, counting down.
TGGAGAAAAAAAGTGGGAAGGCCGCTGGATTTGCTTTCCTCGTTCTAATAAAATTTTAACATCACTTTGAAGTGGACTTTTTGCTTTTGGTGAAAGGGGCCAACCAGGGCCACTTTATTAAAAGCAATTAAAATAATTGGAAACAAAACAAACAAAATATTCTTCAATAGAGAAAGACAGTGTGGTGCAGTGGAGAGAACACTAGAGTAGGAGTTGAGAGGCATAAATTAGTCTAGACCCAGCTCTGGGTGATCTCAGGATAATTTATTTAGCTGTGCTGGACTACAGTTTCCCTAGTGATCAAATGAGTGAATTGAACAAAGCAATTTGGAGGTCCCTTATAGTTCTAAAATTCTTTGATTCATCACAATAGAGGCTGTTAATTGAGTGTATGTTTTCATAATATTTTGTTTAATTGAATCATTATTTATTGAGGACCTGCTAAGGATCACCACACTATCAGCAGTAAGAGAAATACAAAGATCTCTGCCTTAGTTACTCATCTGCAGAAGCTTGTAAGAAGCGGAGGCATTTATATTAACCAATAAATAATATTTCAGGTCCCTAGAACTTGCAGTAAAAAATGGATAACAATGGGGTAGCTAGAATTCCTAGCTGTGTGGTCCTGGGCAAGTCACTTAACCTCAATTGTGCTTTAGGGAAAAAAAAACAAAGAAAGAAAAATGGATAACACCAATAGGGGAAATATGTATAGGGCAAACAGTGACATTATTTAAAAATTAAGTAGACAGAACAATTGATTTGCAACAAACATAGATGGATGAAAGCTCATATCAGTTGCATGACTACCCTCACTTCTTGTTTATACACACTGATCTCCTTCCTTCAAGTTTGCTCTCTCCAATTCAGCATCTTTAAAGCTGCAAAATAACATTCCTAAATTGTTGAATATTTGAATTACTGAATATGATCTAGGGGTTCCTCATTGCTTTGGTCAAATACAAACTCACAAGAAGTTCCAATATACCTTTTTTAATCTTACTGTCATTACTCCCCTTCCAGCACATAGGGCCCTTCCAATTGACCTTGCTGCTCTTCACACATGACATCCCCTCTTCAGTCTCTGACTTTTGCAAGGCTGTTTCCTATCCCTGGGGAATACAGAGTTAAAATAAGTAAGGGTCTCTTGAAAACAGCTTACATTCTACCTTCTGCAATATTAATAATAATTGACATTTATATAGCTTTAAAAGTTGATTATGTTTTCCATATATTATCTTATTTGAGTCTCTTAACATCTTTATGAAGAAGGTGCTATTATTATCTCTATATCAAAGAAGAGTAAATAGGATTGCTAAACAAGGTTATGCAATTTGTCCAGAATCACACAATAAGTAACTGAGGTAGCATTCAAATTCAGGCCTTTTCTGACTTATAATTTAGTGCTCTATCAGCCATATCAATTAGATTATACTGACATTTTAGGAGAAAAAGTTATTTTCTGCTGAATAAATAGCAAGATGATCTCAAATAATACCAATAATGATAATTCATATTTTATATTATTTTAAAGTTCAAAATATTTCTTTTTCCCTAACAAACCTATGAGATGAATAATAGCATCAGTATTTTCTCTTCCTTTTACAGACATTGAATGACTGATTCATGGCTATAAGAATAGTGTGTGAACTGATGATGATAGTAATCCTTCCACTTTTAAGAGGTTCTCTCAAAGCAGAGACTTATGATAGAATCCCTAAATTCACAACATCAAAGATCACTGGAGGCATACAAACAACTGAAAAGAATACTTTGTGGCTCTAGCTTCATCACCAACGTTGTTGGATGGAAAAAACAATGCAATCATACACATCACTGCGGGGCTTTGTGTTCAGGACCAAGAAGCCAACATAATTGTTCTCTTTTCTGGTAAAATCACATCTGAAAGATGGTGTTCAGGCTTTGGTACCAGATTTTAGGAAGGATAGTAACAAACTAGAGAGTTTCCTGAGAAAAGACACCATTTTGGTGAAATCCCTCTAGACCATGCCATAGGTTTGTTCGAAAGAAGTGGGAATGTTTATATTTAAAGGAGAGAAGATTTCGGCAGAATGTGAAAACTATTTTCAAGTATTTGAAGTGCTGATATATAAAAGATGAATTAAACTTATTAGTCAGAGAGAAGAACCAGCAGCAATGAAAAGAAACTGAAAAAAAAAACAGATTTGACCTCATTTTAAGTAAAAACTTTCTCACAATTGAAATGGGTCTAAAGTAATATGGACTGCCTCACAAAAGAGTTGGGTCGATTCTCCCTGGAAGTCTTCAAGAGGAGGATGGATGATACTCAACTATGATGTTGTTGGGGAAAGAAGATGGTGGGTAAGAGAAAAAGTTGTGTCAGGGAGATACTGATAAATATTAATTCTATGACACAGGAACAACTCAATAGTGCCTCCTAATACCACATCTTTATATAAAATTTTATGATTTATAGAAGATGAGTACTAAGAAAAATTGTCAGATTCATACATTAAAATCATGTTATTATTTCTGGTAGTCAAGACAATAATTTATTTCAAATAAGGTATCCTTTCTTCATTAAAGACAGCTAAGTGGTGCAGTAGATAGATCAAGGATCCTGGAGTCAGGAGGACCTAAATTTAAATTCAGCCTCAGGAACTTACTAGCTGTGTGATCTAGACAAGTCACTTAACCCTCATTGCCTCAAAAAAAGTACAATCAGGAGTTGGCACACAGGCATTCTGGATTCTAGTCCGCTTTTGCCACTAATTAGTTATCCAAATTTAAGGAAATCCCTGTATTCCGCTTAGGGCAAAGGTTGTTTTTTGATGAAGTATGGATAATATCACTACCTATCTGATCAGATTGCTGTGAGGAAAAGAAATGGGCTAATGCATTTTATAACTATAAATCTCCAATAGGAAGTTAAATTCTAATTATTAGTGGCTAAAGGTAAATAATGCATAATGCTTTTTAGGACCTAGCTAACACTTTCTGACTAGGTACCAAAAGGAGTAACTATTATTACTACCAAGTTCTATGAATAACTAAGCAGTTCTTCTCCAAAATTATCTCATGAGCCCTCACCAGAAGACTCCCCATTAACAATCAGCCAGCCAACTCAATCAGATCTTTAGTCAAGGCATTTGTTGTTCATTCTCAAAGAGGACCATGACATCAGGGAGGTGATGCCATGACAATCAAATGAATTAGATCTAAATGAGGGAGGACTGTGCAAGATCACCTGCCTCATTTTTTCCTCCAGAGCCATTTGGATTCAATGGCAAGATAGAGATCAGGATGACTAGAAATGGCCCTGGATGAAATGGAAAACCTTCTTCAACAGGTCTCAGTTAGTTTGACTGAGGACACAAATGTTCAGTGATTAAGGCTAGGTAATTGAAGCAATTGAGGCAAAGAATCTCTTTCACCTAGTCCAAAAAATCTAAATAAATAAGGAAAAGAATGAAGGAATCTGGGATGGGAAGACACACAGAGTTTCTGGCAAAAGGAGAAAGGATTGCTATTATTTCTTTTTATGGATTTATTTTTTAAATTAAAGCTTTTTAACTTTCAAAAGATATGCATGGATAACTTTTCAACATTAACCCTTGCACAGTTCTGGAGAGCAATCTGGAACTATGCTCAAAAAGTTATTGAGCTGTGCATACCCTTTGACCCAACAGTGTTTCTATTGGGCTTATATCCCAAAGAGATCTTAAAGGAAGGAAAGGGACCCACATGTGCAAGAATGTTTTTGGAAGCCCTTTTTGTAGTGGCTAGAAACTGGAAACTGGATGGATGCCCATCAATTGGAGCGTGGCTGAATAAATTATGGTATATGAATATTATGGAATATTATTGTTCTATAAGAAACGACCAGAAAGATTATTTCAGAGAGGCCTGGAGAGACTTGCATGAATTGATGCTGAGCGAAATGAGCAGAACCAGGAGATCATTATACAAGGCAACAGCAATACTATATGATGATCAATTCTGATGGAAATGGCTCTCTTCAACAATGAAATATTTCAAACCAGTTCCGATAATTCAGTAAAGAAAGCCATATACACCCAGAAAGAGGGATATGAAATGTGGTCCACAACATAATATTTTCATCATCTCTATTGAAGTTTGCCTGCATTGGGTTTCCTTTCTCAGATTTTTTTTTCTTGTAGATACAATTTTTCATGCACAGCAAGATAAGTGTGGAAATATGTATACATATATCCGACTTAAGTATTTTAATATAATTAACATGTAGTGGACTTCCTGCCATCTAGGGGAAGAGAGGGGGTTAGGGGGAAAAATTTGTAATGGAAAGCTTTGTAAGGGTCAATGTTGAAGAACTACTCATGCATATGTTTTGCAAATAAAAAGCTTTAATAAAAAAATCAACATATCAAAAAAAGGTAAAAAAAAATTAACCCTTGCAAAACCTTGTTTTCTAATTTCTGTCCCCTTCCCTCCACCCATCCCCTAGGTAGTAAGTAATCCAATATATGCTAAGCAAGGTAAAATATATATGTTAAATCCAATATATGCATACATATAAATAAATTATCTTTCTGCACAAGAAAAATCAAGTCAAAAAGGAAAGAAAAATGAGAAAGAAAATAAAATGCAAGCAAACAACAACAAAAAGTGAAATTTCCATGTTGTGATCCATACACAATCCCCACAGTCCTTTCTCTGTGTACAAATGGCTCTCTTCAAGACAAGACCATTGGAAATGGTCTGAATCACCTCACTGTTGAAGAGAGTCCCATCCATCAGAATTGATCATGGTATAATCTTGCTGTTGCCTTATATAATGATCTCCTGATTCTGCTCATTTCACTTAGCATCAGTTCATGTAATTCTCTCTAGGCCTCTGAAACCATCCTGCTGATCATTTCTCATACACTCATATAGCATAACTTATTCAGCCATTCTCCAACTGATGGGCATCTATTCAGTTTTCAATTTCTTGCCACTACAAAAATGGCTGCCACAAACATTTTTGCATACGTGGATCCCTTTAAGATCTCTTTGGGATATAGGCTTAGTAGAAACACTTCTGGATCCAAGGGTATGCACAGTTTGATAGCCCTCTAGGCATAGTTCCAAATTGTTCTCCAGAATGGTAGGATCACTTCACAGCTCCACCAACAATATATTAGTGAAGGACTACAATTATTGAATGGAATAGAACAGTATTTAAAAATCATTCCTCCCTTACCTTCCAAGAGAAGGGGCATGCTTCTGTATAACTATACCAGAATACAGGATGGGGACACAATGGGTAGAAAGTCACAGTGCAATGTTAGTAAAATGCATATGTCTTTGACACATCTGGACAAAGCAACATGCAACTTCATAACTTCAGGGCCTTGATGACTTTTACCTCTCTTGAGATTTTTCATGCAGTTTGCTATGAATTATTCTACCATTCATGTTAGCTGACTTTTTAAGTTACTCTACTATTCATCTGAGTTGATGCTTTCTAGTGCTTAGTAACCCTGGTGGCTTGCTCCATTCAGAAGCCCTTGATTTAGATGGAGAGGCCAATTTGCAGGTCCCTCACCAATGCTTGCTCCTCGTCAATTTCCAGGCCCATTGGACCAAACTGGGAAGTTTGTTCTGTTGCTAGGAAGATACTACTGAATAGTGGTGACCAGGCTACTAAACAGTGGCTTCTTGACAGGCTAGATAGACTTCTAAGAAGTTACTACCAGGCTGGACCAGACAGACCATCTTACCACTGGCTTCTTCTCAGGGTGTGACATCTCTATTGAGGAGACTGATCTACTGGTCTTCTAGATTTGCTCTTTGATGAGCAGCTATAATCTTTTTCCCCCTACCTTCACTATTTGTGATGGAAGTAAGTCCAAGTGAGTGTTCACCAGGTTTTTTCCAGTCGGAGTGCCATAAAAATCTTTCAGTGAAGAGTTTTACTTAGCTTACGATGAACAAAAGTTTTTTTTCCCCATGATTCCCTCAAAACCTCAGGTCTGGGATTGTTAGAACCTTTAGGTGGTAAATGAGAGAAGTAGCAACTCTGCTTTACTACAAATTCCTCCATTTAAAAGTTCTTTCCCTTCTTAAACACGTCCATGTTCCCCCAGGATGATCAGTATTTTTGAATCTTCCATATTTCTTTAGGAAATTTATATAGATGAGAGGCTGGAGACAACTGTGTGAATACTATCTTTACACTTAAGGCATGTTCTTTGGCTTCTTCAAGTCTCTTTCCCTTTAATCTCTTTTTTTGCATAAGAAAGTTTCCCCATTTACTTGTCAATGTGTCTTTTTTCCAGAGTTTTACAGACCTTTTGTTTTTACTTAAGCCTCATTTGGACAGACACCCTCCCTCTTACCCAGCATTTTAAAGATGTCTTCTGCATCTCACATTCATAGCAGGAACAGTATTTACTAATATGCTCTTGCTTCACTAATAAGTACTATGCTCATTAACAAATACAACTTAATTAGGCCAATATATCTAACAATCTAATGAATGAGAGCATAATTGCAAATAAATCTGGTTAAGCAGTTTTTCAATGGAACAGTTATCTCTTCCACATCTCTTGAGTTAGGAGTGCAACATCCCCCTTCTGGAAAACTATGCTTAGAATTTTTTTTGGCCCTGCCTTCATACTAGAAAATAAGTTTCAATTTCTTTCTTTTTTCTTTTGTGGGATATTTATAATACTTTATTGTAAAATTTGGATGCATTATTCCATGTCATCTGCTGACCTTCACCTATTCTCTACAGTTTCTGCAAAACTTCCCCCAAATCCTCTTATTTCTTAGGCAGATACATAAGGGCAGATACTCTGAGGACTTTAATGGACAACAAGCTCAGTACATATTAACAATGTGATATAGCAGTAAAATAAATTGATGAGTTGGGGCTACATATAAGTATAATTTCAGGGAATAAAACACTGATAATTCCACAATTACTTTGTGATGGGGAAAGTCATGATGTGGAGGGATGACTACTTTCACTATTTAAGAGAGGAAGATGAACCAGTGGAGAAAATACTCTGCTTGGAGTTAGGAAAGACCAGGTGAAATCCAGGCTTTGAGGATTACTAGTTATATGACCTTGAGATTTACATAGTGAGCCCCCAGGAGCAAGGGGCTGCTAGGTTACCTAAAGACTAACAAACCAGTATGGATTGGAAATTTAGCATATTAAAACTCCTTTGCTAATTAGTAATGTTATGGAGCCATGTGTAGCCACTAACTTTACAGCTTCGACAAAATAAAGAGCCAGTCTAGAATATTAAAAATAGAAAACAAAACAAACATGGCAATACTTTGATGGCTACATGTGTAAAGACTTTAAATGAGGACCACATTTATGTAGGCAGAGCACCTTGGAAATTAGCTTTTCACTTAGTTATACAGACATTTGAATTATTGGTTTAATCTACTTCAAAAATTATTTTGTCCAATTAAAGAATTCAGAATCAGTTCCCAGAGGTTATGTGATCAGACAATTGACAAAGCTATTGCAAGCATTTATACCTGATAGAAAATTCTATGAGAAGTAATTCTAATGAATAACTGCAAGAATAAGCATTTATGATAGCATGATCTAGGGCATTTAGGTAATGCAGTGGAAAGAGCACTGGCTCTGGAGTCTGGAAGGTTCATGCTGTGGCTTCAAATCCTGTTTAGGACACTAGCTATATGACTGAGCAAATCACATAGTTGTTTGCCTTACTCTCTAAAATGAGCAAGAGACGGACATGGCAATGATCCTCCAGTGTCTTTGCTAAGAAATTTCCAAAATGATGTCACAGAATCAGGCACAAGTGACCAGCTAGGCTATTCTCATATTCTCTTTATGCCATGTTTATATGCTTGTAACAGTATAGACAGTTGCTATTTTTTTTTGTATTTCTTGATTCATAAAGAAATCAGTATCCTATTCCCTGAAGCTATACTTGTGTGTAATCTCAACTCTTACTGGATTCTTTGACTACTTTGTCACATTACTAATATATTTTGAGTTTATAGTATACTAATGCCCTTAGAGGTTTTTTTTTAATTGAGGCTCTCATTTTATTGTTAAACAATCATCAAACATAAAAATTTTAGCATAGGAAAAGAACAAAAAAAGAAAATTACATATGAACCTGTGAACATCTGTTATGTTCACTTTGTTTTCTGTATTTGTTAATTTTAATACAATAGTGGTAAAATTGCCAAATGCCTGTGTCTCTTTCAAAATATCTTTTTGTTTTATTCTGTGTACCTTTATGATATATTGTTAATGCTCTTTTCTTTCTTTAAAAAAAAAAACTTTATTACTTTCCGTTCCCCTAAAAATTAAAGCTGTTCCTTGTAACAAATAGCTATAAGATATTAAGAAAACTAAAAAGCAATCTAACAGAAATTAGCATATGCCAATATATTGTGCTCTATTACATGTTAAATTTAAAATTTATATGTGATTTGAATATTAAAGATTATAAGAAATAAAAAGGGGAGTAGATCATATATCTTTCACAGATATGGCTAGGAGATGAATTCTTAAATAAATAAAAAGACAGCTACAAAAGACAAATGAAATAATTTTGATTAAATGAATTCAAAAAACTTTTGCACAAACAAAATTAATTCAGATTAATAAACAGGGAAGCTGAAAATTGAGGAAAAGTTTTTATATCAAATATCTTCAATAATGATGTGGTATTCAACACATATGGACAACTAATAGAAGCATATAAAATCAAAAGTTGCTCTTTAGTAGACAAATGTTAAAGGAATGTGGATAAAGAACAGAAAGAAAATTGCATAGCATTAATAATCTATACAAAAAGATGATCCAAATTATTAATAATAAGAGAAATGTGAATCAACAGAACCTTGAGGGTTTACTTTATATGCCAATTTTCATTTCTCTCTTTAATTATTCAGGAATATTATGTTGTGATTTCATACTCTCTTGAGAATCTTTAGTTTTGCCTCATAAGATGTTGATTATTACCTTTGTATTGCATTTTTTTTTATTCAGAGGTTGGCTTGATTTGAGATGTATCTCTGAATATCTTTGGATGCCTTTGGATGACTTGGAGGCCATACTCTCTTCTAAATGATTTATCTGTTTATTGGTTAGCCCTGACATTTTGGTAATATCAGTCCCTTATAGTTCTCTGTTATTCCATTTCTGACTCCTTCAATCTTGATGGTAATTTCCTGGGATAAAAACCTCAAAGTTTTCTCAACTTCTTTCCATGCTTGGGAATTCATATTTTGCTTGTTTCAGTTAATGTCTAGTGTAATTGAGGGACAGAATTGGTAATACCCATATGCCAGTCCCATTCCCTTCAGACTTGCTAAAATCCCCTCAACTTTCCCCTACTAATACCCTGCCTGAGTTAATTTTGTTCTACACATCTCTGGTTGAGTACCATTGGGATACAACATGGTGCCATTCAGGTAGAGTATTTTTCTGATGTGTTGCCACAGAGGAAGGGGAAGCAGCATTGAATTCTATCCAAAACCTATTGATGAGTCTGTGCTGCATTACCAGAGGGATGGGGGAATCAATATTTCCTTTTGTTACTTCATCAGTTTGTTGGGGTTTTTGGTATCTTGCACTCCCGGGATCAACTCAAATCAAAATAGGGTTCACCAATCCATAGATAAAAATCCCAACAGGCTGCATATTAAGTTGGTTTTAAAATATAATTTCTATATTTTGTTATATTTTAATTTATTTTGCTAAGTATGCACAAATTACATTTTAATCTTGTTTGGATTATACTTGACTCTAAGACACTCCTATCTTAGAGTATGGAGACAGCTTAAATTGCTTTATCTTTTGAATGTATTTCATATTAGAGAGAGGTTTGAGAAACTGAGAATAAGAGAAAGTATCTCTTCTTCCATTTGTTGATCATATGACCCAGAAATGACAATATTAACATGAGATTCATCTATGAGACAGAACTTTACAATGGTCACTGGCAAAGGGAAATATTCCATTTATAGCACAGTATTTTTAAAAATTTCTGAATTTAAAAAAATTCAGTAAATATTTTAGTAGCATTTTTGTGGGGAAAAAAATTATCAATTGAAGAAAAAATAAATGATGGCACATTAATGTAATGGAATATTCTTGTGCTAAATATAATGGCAACTGAGGAACATGAAAATATTGACATGAATTGATGGAAATATTGTTGAGTCAAACTATGAGTTGGTTCAACCATTCTAGAAGTAATTTGGGATTCTTTGAAATAAAAATCATTAAAAAACATTCTTTGATCCAGATATCTCATGCTGAAAGAATACCTACCAGCAAGTAAAAAACCAGAAAGACAATTCAAATATACACACATATGTATATACACACATATGTATAATATACACATTTGTGTATTTGTGTGTATATTTATAGGATCCCCCTTTTTATGGTAGCAAAGCACTTGTAAACATTTCATTAGGAAATAGTTAAACAAATTGCTGTATTTGAATGTCATGGCCTATTAGCATAGTTTAAGAAAGAATACATCTAAAGAATTCAAAGTAACAATAGAAGACTTCTATGATTTACAGAAAAGTGAGACATATTGAGCTAGGGAAATAGCATGTATAATAACAGCAATATAAAATGTGCAAAAAAGAAACAATGCTGTAAATAAAGTGATTAAACTTGGCCCTGGAGAGGAGTCAGGAAAAAGCATCTTCCTCTTTTATTTCAAGGGATTAGGGCTATGGTTATGAAATTTTCTCTGCATTGTCAGATGTGGATGATATACTAGCTAGTTTTGCTAAACTGTTTTTGTTTTTTGTTTTTGTTTTTTTAAGTTGTTACAGGGAAGATAATATGGGTAGAAGAAAAATAGGGATGCAGTTATAAATGAATGGAATATGAAAGCGAAATAAATAAATAAAAATACTTCTTTAAAAAAATAAAAATAGCATAAGTAATTCCTGGGTGTGCCTCCTTTTCAGCTAGTCCTCTCCACCAGAAACTCTTCTAAGTAGTACCATATATTGAATGTGTATTTTGGATAGGAAAAAAGTCTTCAATTACAACTACATATTTTTTCACTATTCTGTGATTTGCATTTGTTTACCACATTTTCTAACATTATTAGCACATGATTCTGAAACTTGGAGAATGGAAAATGTGTAACTGCTCATTGCTAGGAAAAAAAATCAATAGCCAAACAGGCTCATGGAGCTCAACCATATGCTTAAAAATATCCCCCTGCCCCAGAATTCATAATTCCATAAATATCTGTAAGAGAATCTGTTCTATGTTTCTTTGAATTAACATGTAACTTGAAAAAGCAATGGAAAATTGTGATGGACAAATATGGTGAGTTTTATTTTTAAAATTCTGAATATGTTACAAAGAACTTGAGACTAACTTTAACAACATAAATTGATTTTTGTTGTTTATTTGTTTCATTCATGGCCAACCTTTCATGACTCCATTTTGTGTTTTCTTGGCAAAGATTTTGGAGTGCTTTGCTATTTCCTTTTCCAGTTCATTTTATAGATGAGGAAATTGAGGCAAACAGGATTAAGTGATCCGCCTAGGTTCCCCCTGAGTGGGTAGATTTGAACTTAGGTCTTCCTAACTCTAGGCCAGGCAATCTATTCACTGTATCATCTAGCTTCCCAGATAGATTCTATCTGAACAATAAGAAAGATGGTAAAATAAAATATTTTTATTATAGTGATTTAGATCTATAAGACCTTAGAAATCATTTTGCCCATACTTTTCATTCCATGAGTGGAGAAATTGAGTCTCAGAGAAATTGTTTTAGTGAAACTGATTAAGCAACTGAGTGATGAAAGTTAAACATATTAAAATTTTATAGGAGTAGATAGACAGTGAAGTGGATAGAAAATCATCCCTGAAGTCAGGATAAACTACTAAATTCAAATCTGGCTTCAGATACTAGCTTTGTGAACCTGGGCAAGCCACTTACCTTGACTGTTACCTCAGCCTCAATCTGAAATGCTTTTGAATTCCTTTTAAAAAGTATCTTCAGAAGTTAAAAATTTTTTTGAAGTTCAGCAAAACTCCCCTTTCCAATTTTCTCTTCTGGAATGTTTCATTCTATTCTTTTTAGTCTTTTTAAGCCATTGTAATAGAAGACATTTTAAATTATAAGTCAACTCAATACATGCATAAAAATTAACTTTGAACAAGTTATCAATACAACAGGTAAATATCTACCTGTGTGACTTTTTCAAAGACCCTTAATCTCTGAAATCAGGATGTCAGAATGACTTCTAAGGATACATACCTACACATACACACACACACACACACACACACACACACACACACACACACACACACCCCTATGAACAGGGAAGACAAAATATTATTCAATAAAAACATTTTAAAATATATTAAATATAAAATTCTAGGTACTTAAGAATTGAGAACAAGGGTAGATAAAAAGAGACTGTAAGGGGAAGAAAGAGAGATAATAGAGTAACTGCTCAGTGGAAATGGAGATCCACTATAACAAACTTTTTCTCACCTCCCTTCCATGTAGAAATTTGGAGGGAAGAGGTTTCTGATAATGATAATGAAAGAGGTGATGATGATGAAAAATCTATTTGGCTTATGAGATGGCAGAACTCAATATTGGCTGAGCATGATAAAAGGAGAACTAGGTGTTCATACAAAAAAGATAATCAACCTAACTTTTATTCTCTTTCCTTTGTCCTTACATGGGGAACAAGACTGTTTTGAACTGAGGGAAGTACAAAGTAGCTAAAATCATCAATCTAGTGAAATTCAGCATAATACTTCAAGAGGAAAAAAATGGTCATTCTTTGAAATTGAAGGATTTCAAACTTTCATAGAGAGAAAACCAGAAGTGAAAAAAAAATTGATTTCCAATATAAAGACTGGAGAGAAGCCTAAAAAAAGAAAAAAAAATGGGGGAAAGGAAAACATAAGGGATTCAATGGAAATAAATTGTTTAAGATGGTATTTGTGATTCTTAAAAATGTACCAATAATAGCATAGATAGAAAAAATATATATAGATAGAAAGAATGGATATAAGGTTAATTTGAGGGAAGGACATCAAAAGTAATTAAATGAAAAAGAGGAGTACTTTGGGTGCATAAGAAAGGGAGAGGTGGAATGGAGTAAATTATTTTACAAAGAGAAGTTCAAAAAGCTTATTAGATTGGAAGGGAAAATGAGAGGGTAGGTAATAGGCAGTGCTCAAACCTTATTCTTACCAGTTTTGGCTCAAAAAGGGAATAATATGCACAATCAGTTGAATATAGCAGTCTATCTTACCCAACAGGAAAGTAGGTGGGGAAGGGGAGACTGACTGACAGGAAGGCAGACTGGAGGGAGATTTAGAGAAAAGCAAAACACTGAGAAGTAGGGAATGAGTAAAAGGACAGAGAGGACAAATAGGAGGGAAATACATAGTAATTATAGCTATGAATGGAAATGAGATGAAATCTCCTATTTAAAAAAAAAAAGAAATGGATAGGAGATTGGATCAAAATCCAGAATCCTACCATATATCTTTTTAAATGAAAAATACACAAAGCAGAGAGACTACACACAAAGTTAAAGGTAAGGAGCTGGAGAAGAATCTATTATATTTCTTTGTATATTTGAAAAAAAAAAGCAAGGGTTGCAATCCTGATCTCAGACAAATCAAAAGTAAAAATAAATCTAATAAAAAGACATAAAGAAGGAAATCACATCTTGCTAAAAGGAGCAATAGATAATGAAGTAATATAAATATTAAACATGTAGATATAGAAGTTCATAACCAAACAAGAGGTAGAGAACATTATGAAATATAAAACAGATAATAAAATCAATGCAACCAAGATTAGAAGGAAAGTAGATAACTGGGAAACAATCTTTATACCAAGTGCCACTGATAAAGACTTCATTTGTCAAATAAATTGATAACTAAATTATAACAATACAAGCCATTATCCAGCTAATAAATGGGCAAAAGATTATGAACAGGCAATTTATAGATGGAGAAATAAAAGATACCTACAGGCAAATAAAGAAATTACTTTTGATTAGAGAATGCAAAATAAAACAATTCTGAGGTACCCCCTCACACTTATCAGATTAACTAACATGATAAAAAAGGAAAATGATAAATATTGGAGAGGAAGTGGGAAAACTGGGATATTAATGCATTGTTGGTGGAGTTTTGAACTGATCCAACCATTCTGGAGAGCAATTGGAGTGATACCCCAAAGACTAAAACTGTGCATACTCTTTGATCCAGCAATACCATTATTAGGTTTGTCTCTAAAAGAAATCATTAAAAAGAAAAGAATCTACATGTGTAAAAATATTTACAGCAGCCCTTTTTGTGGTGGCAAATATTGGAAATAGAGAGGCTGCCCATCAAAAGAGGGCTGAACAAGTTAGAGGATATAAATGTATAAATAAATATATATGTATAATAAATATAAAATATATAATAAAATATTAATTTATAAATAAAGTATATAAAAAGACTGAACAAGTTAGAGTATATAAATGCAATGGAATATTAAAGTGTGATACGAAATGATGAACAGGAAGATTTCAGAAAAACCCGGAAAGATTTGTAAGAACTGATACAAGGCAAAATGAGCAGGAATAGGAAAATACCGTACACAGGATCAGCAACATTGTGTGATGATTAACTATAAATCACTCAGCTCTTCTCAGAAACATGATTCAAGACAAGTAAAAAGGACTTATGAAGGAAAATGCTAAACATATCTAGATAAAGAAATGATGGACTCAATGCAGCTCAAAGCATACTTTTTCACTTACTATTTTTCATTTTTTTAACTTTTGATTTGTTTCTTCTTTCATAACTGTGACTAATGTGGAAATATGTTTTACATAATAGGACATGTATAACCTATATTAAATTGCCTACCATTTTTGTAGGAAAAGAGAAGAAGAACATTGAAATATTTAGGAGTCAAAACCTTGTAAAATGAATGCTAAGAAATGTATTGACATGCAATTGGGCAAAAATAAATACTATTAAAATATTGTAAAATGATGAACTTTGAAGGACTTGGTTATTCTTAGCAATTCAATGATCCAAGACAACTCTGAAGAACTTATGATGAAAAATGCTATACACCCCCAGAGAAAGAACTCATGGAATCTGGCTAAAGATTGAAGCATGCTTTTGTTTTTGCTTAACTGATTCTTGAAGTCTTATTGAGTCATTCACTTGCATTTGTTCAATTCTAATTTTTAAAGTGTTGTTTTCTTCAGTTACCTTTTTTAGCTCCTTTTGTAACTGGCCAATTTGTTCATTGCCCTCTTGTTCCACTTCACTAATTTTATTTTTCAGTGCATTGTTGTCTATTTCCATTTCACTAATTTATTTTTCAGTGCATTATTGTCTATTTCCAATTCACCAATTTTGTTTTTCAATAAATTGGTGTCTTTTTCATATCTCTTTTGCAGGGTATTATATCCTTCTTGCACTGAACTCAGTTTATTTTCCCATTTATCATCCAGCTCTTTTTTGAGATTCTTTATGCAATCTTCCAGAAAGGCTTTTTGCAAAGGGGACCAGGTTATATCTCACTTTATGGCTTCCTCTGGATTTACTTTGTCTACAGGTACCTCAGGATTTGGAGTCTGCCTTTCTTTCTCTCCATAAAAGCTGTCTATGGTAAAAGCTCTCTTCTGCTTCTTACTCATTTTTTTATTTTATTTTTTTTAAAGCTTGGGGTCTGTGCAAAGCAGAGAAGCGGCAGCTAGCTGTGGTAGTTTGCCCAGTACCTGAAATAACTCAATCAGCAGAACTGCCCCAGGGCAAATTAAAGCATCTCTCCCACCTTTGCCTTAAACAGACCTCATACCTTTAAAAAAATCAATAAAAAACCAAAAAGAGCTCTCACCATAGACAACTTTTATGGAGAGAGGGAAGAACAGACCTCAAATCCTGAGGCCCCTAAAGGTAAAGCAACTTCAGAAAAAGCCCCAAAGAGAAACATAAACTGGTCTCCATGTCACAAGGCTTTCTTTGAAGATTGCATAAAGAATCTTAAAAGAGAATTAGAAGAATCATGGAGAAACAAAATGAGATCACTGCAAAATAAAATAGAAAAAATGGAAAAAATGGAAAAAAGAATACAATGAACAAAAAAAATGTAATTGGTCAATTGCAAAAGGAACTAAAAACAGTAACTGAAGAAAATGACATTAAAAATTAGAATCGAACAATTGGAAATGAATGACTCATCAAGACTTCAAGAATCAGTCAAACAAAAACAAAAAAAAATGAAAAGATAGAGAAAAACATGAAATATCTCCTAGGAAAAACAACTGACCTGGAAAATAGATCTAGGAGAGACAATCTAAGGATTATAGAGCTTCCTGAAAGCCATGATGAAAAAAAGAACCTAGACACTATCTTCCAGGAAATCATAAAAGAAAACTGCCCTGATATTTTAGACCCAGAAGGCAAAATACTTATTGAAACAATCCACTGATCACCTCCTGAAAGAAACCCTAAACATTAAGTCCCCCAGAAATATTGTGGCTAAATTCCAGAACTATCATACAAAGGAAAAGATATTATAAGAAGCCAGAAAGAAACAATTTAAATATCGAGGAGCCATGATTAGGATCACACAGGACCTAGCAGCTTCTACTTTGAAGGATCGAAGGGCCTGGAATCAGATATTCCAAAGGGCAAAGGAACTTGGGTTACAGCCAAGAATAAGTTACCCAGCTAGAATGAGCATTATCTTCCAGGGAAGCAGATGGTCATTCAATGATATAGGAGAATTTCACCTATTTCTACTGAAAAGACCAGAACTGAACAAAAAATTTGATCTACAAACACAGAACACAAGAGAAACATAAAAAGGTAACAAGAAAAAAAAAACTCTTGAGAACTATATTTATGTTATAGATACTTATAGAATGAGGGTTGATTTTATGAATCTATTATTACATTATGATTATTATGATATGATTATTGTGATTTTATTATTATTATGATATGATTATTGTGATTTTATGATTATTATATGATAAACTGAAAAAGAAATTAGAGGTAGAAAAGGGATAACACTGGAAGAAGAGGAAAAGGAGGTAATATAAGGGAAATTACATCACATGTAGAGGCAAAGAAAACCTATAATGATTGAGGGAAAAAAGGGAGGGGAATGAGAATTGGGTTAATCTCCATCTCATCAGATTTGGCTCTGAGGGAATAATAGACGTACTTATAGTACTTATAAGGAAACAGGAGGGAAAGGGAAAAAAAGGGGTGGGGCACTAAAGGGGAAGGATTGTTTGAGGGAAGTGGTTATCAAAAGCAAAATAGTAGGGATGAGGGAAAGGGGATAAGAAAGAGAAAAGCATAAGCTAGGGTAAATAAGATGGCAGGAAATACAGAATTAGTTATTTTAACTGTGAATGTGAATGGAATGAACTCTCCCATAAAGCAGAAGTGGATAGCAGACTGGATTAAAAAACAGAATCCAACAATATGTTGTATACAAGAAACACATCTAAAACATAGAGATACATACAGGGTGAAGGTAAAAGGCTGGAGCAGAATCTATTATGCTTCAGGTGAACAAAAAAAAGCAGGGGTAGCAATCCTGATCTCAGACCAAGTAAAAGCAAAGATAATCCGAATTAAAAGAGACGAAGAAGGAAATTATATCTTCCTAAAGAGAACCATAGACAATGAAGCAATATCAATACTAAACATATATGCACCAAGTGGTATAGCAAGGAAATTCCTAGAGGAAAAGTTCAGAGAGATGCAAGAAGAAATAGACAGCAAAACTATAATAGTGGGGGATCTCAATCTCCCTCTCTCAGAACTAGATAAATCAAAGCAGAAAATAAATAAGAAAGAAGTTAAGGAGGTAAACAAAATATTAGAAAAGTTAGGTATGATAGATCTTTGGAGGAAATTAAATGGAGACAGAAAGGAGTTTACTTTTTTTCTCAGCAGTCCATGGAACTTATACAAAAATTGACCATGTGTTAGGACACAAAAACTTCAAAATCAAATGCAGGAAGGCAGAAATAATAAATGTATTTTTTTCAGATCATGACGGAATAAAAATGACATGCAATATAAGGCCAGGAGAAAATAGACAAAAAAGCAATTGGAAACTAAATAATTTTATCCTAAAGAATGAATGTGTGAAACAGCAAATTACAGACACAATTACTAATTTCATACAAGAGAATGACAATAATGAGACAACATACCAAAATTTATGGGATACAGCCAAAGCGGTAATAAGGGGAAATTTTATATCACTAGATGCTTATTTGCATAAAATAAAGAGAAAATCAATGAATTAGGCTTGCAACTAAAAAAGCTAGAGAAAGAACAAATTAAAAACCTCCAATCAAATACCAAACTTGAAATCCTAAAAATAAAAGGAGAGATTAATAAAATTGAAAGTGAAAAAACTATTGAATTAATAAATAAAACTAAAAGTTGGTTTTATGAAAAAAACCAACAAAATAGATAAACCTCTAGTTAATTGGATTAGAAAAAGGAAAGAGGAAAATCAAATTGTTAGTCTCAAAAATGAAAAGGGAGAACTTTCCACTAATGAAGAGGAAATTAGAGCAATAGTCAGGAGTTACTTTGCCCAATTTTATGCCAATACATTTGATAACCTAAGTGAAATGGAGGAATATCTACAAAAATATAGATTGCCCAGATTAACAGAAGAGAAAATAAATTACTTAAATAGTCCCATTTTAGAAAAAGAAATAGAACAAGTCATTAATCAACTCCCTAAGCAAAAATCCCCAGGACCAGATGGATTTACATGTGAATTCTACCAAACATTTAAAGAACAATTAACTCCAATATTATATAAACTATTTGAAAAAAATAGGGAATGAAGGACTCCTACCAAACTCCTTTTATGATACAGACATGGTACTGATACCTAAACCAGGTAAAACAAAAACAGAGAAAGAAAATTATAGACCAATCTCCCTAATGAATATTGATGCAAAAATCTTAAATAAAATATTAGCAAGGAGATTACAGAAAATCATTCCCAGAATAATACACCATGACCAAGTAGGATTTATAGTAGGAATGCAGGGATGGTTCAATATTAGGAAAACTATTAACATAATTGACTATATCAATAACCAAATTAACAAAAACATATGATAATCTCAATAGATGCAGAAAAAGCATTTGATAAAATCCAACATGCATTCCTATTAAAAACATTAGAGAGTATAGGAATTAATGGACTTTTCCTTAAAATAGTCGGTAGCATCTATTTAAAACCATCAGCTAGCATCATATGTAATGGTGATAAACTGGAACCATTCCTAATAAGATCAGGGGTGAAACAAGGTTGCCCACTATCACCATTACTATTCAATATTGTATTAGAAATGCTAGCTTTGGCAATAAGACAAGAAAAAGAGATTAAAGGAAGTAGGTCATGAGGAAACCAAATTATCACTCTTTGCAGATGATATGATGGTCTACTTAGAGAACTCTAGAGAATCAACTAAAAAACTATTAGAATTAATCCACAACTTTAGCAAAGTTGCAGGATACAGAATAAATCCACATAAATCATCAGTATTTTTATACATCACCAACAAAATGCAACAGCAAGAGATACAAAGAGAAATTCCATTCAAAATAACTATCGATAGTATAAAATATTTGGGAATATATCTGCCAAGGGAAAGTCAGGATCTTTATGAGCAGAACTACAAAACACTCTCCACACAAATGAAGTCAGATCTAAACAATTGGAAAAACATCAAGTGCTCTTGGATAGGTCGAGCGAATATAATAAAGATGGCAATACTACCTAAATTAATCTATTTATTTAGTGCTATACCAATCAAACTCCCAAGAAATTATTTAACTGACCTAGAAAAAATAACAACAAAATTCATCTGGAAAAACAAAAGGTCAAGAATTTCAAGGGAATTAATGAAAAAAATGCAAATGAGGGTGGCCTAGCTGTACCAGATCTAAAACCATATTATAAAGCAGTGGTCACCAAAACCATTTGGTACTGCATAAGAAATAGAGTAGTGGATCAGTGGAATATGTTAGGTTCACAGGACAAAATACTCAATGACAATTGTAATCTAGTGTTTGATCAACCCAAAGACCCCAGTTTTTGGGATAAAAACTCACTATTTGACAAAAACTGCTGGGATAATTGGAAACTAGTCTGGAAGAAATTAGGCATTGACCCACACCTAACACCATATACCAAGATAAGGTCAAAATGGATTCATGATCTAGGCATAAAGAATGATATTATAAACAAATTAGAACAATGTAGGATGGTTTACCTCTCAGACCTGTGGAGGGGGAAGGGATTTGTGACCAAAGAAGAACTAGAGGTCATCATTAATCACAAAACAGATAAGTTTGACTATATCAAGTTAAAAAGTTTTTGTACAA
>JAJPUD010002314.1:1686-58989 GCA_023553655.1 Myrmecobius fasciatus | reverse complement strand
TACAAAACACTTTCCACACAAATAAAATCAGACCTAATCAATTGGAAAAATATTGAGTGCTCATGGGTAGGCAGAGCAAACATAATAAAAATGACAATACTACCCAAACTAATCTACTTATTTAGTGCCATACCAATCAAACTCCCAAGAAATTATTTTACAGATCTAGAAAAAATAGTAGCAAAGTTCATTTGGAAGAACAAAAGGTCAAGGATCTCAAGGAGATTAATGAAAAAAAAGGCAGATGAAGGTGGCCTTGCTGTACCAGATCTAAAACTATATTATAAAGCAGCGGTCATCAAAACTGTTTGGTACTGGCTAAGAAATAAAGCAGTCGATCAGTGGCACAGGATAGGTTATCAGGACAATCTAGGCAATAACCTCAACAATCTAGTGTTCGATAAACCCAAAGACCCCAGCTTTTGGGATAAATACTCACTATTCGGCAAAAACTGCTGGGAAAATTGGAAACTAGTGTGGAAGAAATTAGGGCTTGACCCATACCTAACACCGCACACCAAGATAAGATCTAAATGGGTTCATGATCTAGATATAAAGAGGGACTTTGTAAGCAAGTTAGAGGAACGTAATATAGTTTACCTCTCAGACCTGTGGAGATGGAATAAATTTATGTCTAAAGAAGACCTGGAACTCCTAATTGAACACCAGATAGATAATTTTGATTATATTAAGTTAGAAAGTTTCTGTACAAATAAAACTAATGCAGACAAGATTAGGAGGGAAGCATCAAATTGGGAAATCATCTTTACATTCAATGGTTCTGATAAAGGCCTCATTTCTAAAATTTATAGAGAATTGTCTCATATATATAAGTTTTTTTTTTTTTTTTTTTTTTTTTTTTTTTTTTTTTTTATGAACAGACAATTTTCAGATGATGAAATTAAAACCATCTCTAGTCATATGAAAAGTTGCTCCAAATCACTATTGATCAGAGAAATGCAAATTAAGACAACTCTGAGGTACCACTACACCCCTGTCAGATTGGCTAAAATGACAGGAAAAGATAATGATGAATGTTGGAGGGATGTGGGAAAACTGGGACACTAATACATTGTTGGTGGAACTGTGAACGGATCCAACCATTCTGGAGAGCAATTTGGAACTATGCTCAAAAAGTTGTCAAACTGTGCATACCCTTTGACCCAGCAGTGTTTCTACTGGGCCTATATCCCAAAGAGATCTTAGAAGAGGGAAAGGGACCCACCTGTGCAAGAATGTTTGTGGCAGCCCTTTTTGTGGTGGCTAGAAACTGGAAACTGAAGGGATGCCCATCAATTGGAGAGTGGCTGAATAAATTATGGTATATGAATGTTATGGAATATTATTGTTCTGTAAGAAATGACCAGCAGGATGATTTCAGAGAGGCCTGGAGGGACTTGCATGAACTGATGCTGAGTGAAACGAGCAGAACCAGGAGATCATCATACACAGCAACAACAGTATTACATGATGATCAATTCTGATGGACATGGCTCTCTGCAACAAAGAATTGTCTCAAACCAGTTCCAATTGTTCAATGAAGGAAACCATATACACCCAGAGAGAGGGATATGAAATGTGGACCACAACGTAACATTTTCATGATCTCTATTGACATTTGCTTGCATTGTGTTGCCTTTCTCTGATTCTTTTTTTTTCTTGTAGATAGGATTTTTCTTGCATAACTTCTCAAGCATTTCAACATTATTAACATGTAGTGGACTTCCTGCCATCTAGGAGAGGGGAGGGTACTGGGGGTAAAATTTGTAATGGAAAGCTTTGTAAAGATCAATGTTGGGAAACTACCCATATACATGTCATACAAATAAAAAGCTTTAAATTAAAAAAAAATAAAATAAAAAGCTTAAAAAATTAAAAAAATAATTAAAA
This sequence comes from Myrmecobius fasciatus, assembly GCA_023553655.1. NCBI lineage: Eukaryota > Metazoa > Chordata > Mammalia > Dasyuromorphia > Myrmecobiidae > Myrmecobius > Myrmecobius fasciatus. Next base: position 57,099 of record JAJPUD010002314.1, on the reverse strand, counting down.
CAAGCAACAACAAATAATGAGTATAAGCCAAATATCCTTAATGATTATAAGCTAGGTGACAGTAGGCATAATACTGGACGTCAGACAGAAAAATCTGAGTTCAAATCCAGTTTCAGACACTTATTAGGAGTGCAATCCCTAGTAAATTTCTTGACTTCTCTCAGTTTCATCTGTAAAAGAGAGATGATAATTACATCTAACTTCAAGGGCTGTTGGGAGGGTAAAATAAAAAAAATGTAAAGTGTTTTGCAAACTTTAAAGTACTATATAAAATACTATACCACCATCACCACTACCACCATAATTATCACAACCACCACCATCATCATCATAACCACCATCATCACCACCACCATCAAAAAGACCACCACCACCATGATCATCATCATTATTATTACAGTTGTTATTGTTAGAAGAGTGCTTGGGTTGCTTTTCCAGAAGAATAAAAATTCTTATAATTGGTATACTTCAATAATGGTATCATTTGAAATTTTGACTGTTCTTGCTTTTTCTTTTATCATTACTGATAACATTAATAAATTGTTTGAGAAAACAGATTTATCATTGAAAGATACATCACAGAATATCTAGTCCAATACTTCATTTTACAGAAGAGGAAATTGATGTTCAAGCTGCTTAATCTCCTTATCTTAGAAGGTCACACAGGTAATAAGTTTCAAAGATAGGACTTGAAACCAAGTCTTCAGTCTTCAGTCAGTTCAAAAATGCCATTCTAGTTAGTCAAAAAGTATCACCTTCAGCAATACAATGAACTCTTTAAAGGGCTCATTAATGTTTCTTCTGAAAATATTAATGCTTATCAAACAAAAATGATAAAAAAGGAAAATTTTTATGCTGAATATTTGAGTAGAATGGATATGGGATCTAAATTTTCTCAAAGTCTCATAACATTTTTTTTTGGCAGTCATAAAGTTTTCACTCCTAAGCAACAGAAGGGTCAGAAAGTCACTACCTTATGTGTTGATGTTTATGCTTCATATTTAAAACATAAACTTTATAGAGAGCAATGTCACTATAGATCAAAAGGTGTTTCATGTTTATTTAGAGAATGAGCTTCTGTGCTAATGGATCTTTGTCATGGAAAATGATTTAAATATGATTTTAAACCTGTTTGAGAACAGGAAACTATGAGTCTTGTTTTACTCTGGCTCTGTTTTTAATTATAATTTGACAAAAGGAATAACCACATTACCTATTTGATTTGCCAGAACTTTATCCAACACCACCTGTTGAGCCCTCGGCATTCAAATACTGACATATTGCAGAGAACACAATTATGCAGTTGGCATACATACTAGCATAGAGGCCAACAAAAGCATAATATAGCTTTTGTACTCAAAATACAACAAAAATATATTAAGCTACCAACTGTAAAGGTTTAAGAAAGCCACATTTAATTAGATACAAGCAGAGCCTCCCAGCAAAGAAATAGGATGAAAAATAGTCTCAGGATTAAAAGTTAAAAAAAGTTTGCAAGATCCATACCGGTAAATATCATGAGCTTAAAATAAAGAAAATTATGGTGCATTCAGTTTATATTGTATATGGCAAGAAGACACCACTCTTGTTTACATGAATTGATTCAGTTCCAATATGCTGACATTTTCAGTTTGAAGAAATAGTAAAATACAGACCTTTAACTGGAAAAACAAAAACCTATGGTGACTTATTTAGCTGCTGAGTATAAAACAGATCAGGCCAACTTAGAGTTTTGATGAAAAGTGTCACCTCCAAAAAATGCAATGCATGTATCTTTGATTACATGTAAGATCAATATTTTGATAGGCTTATGATTTCATCAGTATAGTTAGACCTTCCATTAGTATAAGTTACAACCCCTCAATGCCTTAAGTAGAATGAACTGTTATGCCCAAAAATGTAACTTAAAAATAGCCAAGAGTTAGTGATCAAACCTTTTGGTTTGATAACTTAGGTATGTTTTTCTCTTGAATGATTCACAATCACTTCATCACTAGGTCAGGTCTGCATCATTTTTAGCTCGCTGAGATCTCCTAGAATCTGTGGACTTTAGTATAGCCTTTGAGAATATGGGATTACCTTCATTTTATGATGAAATATCAACTAACAGATCCAGGCAAAAGTCTATATGACATAAAATGTATCTTTTTAGGGAGAGAAGTTTCAATGCATTTAATAAATCAATAAATTAGTCAATAGGCACTTATTAAGCACCTACTATGTACCTGATCACAAATCAACTAAAGTCTCGATTTACATAGTCTATGAGGACCTGTATGCTTCTAGCTCTGTAATCTATGAATAGATAATAGCTAAGAAAACCTCAAAAGGGCAAAAGAGGGACTATGCTGCACTATTCCAAAATTCTTCTATTTTCTATATCTTAGTCTTTCTTGTTATACTGTTTTCCTTAATTAGTTATTCCTTCTTTTCCTAGTGTCTGGTACTCATAACTATGAGTACCGCTTCTCTGAAAACCCTTTTCCCTATATCTGAAATCTTCTGTGTGGTAAACTTCGAGCTTCCTAATTAACTGCTATTTCCCAGAAATCAATGATACATCCAACAAAATTTCACCTTTACCCATAAAATCTTGAATTTTCACATCTTTAAGAAGCTTGTGGTAAGTAGTCCTTATCCCTTTCTTTGAGGCTGCCCCTTACTCTCATTACAATATCCTCTGCTTTAGTTCTTCCCTCTCTACCCAGTCAACAATCACTGTTTAATCCCTCTTTAGTTAGAAGTTCCAACAAATCATCATCTACCCTTTCCCCCTTTCCTCACTGTCATTCACCTGTTTTTGCCTGGTCAATTTCCAGCCCATAAGAATCCTCAATATTTACCTTTCCTTCATTTCAAAATAGATTAGAAAGAAAAGAGAAAATCATTTTTGATATGTTCATTCTTATTTACACCATTACAGTGTTTTCCTGAAACGAATCACCAGAACATGAGTCCTGATGCCCAGCCTCATTCTCGTTCAAGAATGAAATGCCTTTGGTTAAATTTTGAAGTCTCTCTTTCCCAATTTTCTGGAATTGCAAAAAGAGACCCAAAAAAGACCTCTCATCAGTGTGGAGACTAAGAAATATGTGCTGTACAATGCAATTATTTAAGAATTTAGAGAACAGTATGTAATTATAACCAAACTTTAAAAAGAAACAAATTACATGCCAAACAAGATATAATATAGGTCAAATGTTCTCAAAACCATACCAAAACCAAAGTGGAAATGTGGCTTAGCAGATGTGATTGACATCTAAAGCTAAAAGATGGTATGGAAAAAGAAAGAATCAAAGAAAAAGTTACAGAAGGAATGGAATATACTAGAAATGACTTTTTTTCTGGCCCATTTGTAGGATCAAGGCAGTTATGTCAGTCTGTGCAGTAAAAAGCAGGCAATCACATAACCTGGCCTCAGAAAAAAGGAGAAGCATTTTAAAAGCAAGGGTGGGATGGGAGTGGTGAGCCTTGTTTCCAAAACCTTATGAGGTCACTTGGCCCTGTCAGCAACAGAGATGTTAATAGCAGTCATGTGGCTAATTCAGCACTGCTCTGAAAATTATCCCAAATGCATTTTTTCATTTAAATCTTTAGTCTTGGTCTTTTTCATATATATATGTATATATATATATATGCTCTGTATATATATGTATATATATATTTATACATATACTTGGACAAATTTGTTTTGCTAGAGCACTCCCACAACTTTCTATAAGAAGAAAGTATCCACAAAAGTAGGGAATTTCTTTGTAAAATTGGTATATTGGTGGTGGTAGGATGAGAAGGGTCCTTTGTTCAAAATTATGAGTAGGTCAGCCCTGGAATTTAAAGTCACATTACTGGCAGCAAATAGAAAAACAAACAGATAAAGAAATTACAAAAGTAATGACTTTATTTTGTGATTTCAAGGGGATGAAATTCTTGAAAGTTTGAAATACAGTTGGGTGTGGGGCCTTTTTTTGAGAGAATGAGGGAGTGGGGAAGCAATTTCTGCCTGTGAGTTCCTGACAGCTATTTTGTTCCTAATTGTTATTGCTGAGTGTTATTTCAGATGGGGGTCAGGGCCTTTCTGTCTTTTCTTTGAAAACCACCAAGTATGTTCAAGGGATTTTACAATCTGGGATTGTTTTGCAGAATACCAATCATTAGTATCTAGTCAATAGTACCAACATTCAGGGTGAAAGGGAACATCCCTGAGCAAGGTATTTCACTCAATTCATTTTTCAATAGATTGGTCAGCCTATCTTCATTACAAATGAAAAAAAAAACCACAGATTCTTTCCACATCATAGTCAGTCATACACACACCCACACACACAACACACCCACCCACACACACACCCACACCCCCCCCCACACACAAATCCAGGTCACCGTGATATATTTACATAAAAGACTCTTGTAGGAATATAAAAAGTCCCAGGAACTTTCCATTCAGGATGTTTAAAAAAAAGATGAAAGGTTACAAAAGAGGACAGTGTAATGATGTAAATAAAATACTATATTTGTAGCATTGTATTATAATTAAGAAGAGAAAGATTCAAATCCTTCTCTGGCATTTAACAGACTATGAACAAAGATGTTTAGTTTCTGAGTTTTAGTTTTTTCATCTGTAAAATGGGAACATATTTACATATAAATAAATTCAGGTTGCATATAGAAAATAAAAGCACAGTAATGAAGTTGGGGATTAATAATAATTTAGTTTAAAAAAGACCTCTTAAAGAAGATTCCACAAGATGAATTTTAAGAGAGACAGGAGTTCAAAGAGGCAGAACTGGAGACCAAATTGCCATCAACACTCCCCATTCCAAATCCCAACCCAGAGATTCTGTTTAAGGGTAGGAACTATAGTTTGCTCTTAGTCCACACTTTCTGGTATGAAGCCTGAAATTGGAGTGACATAGTTGCTAGCTTCACCTTACTATTCCCAAGCTCTGTCTCCATGATGGAAGGTTATGTACCAGCTTTTCTGGATGAAACTTTGCCCTCCCTGAATGTATTAGACTTTGACTATCTCTCTGTGCTAATTGTTTGATTTTTCTTTAGATTTCCCGGTTACCACTCTATTGATCTTTGTTGAATAATTAAGGAAAAGAATTAAACTATAATCTTTCCTTTTACTTCACCATCTTTGATCTTATGAACATATTTATATTCTAAAATAGTGCTGCCCATGACTGCCATATGTCTTTGCTTGGCAAATGTGTGCTGAAAAGACAGTCTGTCAGTCTATTAGTTAATAAACACTTAGATATTTGTTGTGTGCCAGGCACTGTGCTAAGCATGGGGCAAAAAAGAAGTAAAGGATAGTCTCTGCCCTTGAAGAGCTCACAGTTTTTTTTTGGAGACAACAAGTACATAAATATGTACAAACAAACTATATATAGAATAAAGAGGAAATTTTTGAAAGAGGAAAAGAGTAGAATTAAGAGGGTTTGGGAAAGAAAGAAAGCCAGGAGATTAGTAGGAAGATATGAGGAAGTAGAATGTTCTAGGTATGAAGGAGAATCAGTGAAAATGCCAGAAACTGAGAGGCACAATGTCTTGCTGTGTAACAGCAAAAAAGCTAAGGATTGAAAAATATATGGAAGGGAATAAGGCTGGAAAGATGATGCTTGGGTCCAGGTTATGAATGCCAGAGGATTTTGTGTTTGATGCAAGAAATGATAGGGGAGCCACTGGAAATTGTTCAGTATGTTTTGGGGGTGTTAAATGGTAAGGTCTATCCTTTAGTAAAATTACTTTGGTGACCTGGCCTGTAATGGGAAGAGCTTAGCAGGCTAGTGTGATAGTCCAAGCATGGGGTGACAAGGTCTTCCCAATTCCTCTCATTAATAATCTTAGCATTTTTCTGGACTTCTTGGTTTCCATTATCCAAAGCTTCTTAAACTGTGGTTCATGACCCCATATGGCATTGCATAACTGAATGTGGGGGTTATGACATTAAGAGTAAATGTTTAATTTATATATCTATTTTATCTACCTATATACCCACTGAAAAATTTCTTGGGTGAAAAGGGGTCATGAGTGGAAAAATTTAAGAAGTCTTCTCATGTACTGCACATTTAAGAAGTTGCTATATCTTACTGGCATACCTTCATAACATCTCTCACTTCTGCCCCTCTTCTCTGCTCACAGATCTACCACCTAGATTGTCCATTTGTCTGTTTCAAGTTTCTTCTAACTCTTGTCTATTCTACCCATTATTGTCAGACTAATTTTTAAAAATTAATTAATTTATTTTTAATATATATTGTTTTAGGAATTATGTTGTGAGGAAAAAAAAATCAGAACACAAGGGAAAAACCATGGGAGATATTAAAAGAAAACAACAGAAAAAAAGAAGTGAACATAGCATGTGTTGATTTACATTTTATCTCCATAGTTCTTTTTCTGGATGCAGATAGCATTTTCTGTCCAAAGTGTACTGGGATTGCTTTTCATCACTAAACTGCTCAGAAGAACCAAGCTTTTCATAGCTGATCATTGCACTTCTTGCTTTTATTGTGTGCAATGCATTCCTAGTTCTGCTTGTTTTGCTCAACATCAATTTGTGTAAATATTTTCTGGCCTTTCTAAAATCAGCTTCTTCATTTTGTAACAGAATAAGAATATTCCATTACCTTCATTTCCACAGCATAGTCAGCCATTCCCCAATTGTTGGGCATCTACCCATTATCTAATTGTGTTACCACAAAAAGAGCTTCTAGAACATTTTTGCACATGTGAGTCCTTTTCTCTCGTTTATGCTTTCCTTGGGAAATAGACTCATTAGTGACAGTGCTGAGTCAATGCACAATTTTAAAGCCCTTTGGGCATAGTTACAGATTGCTCTCCACAATGGTTGGATAATTTCACAACTTCACCAACAATGCATTAATATCCCACTTTTCGGATATCCCCTCTAACATTTGTCAATCTCTTTTCCTGTCATTTTACCTAATCTAAGAGGTGTGAGATGTTACCTCAGAGTTCTTGTAATTTGCATTTCTCTAATCAATAGTGATTTAGAGCATTTTTTAATGACTTTAGATGGCTTTAATTTAGTCATCTAAAAATTGTTCATATACTCTGACAATTTAACAATTGGGCAATTACTTGTATTCTTATAAATGTGACACGCTTCTTTATATATTTTAGAAATGAGACCTTTATCAGAAACACTGTCTGCAAAGATTTTTTCCCCAAGTTTGTTCTTCCCTTTTAATCTTGTTTCTGTTAGTTTTGTTGTGCAAACACTTTTTAATTTAATATAATCAAAGTTGTCCTTTTTGTCTTTCATAATGTTCTCTAATTCTTATTTGGTCACAGATTTCTCCCTTCTCCAAAGATCTGATAGGAAAATTATTCCTTGCTTTCCTTATTTTTTTATGGTATCGTCCTTTATGCCCAAATCATATACCTATTTTGAACTTATTTGGTATAGGGAGTGAGATGTTAGGTGTATGCTGGATTTCTGACATATTATTTTCCAGTTTTCCCAGCAATTTTTGTCAAATGGTGAGTTCTTATTACAATAGCTGGAGTTTGGGTGTTTATCAAATACTAGATTACTATAGGCCTTGATTATTGTATTATGTGTATCTAATCTACTCCACTGATCCACTATTTCTTAGCCAGTACCAAATGGTCCTGACTGCTGTTTTAAAATATAGTTTTAGATTTTGTACTGCTAAGCCACCATCCTTTGTATTTTTTTCCCTGTTAGTTCATTGATATTCATGATCTTTTGTTCTTCCAGACAAATTTTGGTATTTTTTTTCTAGTTTTATAAAATAATGTTTTGGCAGTTTGATTGATATGGTACTTAACAAGTAGACCAATTTAGGCTGAATTGTCATTTGTGTTATATTAACTCAGCCTACCCCTGAGCAATTAATTTTTTTTCCAGTTAAATCTGGCTTTATTTGTGTGAGAGGTGTTTTGTAATTGTGTTCATATAGTTCTTGAATTTGTCTTGGCAGGTAGACACCCAAATATTTTATTTTATCTATGGTTATTTCAAATGGAATTTCTTTCTATCTCTTGGTAATGGTCTTTTTTCAGTAATATGTAAAAATGCTAATGATTTGAGTGAGTTTATTTTATATAGTGCAACTTTGCTAGAGCTGTTAATTGTTTCCAGTAGGTTTTTGGATGATTTTTTTGGATTCTTTAAGTATATCATATTATCTCTAAAGAGTGATAGTTTTGTTTCCTCATTACCTATTCTAATTTCTTTAATTTCTTTTTGCTAAAGTCAACATTTCTAGCACAATGTTGAATAATAGTGGTGATAATTGGCATCCTTGTTTTATCCATGATGTTATTGGGAATATGTCCAGCTTCTCTCCATTATAAGTAATGCTTGCATTTAGTTTTAGATAGATACTCATTAGTTTAAGGAAATACATATTTATGCCTATGTTGTCTAATGTTGTTAATAAGAATGGGTACTATATTTTATCAAAAGCTTTTTCTACATCTGTTGAGATTATGATATGATTTCAATTGGTTTTGTTATTGATATGAATGTTGATGATATAATAGTTTTCCTGATATTGAACTAGTGCTGCATTCTTGGTATAAATTCCACTTGGTCATAGTGTATTATCCTGTTAATAAGTTGTAATCTTTTTGCTAATATTTTATTTAAAGTTTTTCCATCAATATTCATTAGGGAAATTGGTCTGTAATTTCTGTTATCTGTTTTGACTCTTCCTGCTTTAGTTATCAGGACAATATTTGTGTCATAGAAGGAATTTGGCAGGACTCCTTCTTTACCAATTTTTTTTTCAAATAATATTGCAATTAATTGTACTTTAAATGTTTGTTAGAATTCACTTGTGAATCTATCTGGTCTGAGGGAATTTTTCTTAGGGATTTCATTAATAGTTTTTTAAATTTGTTTTTCTAAAATGAGACTATATAAGTAATTTATTTCCTGTTCTGTTTATCTGGGCAATTTATATTTTTGTAAATATTCATCCATTTTGGTTAGATTGTCAGATTTGCTGTCACATGGTTGGGCAAAATAATTACTAATTATTGCTTTAACTTCTTTTTCATTCGTGATAAATTCACCATTTTCATTTTTGATGCTGGTGATATTTTTTTCTTTCCTTTTTCTAATCAAATTAACCAGAGGTTTATCAATTTTTTTCATAAAACCAATTCAGTTTTTTAATTAGATTAATAGTTTTCTTAGTGTTAATTTTATTAATCTGTCTTTTGAGTTTCAGAATTTATAATTTGGTATTTAATCGGGAATTTTAATTTTTTTCCTTTTCTGGCTTTTTTGTTGCATACCCAATTCATTGATCTCCTCTTTCTCTGTTTTATTCATCTATTTAGAGATGTAACATTTCTCCCCAAAACTGCTTTGGCTATATCCTATAGGTTTTAGTAACTTGTCTCATTATTGCCCTTCTCTTGGATGAAATTATAAATTGTTTCTGTGATTTGTTGCCTGATTTTCCATTTTTAGAACTACATTATTTAATTTCCCATTGGTTTTTACTTTGTCTTTCCCTGGCCCTTTATTGAATATAATTTTTATTGCATTGTGGTCAGAAAAGGAAACATTTGCTATTTCTGTCTTTATGCATTTGATTGTGAAGTTTTTATGACCTAATACATGCTCATTTTTTGTGTACGTTCCACATGCTGAGAAAAAGGTATATTCCTTTCTGCCTCCAATCGATTGTTTCCAGAGGTCTATCATATCCAGGTTTTCTAGGATCCTGTTAACCTTCATGGTTTCTTTCTTGTTTATTCTGTGGTTAGATTTATCTGATTCTGAGAGAGGAAGTTTGAAACACCTCACTAATATAGTTTTACTATTTGTTTCTTCTTGCCATTTTCTTAACTTCTCTAGAAATTTGGTATAACATCCAAGTGCTATATATGGTATATGTTATACCTCTTAGTACATATACATTTAATATTGTTATCACTTCATTGTTTACTGTACCTTTTTCAAGATGTATTTTTATTCCTTATCTCTTTTAATTATATCTATTTGTACTTTTGCTTTATCTGAGAGTAGAATTGTCACCCTTCCTTTTTAACTTCAGCTGAAACATAATAACTTCTTTTCCAGACTTTTACCTTTACTCTGTATGTGTCTCTCTGGGTCAGCTGTGTTTCTTGTAAAAAACATATTGTAATATTTTATTTTTTAATATACTCTGCTCTTCATTTCTGTTTTATGGGAGAGTTCATCCCATTCATATTTACATTTATGATTGAAGGCTCTGTGTTTCCCTCAATTCTGTTTTCTCCCCAAATATACTTCTGTTCTCTCTGTCCTTAGGAGTGTGTTTTAACCTACCCCACCCACTACCCTTCTCATCTATCTCCTATTACCCTTCCCCCCTTCTCTTACCTTTTTTTTCCCTGGTGTTTCTGCCTTCTCTTATATCCAGCCCCTCCCTTTTCTTTCCTCTTTCTTCTCCTATTTCTTTATAGGATTAGATAAATTTCTATATCCAAGTGAATGATTCAGTTATTCCCTCTTAGTACCAAAACTGATGAGATCAAACTCCAGAAAATGCTTATGCCACTCTCTTCTTTCCCTTGATTGTGATAGGTTTTTTATGCCTCTTCAGTGATCTAGTTTATCCCATTATACCTCCTCTTTCCTCATCTTGCAGTACAGACCTTTTCCACACCTTAATGTCTTTTTCTTTGATACCATCATATCAGAGTTCATTCACAACCACATCCTCCATTCATGTGATGCCTTTCTCACTCTTCCCCCATCCCTGTTTGTCCTAGTAACAGATACAGTTCTCAGGAGTTACAGATATTGTTTTCCCATCAAGGGATGTAAGCAGTTGAATCTTTAATATATATATATATATATAATATTTTATCTTATGTATTTTAAATACATAATTTAATGCATTTTCCCCCATTTACTTTTCTTTGCTTCTCTTGAGTCCTGTGTTTGTAGATTAAATTTTCTGGTTATTTTTGGGTTTTTCAATAGAAGTGATTGAAAGTCTCTTACTTCATTGAAATAAGATTATTCCCTAAATCCTCTCTTGAAAGATTATGCTGAGTCTCACTGGGTATTTAATTCTGGGTTGTAACCTAGCTCCTTTGCCTTCCAGATAATGCTATTCCAGATCCTCTGATCCTTTATTGTAGAAGCTGCCAGATCCTGGGTAATTGTGACTGTTGCTCCTTGATATTTGAATTGTTTTTGTCTGGCAGCTTCCTTGAGATTGTAGTTCTGGAGTTTTGCAACAATGTTCCTTAGGTTTTCTTTGTGGGATCTCTTTCAAATGGTGGTAAATGAATTCTTTCAATGAGTTTCCTCTTCTGTTTCTAGAACATCAGGACAAATTTCCTTGATGATCTCTTGAATAATGCTATCCAAGGTCGTTTTTTTGGTCATGGTCCTCAGATAGACCAATAATTTTTAAACTGTCTCTTCTGGATCTATTTTACAGGTTGACTCTTTTTCTAATGAGATATTTCATATTTTCTTCAATTTTTTCATTCTTTTTAGTTTGTTTGATTGATTTTTCATGTAGCATAGAGTCATTAGTTTCCATTGCTCCATTCTAGTTTTTAATGATTTTCTTTAATGAATTTTTTTAATGTTTTTCTTTAGTTAGATCTTGTACCCTTTTTCCATTTGGTTAATTCTACTTTTTAAGGTATTGTTTTCTGCAGTGGATTTTTTTGCATTTGGCCAATTGTACTTTTTAAGGAATTGCCTTCCTTTTCCAAGTTGTTGACTCTCTCTTGTATACCTCTCATTTTTTTCTCATTTTTTCTTCTACTTCTCTTATATGCCTTTTAAAGTCTTTAAGAGAACTTCCAAGAAATCTCTTTGGTCTTGAGACCAATTCATATCAATCTTTGAGATTTCTTCTGTGGACATTTTGTCTTTTTCTGAATTTGTTGTTTGATCTTCCCTGTCACCATAATAGATTTCTATGGTCAAGGTTTGTTTTTTTCTGTTTCTTGCTCGTTTTGTTTGGTATTTCCTCTCTTTTTTTGCTTTTATGATTGAGCTCTGCTCTTGGGGTAATGAGGACGCTGTCTCAAGCTTCCTGTGCAATATGACCCTTAGCTTTGAGCACAAGGGCTTTTTGTGCATGCAGGGTTAGCTTTGCCTTCTCTTTTTAGGAAACAGCCTGGTTTCCAGAATTTGTCTTCTGAGCTGGGCCTGGAGGCTGCTCCACTGATCTGTTCCTCTACTGAGTCAGGGCCAAGGGTCTCGTTTCTTGATTTGCTGTGATTAAGACCCTCTTATCAACTTTCCCAGAGTCTATTTGAGCTCAGCTGGACACCCTTTTCACTCCAGTGATTCTGACCTTTCTTGAAGATTTTGCAATCTCTCTTGATCTGGAGAGTGATTTCATTCAGTCAGACTCTGTTAGGGGCTTAGTTTCATTTGGTTTTCAAGGGAAACTGGGAGATCAGGAACAGGATCCTGGCTACACTCTGCCATCTTGGCTCCACCCCTGGAACTGCTCAATAATTTTTTCTTAAGTGCAGATCAGATCATATGATTCTTCTTCTCTATCACTTCCAGAGAATTTACCATTGTCATATATATGTTTTTAAAACCCTACACAACTTGGCTCCAACCCATTATTTCAGTCCCATTGGGCATAGTTTCCCCTTGTAATTTCCCACTCTGATAGAGTCAACCCATTCTGCTCTCTGATTCTCACACACCAAAATCATCTCCATTCTCTATGCCTTTCAATAACTGTACCCCTTGTCTGGTTGCCTTCCTCTTCCTCCTTCTGCCTCAGAAATTCTATTACTATAAGAAACAGCTCAGGTACTTTCTTCTGCACAAAGCTTTTTGAAATCCCATCAACTATTCTCTTTCTCTCAAACTATCTTCTATTTAACTATTTCATATAAATCTAGATATATTTATGTTATAAATAACTCTCATATGTACTTGTCTTTTCTACCAGAATGTAACCTTATTGCAAGTAGTGATGGTTCCCACTCATTATACTTGTTAGTACCATATGGCACATATTAGGCTTTTAATAATTTGGGATTGGTGAATTCATGTGCAATTTAACCAAATTTAGAAAATATCTGAGTATCCATCATATAATATACATATATATATGTATATATATATATATATAAAGAGAGAGAGAGAGAGAGAGAGAGAACTATGTGAGGTGTTGATACAAAAGAAAAGTTGAGCCATCCCCTGCTCCCTTCACAGTATTAACTGAAGGAGAGAAGATACAATATATCATAAATATATCAGTACAAGGTAATCTTAGGGGACTTTAACCTTTAACTATCAGTGGGAAGGGGAGATGGACACCTACATGGCACAGTAGATAGAGTACCAGGCTTGGAGTCAGGAAGGTTCATTTTCCTGAGTTCAAATATAGCATCAGACACTCATTAGCTCTGTGACTCTGGGCAAGTTACTTAACCCTATTTGTATCAGTTTCTTTATCTGTAATATGAGCTGGAGAAGAAAATGGCAAATCACTTTTTCCAAGAAAACCACAAATGGGGTCAAAAAAAGTTGTACACCACTGAAATGATTAACAACAGTAAAGGGAAGCAGAGAGTACAGATAAGAGAAGATTTCATATAGGAGATGGTATCTGAATTAAGTATTGAAGGAAAGAAAGGATTCAGATGAAACTATATTTTAGGCAAGGGGGAGAAGACAGATTGCACAAATACACAGAGAAAGCAGAGAAGGAATTATCATGTTCAGGCAATAGACTGTAGTTTATGAGAAAGGTAAAGTATATAAGACATTTAGTATGAAATGAGGCTGGAGAAATAAATTGAAAACTGATTGTGGAAGAATTTAATACTAGGCTGAGAAGTTTGCATCTTATCCTAAAGGTAATGGGGTCATTAGTTCATTTGATAAAGTCATAAGAACTGCTGGTGTTAAGTGAAGTGAGCAGAATCAGAAGAACTATATACACAATGACTACAGCAATGTCAATGTAAACAATATTAAAGGGAATTCAAACTCTGATTAATTGAAATGGCCAATCTTGGTCCCAGAGAATAGAAAATTAAATCAAGTTTGCTTCTCTCAGTAGAGAGGCAGGATAATCTCAATGTGGAACTTTGTATGCACTGTCACACATGGTCTAACAACCTTATTTACCTCAGCTGTTTTTCTTCATTACAAGGAAAATTCAATGGAGAAGAGTAGATCAACCTATGATTGTGGTATTAAAACAGATTATATTAATAAAGCTTTTTTTCAATTATTAAAGAGACGGCTAGTGGAAAGGAAATTGACTTCTAGCATCATTTCTGCCTTAATTTTGTCAGGAAGCCATGTTATCTTTTTTATTGAAGAGGACCATGACACAGAGAGGTGATGCCATGACATGTAAGTAAATTGGATTTAAGTGAAAGAAAGTCTGCAAAGTCTCCAGCCTCACTTTCTTCTCTGGAACAATCTTGGTTTAGTGGCAAAATATAGGTCATGATAACTAGAGGTGGGTCCGGATGCGGTGGGAGATGCTGCCCATTTTAAATTAAGGTATTTAACAGATCTCAGTTTGCCTGAGGTAACATCCAAATCAATGATTAAGGTTGGATAAGAAATGAGACAGAGAATGACCTCTTTTGTCTAGTTCTACACACACACACACACACACACACACACACACACTCACACACACACTCATATTTTCTCTCTCTCTCTCTCTCTCTCTCTCTCTCTCTCTCTCTCTCTCTCTCTTTCTCTCTCTCTCTCTCTCTCAGAGGGGGGAAACTCTAAGGGTTTCTGGCCAAAACAGAAACAAAATGATGAAGTTACACTTTGCCTGGGACCTATTGTTGGTCAACTAATGATGGCCAGAGTGATTTGGATTTAAGATATGGTCATAGTCTATAAATCCAAAGATATTTTGCCAGGTTTCAACTAGAGATATTACTAGACTTAAAGGAGACACAGCTGCTTCATAGGCTTCATAACCATGTTGGTGAACACTCTTTGAAGGCCTTGTTTATAAAAGTATGATCTCAACTTCACTGCTGGTGTTTGGTCAGTCTGGGATAGTGCTTGTGTGAGTATAGACATAGGGCTCACATTTTCAGTGAAGATTTTGGAGAATTGTTAGAGAGAGTACAAAGACAGAAAGTTAAAATGACAAATGACAAAGTTTGTGTCATGACAGTATAAAGTGCTATGAAAAGAGAGATAAAAGGAGAGGAAAGAAAGCTAATCTATTGTCTATCTTACTTGGCCCTATGTACTACCCTAATTCAAATAAGACTCAAGGATTACATGGCAGAAACTAAGAGAGTAACTGACCTGATGGGTGTCAGAGAAAATAAAGAGTTGGCAAATGGCTTCAGCAATAGGACTTCTGGGAGAGAGCTAGCTTAGTACTGCTCCTTGTCCCAAATTCTGTGCCCTTAAACAGGTATATACCAATGATTTTTAAGTTGAGACAGAGGCTGCATGATCAGATTCTCTCAAATAGCTATATATTAATCACGTATTTTCAAGTTGCAGTTTCTAGTTTGTTTGGGGAAGAGGTTTTCTGGGGTGGGTATGCAGGGGACAAGGAGACCAAGGGCACAAGGCATAGGTAAAAATAGCATAACATTGCTTTAACACCTTATTCTTTCTAGTTCTTAGTTTCTTTATTTTTGAAATAAGGTCAGAATATCTAAGATATACTATAATTCTAAAACTATCATTTTGGTTGTTTCTGTCATTTTTCAGTCATGGCTAACTCTCTATAACCCCATTCAGGGTTTTCTTGGCAGAGACACTGAAGTGATTTGCCATTTCCTTCTGTAGCTCATTTTGCAGATGAGGAAGCTGAAGCAAATAGAATTAAGTGACCTGCTTAACGTCACACAGCTAGTGTCTGAGACTAGATTTAAACTCAAGATGAATATTCTTGACTCCAAGCCAAGCACTCTATCCACTGTAGCACCACCTAACTGCCTCAAAACTATCTTTGATTCAACATTTTGATTCTGAGAGGCTATCCTATGAATTCTGGGAAGAATTGTAGTACTATTACAGTGTTGACATAGAAGGCCAAATAGGCATGTTATTTATTCAATGTATAGAATATATTGAAAAGCATCATAGTATATTATGGGCAGCTAGGTAATGAAGAAAATTTGATTTTGCAGGTTATTTGGAGCCACAGGATTTAATTGAATAAGGGACCATGCTGCCTCATATATTCATAATTAGATTTTTTTGGTTTGTTTTTCAGTTATTAGGAGTTTTGCTGGTCTATTATCTGCAGACTTTTCAAAGATAGAGCAAAGATTGAGGTTGTTTTGGTCTTATTATTTCAGAGCTTTACCAGATAAATCCCATGACAATAATGAATAGTAATAATAACAATAAGCCACCCTGAAACCTCATGACACTGGTATTCTTTCTGTTCCATTTCACAATTCCAGGCATTTTTGCTGTGTGTTCCATGTTTGGGATGCTATCACTCCTCATTTTTGCTACCTAACTTCCCTGGTTTCCTACAAATTTCATTTAAAATCCTACCTTTTAAAGAAAGCCTTGTCTACTTCCTTTTAAAACTTCTGCCTTTCCTCTGAGCTTTTTTTCAATTTATCCTTTTTCTAATCTTTTGTATTCCTAATGCATTCCCTCTGTTGAGTTTTTTTTTTCTCAATATACCCTGTGTATAGATTGTTCATACATAGTTGCATGTTATTTCCTCCCTTAGATTGTAAATTCCTTGAGAACAAGGATTGTCTTTTACCTTTCTTTATATGCTCAACATTTAGCTCAATGCCTGGCACATAGTAGGCTATTAATGTTTATTGACTAGACTGACTGATTATAAGTTTCTACTCAGAGACTAGATGATCACTCATTACATATGTATATACTGGAATTCTTTTTCAATTATATCTTTGATTATATGATAGTTGAAATCTCTTCCAATTCTTCAAACACGTCATTCTGACTTTAATTTGTGGTTTACTACCTGCTTTATTAAGTTTTTCTAATTTCTTCTTCTCTAGAGAATTATTATATTTAGGGATAATTTTTCAAGATATATTTAAATTCTTGTCATTGAATTTTTTTTGGTAAGTAATATCATGTTGCAATGAAAAAAAGTATTGCATGTGGAGACAGGAGGTATGGGTTAAAATCCCAGTTCTAACATTTCTCTGCATGTTTCTGATCTTTTTAATTAGTTAAATGAGGAGAGAAATACAGGTCCCCAAAATATTTATGCATTTTAAATCTTTAATGGCTTAATAATACACTAAGACTTTTGAAGACTCCTAGTATTTGAACTATCTACCTCACAGAATTGTTTGGAGGAAAACATTTTGTATATCTTGAACTGCTATATAACTATGAGTTATTATTCCATCACCAATATATCTGAACTATCTGGATCCTTGTGTGTTTTATTTCCTAGTGTTAATCAGTTTTGTTGCACCTCCCAAGTTAGTGCCATCTTGCAAATCAATCTATAAATTGTTTACTCCTCTTTCCAAATAATTAATTAAGAAGTTACATAAAACCAGAATCATTGCCAGCCTCTTGGCCAACTCACTAAACAACTTCTCTGAGCTCACTACATTACCATTTATCACCATGCTCTGTTTGTAATCTGTAAAACCATTTTCATCTATATAACCCAGTCTATCCAAGCCAATTTTAAAAATGTTTTCTTGGAAGGGTTTATAAGGCTCTGTTTCAAATGATCTACTAAAACCCAATATGTTACAGTTATTGCATTTCAGATACAAACCAATTTTGTTCCTATTGCTCATTTTTTATTTAATGAAAAATAATCTATTGAATCCATGATTGTCTGGAATGTTTAATATTCTAATATATCATGAAACATTCTACTCAAAACTAAGAGTTACACTTTTATGTCTTTCTTTGTCTAAAGTCCACATTACCATTGCTCTTTTTTTAATGCATATAACAGTTTGTTAATGGACTTCCAAGTAAAGCCCCAAGAACTCAACACAACATTCACAATTATTTGAAAGGGCAGAAAATGCACAATTAGACTCATCATCTCCTTAGACTTGGAGGCTATATATTTCTTAGTTTACTTCAAAATTGAGGAAAAAATCTTTACAGACAATATTTATGATAAAGGTCTCATTTCTAAAAATGTATAAAGAATTGTGCCAAATTTAAAGAATATAAGTCATTCCCCAAATAATAAATGGTCAAAGGGTATGAACAATTTTCAGATGACAAAATTAAAACCATTTATGGTTATATGGAAAAAATTCTCTAAATCACTAATGACTAAAGAAATGCAAATTAAAACAATTATGAGGTACCACCTCCCACCACTCAAATTGGCTATGGTAACAGGAAAAAACAATTATATTCTGGAGATCAATCTGGAATTATACCCAACAATCTATAAAGTTGTGCATACACTTTGACCCAGCAGTGCCATTACTGGGTCTATATCCCAAGGAAATCACAAAAGAAGGAAAAGGATCCACATGCGCAAAAATGTTTGTAGCAGCTCTTTTTGTGGTAGCAAAGAATTGGAAAGGAAGTAGATGCCTGTCATTTAGGGAATGGCTGAACAAGTTGTGGTACATGAAGGTAATGGAATATTTTAGTATAAAAAATGAAGAACAAGCTGATTTTAGAATCTGGAAAGATTAACATGAATTGATGCAGAATGAAACAAGCAGAACCAGGAACACATTGTATATAATAACAGGAAGAATGTGTGATGATCAATCATGAAAGGATGGGTTCTCAGCATTTCATTCCCAATGGACTTTGGATAGAAAATGCCATCTGTAACCAGAAAAAAAGATAAGGAGACTGAATATAAAACAACACATGCTATGTTAACTTCTTTTTTTCTTTTTTTAAATCTCTTCCATGGTTTTTTTCCTTTTGTCCTATTTTTTCTCTCCCAACATGATTCTTAAAGCAATGTGTATTAAAAACAAATTAAATAAATTAACTTACTACAATACAAAACTTACTACAGAATTATATTTACTTTATGACTGCCATATAATACTACTGGTTCACTGAATTAACTATACATGGAAAATTCCCAGATATTTTTCAAATAAATTATTATTTAGCCACCCTTCATCAAATTTGTAGTTTGGCAGGTGATAACATGCATAAGAGAAATATTATGAAAGTAGATACAATTACTCTTGAGAATTGAATGAATTTAGGTAATAAAAGAGAGAAGAGTCAACAATGTGTGTGATGGGGCCTGAATGACTGATCAAATGATGCTATCATCTTCAAAAATAAGAAGGAAAAACAGGGTTGGGGAGAAGATAATTAAATAGGGAGAAGACAAGTTGAATTTGTGAAGACAGCAGGCCATTTAGCCCATCATATTCAACAGATAGTTGGAAACAAGGGACTAGAATTCAGGGGAAAAAGATTGGCATGGGGGATATAAGTTTAGGAAGATATTTAAAGGTATGAAATTGATTAAGTTTGCTAAGGAAGAAGAAGAATAATTTGAAGAAGAAGAAAGAAGAAGAAAGAAGAAGAAAAAAGAATTTGAAGAAAAAGAAAGAAGAAGAACAAGAAAGATGAAGAGTTGAAGGTGATGGAGGAGGAGGAGACAGTAGAGGATAAATCCCTGGTGTGGTTGCCCAAGCAAATTTTTTTTAATTAAAGTTTTTTATTTGCAAAACATATGCATAGGTAATTTTTTGACATTGACCCTTGCAAAACTTTCTGTTCCAAATTTTTCCCTCCTTCCTCCCACCTCCTCACCTTGATGGCAGGCAGTCCAATACATGTTAAATATCTTAAAATATATGACAAATTCAATATATATATGTAATATATAAATGTATGTATATGTATTTATACAATTATCTTGCTGCACAAGAAAAATCAGATCTAGGAAGAAAAAAAAAGCTGAGAAGGAAAACAAAATGCAAGCAAACTTCAACAGAAAGCGTGAAATTGCTCTGTTGTGGTTTACACTCAGATCTTACAGGCCTCTGAGTGTAGATGGCTTTCTTCATCACTGAACAATTGGAACTGGTTTGAATCATCCCATTGTTGAAGAGAGCCATGTCCATCAGAATTGATCATCATATAGTCTTGTTGTTGCAGTGTATAATGATCTCCTGGTTCTACTCATTCCACTGAGCATCAGCTCATATAAGTCTCTCCAGGCCTCTCTGAAATCGTCCTGCTGGTCGTTTCTCACAGAACAATAATATTCCATAACATTCATATACCATAATTTATTCAGCCATTCTCCAATTGATGGGCATCCACTCAGTTTCCAGTTTCTTAACACTACAAAAAAGGCTGCCACAAACATTTTTGTACATGTGGGGCCCTTTCCCTCCTTGAAGATCTCTTTGGTATATTAGCCCAGTAAAAAAACTGCTGGGTCAAAGGCTATGCACACTTTGATAACTTTTTGAGCATACAAAAAGTTATCAAACTATGCATACCCTTTGACCCAGCAGTGTTTCTATTGGGCTTATATCCCAAAGAAATAAAAGGAGGAAAGGGCCCCACATGTGCAAGAATGTTTGTGGCAGCTCTTTTTGTAGTGGCTAGAAACTGGAAACTGAATGGATGCCCATCAATTGGAGAGTGGCTGAATAAATTATGGTATATGAATGTTATGGAATATTATTGCTCCGTAAGAAACGACCAGCAGGATGATTTCAGAGAGGCCTGGAGAGACTTGCATGAACTGATGCTCAGTTAAGTGAGCAGAACCAGGAGATCATTATACACTGCAACAACAAGACTATATGATGATCAATACTGATGGACATGGCTCTCTTCAACAATGAGATGCTTCAAACCAGTTCCAATTGTTCAGTGAAGAAAGCCATATACACCCAGAGAGAGGGATGTGAAATGTGGACCACAACATAACATTCTCATGTTCTCTATTGATGTTTGCTTGCATAGTATTTCCTTTATCAGATTATTCTTTCTTGTAGATACGATTTCTCCTGCACAAAAAATGATGCGATAACTATACATATATTCGATTTCTTAAGTATTCTAACATAATTAACATGTAGTGGATATCCTGCCATCTAGGGGAGGGGTGGGGAGTAGGGGGGAAAAATTTGTAACAGAAAGCTTTGTAAGGGTTAATGTTTAGGAATTACCCATACATATGTTTAGCAAATAACAAGTATTAATAAAAATTTAAAAAATTTAAAAAAATTAAAAAAAAACTTTTTGAGCATAGTTCCAAATTGCTCTCTAGAATGGTTGGATCCGTTCACAGTTCCACCAACAATGTTTCAGTGTCCCAGTTTTCCCATGTCCCCTCTAGTATTTGTCACTTTCTTTTCCTGTCATCTCAGCCAATCTGATAGGTGTGTAGTGATATCTCAAGAGTTGTCTTGATTTGCATTTCTCTGATCAATAATGACTTGGAACACCTTTTCATATGCTGAAATATGCTACATTCAATTTCTTCATCTGAAAATTGTCTGTTCATATCTTTTGACCATTTATCAATTGGAGAATGGCTTGAATTCTTATAAATTTGAGAAAATTCTCAATATATTTTAGAAATGAGGGCTCTATCAGAACCTTTGAATGTAAAAATGTTTTCCCATTTTGGTGCTTCTTTTCTAATCTTGCCTGAAGTAGTTTTGTCTGTACAAAAACTTTTTAACTTAATGTAATCAAAATCATCTAATTTGTGATCAATAATGATTTCTAGTTCTTCTTTGGCCAGAAATTCCTTCCTTCTCCACAGATCTGAGAGGTAAACTATCCTTTGTTCTAATTGTTTGTAATATTATTTATGTTTAGATTATGAAGCTATTTTGACCTTATATATTTGACATTATATATACATATATATATATATATATATAAATTGATTTTTGTATATGATGTTATGTGTGGGTCAATGCCTAGTTTCTGCCATACTAGTTTCTAATTTTCCCAGAAATTTTTGTCAAATAGTGAGTTCTTATCCTAAAAGCTGGGGTCTTTGCATTTGTCAAACACTAGACTGTTATAGTCATTGACTATTTTGTTCTGTGAACCTAACCTATTCCACTGATCAACTACTCTGTTTCTTAGCCAGTACCAAATGGTTTTGATGACCGCTAGCCCAAGCAAAATATTACACACACTAGGAAGTAGAAATAAGAAACTTCCTTTGGGAAGAAAGAAAGTCTGGGAATGCATACAAATGAAGTCAGCAGTAGAGTAGAAAAGGAATATAGTATAATATTATGGAATCTAAGGGAAAAGAGTTTTGAAAAGGAGGTAGTAAACAGCATTAAATATACAGAAAACCTATCTTCCCTCACCCCCTGCCAAATACTATCTAAGATAGCATACTGTAACTGAACATCAAATAATAATTTGGTCATTAAGAATGCTGGAACCTAAATGTGTTCTGTCACTTTTATCTTCATAATATTTATACAACCATATTTTTCTTTGTGATTTATCAATAATCATAAGACACAAAGTAGAGATTATTTATATGAAATAGAAGTTCAAGTTCCACTGGAAAGATATCTATCATAATGAGTCCATCTCAGGTATTGATATGACTTTCTCCAAGATGCATTTGACTCTATTAAATGGAATAAAAGTAGGATGGTTATAATTAGACTAGATTCTGGATAGATAGAAGGGAATAATGTAGATAAATTAGAGCAGGTATGTGTGATTGATAGAGCCATGGCAAGAGTGGTAAAGGTCAAACACAAAGTAGCTGGTAAACACTATTTTGACTACTGATGGTGGGCAGGTATGGTCCAAGGTTTATATCAAGTAGAGCTCACATAAGTTTTAAATACATAGATCAGGAAATATTTGCTTTAATTTTATCAAGTTGCAAAACATGATATATATTTTTTATGTAGGAATAGGACTATGTATATTGCAATTTATTGTTGTAATCAAATAAAACTAAAAAGATCAATTTCACTCATATTTGGTACACATTTGACACATAATTATTATTGTGAAACAGAAAAGAGGCATAAAACATTAATAGATGACATAAAGAATCTGAATTATTTTTATTTGGCAAATCATTTTTTTGTTTTTCTTTCTTTGAATTTTGTTAGTTAACCAATGTTTATAATTCATATTAATGTTAAAAGTTTTCCTTATCATGTAACATTCAGTCATTATCCTCATCCTTATCAACATTACTCTCATCCTCATCCTCATTATATACACAATACAATATCTCCAGCAGGGGAATGAAAGCAGGGAATGGGTCAGAATATTTATTATGTTATAGCATAATTTGGGCATAATCAAAGCTATCTATGAATTGTAGCATAGGCGAGAAAAAGTCACAGTGATATTTGGTTCCATATGGAAAGAGAGTGTTATGGATATGAACAGGGGAATAAAGGAGAGGAAGGTAGCCTGATGTATTGTCCCTTCCCCTCCCTTTAACCATACTAATTACCCTAAGTCAAATAAAGTAAGTTAGCTACATCATGGATTGAAGAGAGTAAGCTATCACACAGTCAAGATGTAGCCCAGGGAAGGTCCCAGAATTCATCAGAAGTTGGAAGCAAAGATGAAATCTGTGCTCAACCTAAAAAATCATTTTGAAAATAATTTTAGGTAATTTTCAGTGACCAAAATGTTCCAATATTTCATCAGCATTTGTCAGAGCTAAATCCTACAGGAAATTTTAACCTAGAAGCAGAAATTAGGGAACCACAATGAATAGAATTACAAAATTAAGATAATTTGCTCATTTTTGTGTCTGGATAAGCCTATCAGCTTTTATATTATAGATATTAATGAGAAAGGACAGAAATCAATTGATGTAAAGAATATAAAATTTATGTAATAAGAATTATTTTTATGGTATTGTTTCATGTGGATATGTTTGAGCTCAACCGTATCAACTTGCTGGTCTTTGGATCATGATCAAATGTTAAGTATTCCAACATTCAAATTATTACTCATAACTGATAAAAATAATTGTGTTATTCTTATCATTTTGTGCATCCCTTCCTGGAAATATGCCATCATCAATCATCTAAATCCCTCTAGGACACATATGACTAAAGCACATCTTATATTTTTATTAATTTGATCCTATTCTTAAAATTTATTGGCAATGTGACAGTAAACTAGTCACCAACCTCTCTGAATTTAAGATAAATAAGACTCATCTACTAGATTATAAATGAATTGTAATGCTCATTGGTGATGCAGTGGTGAAATCATAGATTTCTGACATCATGTTTAATAAAAATTATTTGTATTACTCACTTTTATCTTTTTTAAAATCTTATTTTCTTAATTAACATCCATTTCCATGCTTCTATTGGGAGCAAAAGAAAGTAAAATCAAACCCTTGTAATAGATAAGAATAGTCAAGTAAAAGAAATTCCCATGTTCCAAAATGATTACTTTTGTAGACTAAATCCATTATTTCTCTCTCAGAATAAAAATAACATTTTCATCATCAGTCCTTTGAATTATGGTTAGATCCTTAAAATATCAATCCACTTGCTTCATGACCAAAAAAAATGCTCACTTAGTGTTCAACCTTTTGGAGATAGCCTTCTTCATAATTATCTAGGTCAGTTCTCAGAATAATTTATCATCAGGAAGATACAAAATTCCTTTAAAACATAGTGATTTGTGCCAGAAAATATACTCAATTGTCATGGCTTTCCACAATTCAGGGTCATCCATATCCTATTGTGAAAAACTTCAAGCAGACACAGTTTCCCAAGAGAGATGAATGCAGTAGTTCACAGAATTGGTTTCTGTGGTACATTTGGTTTATTGGTACACTAAAAGGCAACAATAAACATCATCATCATCACCATCCTTCATTATCATTATAGCTAACATTTATATTGTGCTTATTAATAAGCTAGGCACTGTGCTAAGTGCATTTAATTTCATATAAACCTTCTTCATCTTGACTTATTGTACTCATGATGACCATCATCATTCTTCAGAATGTAATCCACCAATATCTATTGTAGAAGACAAAGATGTAGATAGATTCTTTGGAGAACTTGACAGGATTCCCCAAACTAAATTGGATTTGGTGAGTTTGATATAAAGATGTACACCAGAAACAACAATTAAAACCATGTTGAAATATACAGTGGTGATTAAGAAATAAAAAAGGCTTGCAGATTCATCAGAAACCTCACATTTGTACAACATAAATACTTTTAAAAAGGAAAAATGATATTTTAAAATCACTGAAAATCATCGCAACCTCTTTTGACTTGGGAGATTTTTCAAGATTAGCAATATATAGACTTCTAATAACTAGACCAAAATTCAGGCTTAGTCCTGACTAAGAGTAAGAATAAAGATGAGATGACACTGTGAATAATTATGCATCTTCAGATAGGCCTGCTTATATGTGATATGGACTACAAAGATGAAGAAATAAACAAAAATAAATGTATTACTTTTTAGTATCACTGTTTCACTATAAGGCTGGGCCTAAAGTACCTTGAGCAGCAAGCCCTTGACTTTTTCTTCAAGTAAAAAGACAAAAAAGCTAATGGCACCACAAATTGAGGATTCAATCTCATTTGTAAAACATTCTGATGGGACATCATGAGTATTACTCTCAAAGAAGTCATCACTGAAGCAGTGTGTTAATAGTAGAAAGAGGATTTGAACTGGATTTAAACTCAAAGTATCTAGATTTAAATCCCAGTTCAGTTATTAACTACCTGTGTTATTCTAGACAAGATATTTGCCATCCACTGTCCTTCAGTTTCTTCTACAGTAAAATGGGGAGTGAGGTTAGTTTAATTTATTTCCAAGGTCCATACTAGGATCCCATATAATAATAGTGAAAATTCAGGAAGCTAAAGCCTACAAGAAGGAATGACTTAGCCAACACCACATAGATAATTAATAGCAAACCCAGGTCTCCTGATCCAAATCTGGTGCTCTTGCTTGAATACCGTGGATATTCTTATCTTTCTGTAGGTCTGTAGGTCTATTAAAAAGAGAAAATTACTATCTAAAATGACTGAGTGGATGTCCATCAGTTGGAGAATGACTGAATAAGTTATGGTATATGAATGTTATATAATAATATTGCTCTATAATAAATGATCAATAGGATGATTTCAGAAAGGGCTGGAAAGACTTATGTGAAATGAGTAGAATCAAGAGAACATTGTACATAGCAACAGCAAGATTATACAATGATCAATTCTGATAGATTTTTTTTTAACAGCGAACTGATTCAGGCCAGTTCCAATGGTCTCGTGATGAAGAGAGCCATTTGCACACACAGAGAGAACTGTGGGAACCAAGTGTGGATCACAACATAGCATTTTTACTTTTTTGTTGTTAGCTTGTATTTTATTTTCTTTTTCATATTTTCCCTTTTTGATCTGATTTTTCTTGTGCAGCATGATAACAAAAAGAAAAAAGAAAAAAAATAGAAGAAAATGTGAAAAACCTCATTAGTAAAAATGGCCTATAAAATAGATCTAAGAGAGACAATTTAAGGATTATTGGACTTCCTGAAAACCATGATGAAAAAAAGTAGCCTAGGCATCATCCTTCAGGAAATTATCAAGGGTCAGAGAGTAGACATGTCTGTATCTGACTTCCTTTGACCTTCTCTCAAACCAACAGCAGATTAAGCCTCTGAACTGGTTTCAGAGTGAAAGAACCCACAAATATTTGGAGTACAACACATTTGCAGAAGAAGATACTTAGGAAGAACTTCATCAAAGAAAACTGCCCTGATGTCATAGAACCAAAAGGTAAAATAACCATTGGAAGAATTCACTGATCACCTCCTGAAAGAGACCCCAAAATGAAAACTCCAAAGAATGTTGTAACAAAATTTCAGAATTATCAGACCAAGGAAAAAAATATTGCAAGCATCCAGAAAGAAATAATACAAATATCAAGGATCCACAATCAAGATTACCCAGAACCTAGCAGGTTCCACCTTAAAAGATCAAAGAGCCTAGAATCTGATATTTTCCAAAAGGCAAAGGAACTTGGATTGCAGCCAAGAATAAACTATCCAGCTACATTGAGGATTTTCTTTCAGTGAAGAAGATGGACATTTACTGATACAGATGAATTTCATTTATTTTTGATGAAAAGACAAGAGCTGAACAAAAATGTTGATCTCCAAATACAGAACTCAAGAGAAGCATAACAAGGTTATAAAGGAAAGAACTCTTGAGAACTGTATCTCTGTTATGGGTATACTTAGAGAGTATGGGTATAATTGGATTTTATTGTAATAATATGAAAAAGAAACTGGAGGTAGAAAGGGGATTGCATTAGAAAAAGAGGAAAATGGAGGTAAAATGAGGGAAATTACATCTCATGAAGAGGCAAAGAAGATCTATTATAATTGAAGGAAAGAAGGGAGGGGATGAACATTGTGTGAATCTTACTCTCAACAGATTTGGCTCAAAGAGAGAATACCAGACATATTTAGTTTGACAAAGAAATTTGTCTCACCTTATAGAGAAGTGGGAGGAGGGGAAAAGGGAAAGGAAAGGGGGAGGCTAATAGAAGGTAAAAACAGAAATAATAGAGGAAAGGTATAAGAAAGAAGGAGGGGCTGTAAAGGGGGAGAGCTGTTTGAAGAAGGTGGTGGTCAGAAGCAAAATACTGGGGAGGAGGGAAGGGGAATAGAAAAGAAAAAAGCATAACTTGGGGTAAAGAAGATGGCAGGAAATACAGAATTAGCAATTTTAACCATGAATATGAATGGGATGAATTCTTCTATAAAAGGGAAGTGGATAGTAGACTGGATTAAAAGCCAGAATCCTACAATATGTTGTTTTCAAGAAACAAATTTAAAGCAGATGATACCTACAGAGTAAAAGTAAAATGCTGGAGCAAAATCTATTATGCTTCAAGTGAAGTAAAAAAAAAAAAGCAGGGATACTGATCCTGATCTCAGATCAAGCAAAAGCAAAAATAGATCTAGTTAAAAGAGATAAGGAAGGAAACTATATCTTGCTAAAGATATATGCACCAAGTGGTATAACATGGAAATTCCCAGAGGAAAAGTTAAGAGAGATATAAGAAGAAATAGACAGCAAAACTATAATAGTGGGGGAATCCCAACCTTGCTCTTTCAGAACTAGATAAATCAAACCACAAAATAAATAAGGAGGAAGTTAAGGAGGTAAATAGAATTTTAGAAAAGTTAGGTATGATAGATCTTTGGAGAAAATTGAATGGAGGCAGAAAGGAGTTTACTGTTTTTTCTCAGTGGTTCCTAGAATCTGTACCAAAGTTGACCATATATTAGGGCATAAAAACCTCAAAATCAAATGCAGAAAGACAGAAATATTAGATGCATCTTTTTCAGATCATGATGCAATAAAAATCACATGAAATAAAAGGCCAGGGGGAAAAAAAACAAAAAATAATTGGAAACTAAGTAATCTAATCCTAAAGAATGAATGGATGCAACAACAAATCATAGACACAATGACTTCATCCAAGAGAATGACAATAATGAGACAAGATACCAAACTTTGTGGGATGCAGCCAAAGAGATTATTAGGAAAAATTTTGTATTTCTAGATGATTACTTGTATAAAATAAAGAAAGAAAAGATCAATGAATTGGTCTTACAACTGAAAAAGCTAAAAAAGAACAAATTAAACCCTCAATTAAATACCAAATTTGAAATTCTGAAAATAATTATAAAATTATGAAATATTAATCAACTCCCTAAGAAAAAGTCTCCAGGGCCAGATGAATTTACTTGTGAATTCTACCATACATTTAAGGAACAACTAACTCCTATGCCATATAAACTATTTGAAAAAAATAGGGAGAGGTGTCCACCAAATTCCTTTTATGACACAGATATGATGCTGATAGCTAAACCAGGTAGGTCAAAAACAGAGAAAGAATATTATGGACCAACTTTCCTAATGGATATTGATGCAAAAATCTTAAAGAAAATATTATTAAAGATACAACAGAAAGCCATCCCCAGAATAATACATCATGAGCAAGTAGGATTTATACCAGGAATGCAGGGCTGGTTCAATATTAGGAAAACTATTAGCAAAATTGACTATTTCAATAACAAATATCCTATATCAAATGTCCTATATCACTACAAAAATCATATGATTATCTCAAAAGATGTAGAAAAAAGCATTTGATAAAATCCAACATCCATTCCTATTAAAAACACTAGAGAGTATAGGAATAAATAGACTTTTCCTTAAAATGATCAGTAGTATCTATTTAAAATATCAGCAAACATCATTATATAATGGGGACAAATTAGAACCATTTCCAATAAGATCAGGGGTGAAACAAGGTTGCTCACCATCACCATTACTATTCAAAATTTTATTAGAAATTTTAGCTTTGGCAATAAGAGAAGGAAAAGAGATTAAAAGAATTAGAGTAAATAATGAGATTAAATTATCACTCTTTGTTATTATCATCTCCATTTTATTTTTTTATTTTTTTATTAAAGCTTTTTGTTTGTATAACATATGTATGGGTAGTTTCCCAGCATTGATCTTTACAAAGCTTTCCATTACAAATTTTACCCCCACTCCCCTCCCCTCCCCTAGATGGCAGGAAGTCCACTACATGTTAATAATGTTGAAATACTTGACAAGTTATGCAAGAAGAATCCTATCTACAAGAAAAAAAAAAGAAAATCAGAGAAAGGCAACATAATGCAAGCAAATATCAATAGAGATCATGAAAATGTTACATTGTGGTCCATATTTCATATCCCTCTCTCTGGGTGTATATGGTTTTCTTCAGTGAACAATTGGAACTGGTTTGAGACAATTCTTTGTTGCAGAGAGCCATGTCCATCAGAATTGATCATCATGTAATACTGTTGTTGCTGTGTATAATGATCTCCTGGTTCTGCTCGTTTCACTCAGCATCAGTTCATGCAAGTCTCTCCAGGCTTCTCTGAAATCGTCCTGCTGGTCGTTTCTTACAGAGCAATAATATTCCATAACATTCATATACCATAATTTATTCAGCCACTCTCCAATTGATGGGCATCCCTTCAGTTTCCAGTTTCTAGCCACTACAAAAAGGGCTGCCACAAACATTCTTGCACATGTGGGTCCCTTTCCCTCCTCTAAGATCTCTTTGGGATATAGGCCCAGTAGAAACACTGCTGGGTCAAAGGGTATGGCACAGTTTGATAACTTTTTGAGCGTAGCTCCAAATTATTCTCCAGAATGGTTGGATCCATTCACAGTTCCACCAACAATGTATTAGTGTCCCAGTTTTCCCACATCCCCTCTAACATTCATCGTTAACTTTTCCTGTCATTTTAACCAATCTGACAGGTGTGTAGTGGTACCTCAGAGTTGTCTTAATTTGCATTTCTCTGGTCAATAGTGATTTGGAGCAACTTTTCATATGACTAGAGATGGTTTTAATTTCATCATCTGAAAATTGTCTGTTCATATCCCTTGACCACTTATCTATTGAAAGAGTGGCTTGAATTATTATACATATGAGACAATTCTCTATATATTTTAGAAATGAGGCCTTTATCAGAACCATTAAATGTAAAGATGATTTCCCAATTTGATGCTTCCCTCCTAATCTTGTCTGCATTAGTTTTATTTGTACTGAAACTTTTTAACTTAATATAATCAAAATTATCCATCTAGTGTTCAATTAGGAGTTCCAGATCTTCTTTGGACATAAATTTATTCCATCTCCACAGGTCTGAGAGGTAAACTATATTACGTTCCTCTAACTTGCTTACAAAATCACTCTTCATATCTAGATCTTGAACCCATTTAGATCTTATCTTGGTATGTGGTGTCAGGTATGGGTCAAGCCCTAATTTGATCCACACTAGTTTCCAATTTTCCCAGCAGTTTTTGCCAAATAGTGAGTACTTATCCCAAAAGCTGGGGTCTTTGGGTTTATCAAACACTAAATTGTTAAGGTCATTGCCTAGATTGTCCTGATAACTTATCCTGTGCCACTGATCGACTGCTCTATTTCTTAGCCAGTACCAAATGGTTTTGATGACTGCTGCTTTATAATATAGTTTTAGATCTGGTACAGCAAGGCCACCTTCATCTGCCTTTTTTTTTTTCATTAATCCCCTTGAAATCCTTGACCTTTTGTTCTTCCAAATGAACTTTGCTACTATTTTTTCTAGATCTGTAAAATAATTTCTTGGGAGTTTGATTGGTATGGCACTAAATAGGTAGATTAGTTTGGGTAGTATTGTTATTTTTATTATGTTCACTCTGCCTACCCATGAGCACTTAATGTTTTTCCAATTGATTAGGTTTGATTTTATTTGTGTGGAAAGTGTTTTGTAGTTTAGTTCGTATCGTTTCTGACTTTTCCTTGGCAGATAGATTCCCAAATATTTTATCCTATCATCTGTTATTTGGAATGGAATTTCTTTTTGTATCTCTTGCTGCTGAACTTTGTTGGTAATATATAAAAATGCTGATGCTTTATGTGGATTAATTTTGAATCCTGCAACTTTGCTAAAGTTGTGAATTGTTTCTAGTAGTTTTTTAGTTGAGTCCCTAGGGTTCTCTTAGTATACCATTATGTCATCTGCAAAGAGTGATAATTTGGTTTCTTCATTACCTACTCTGATTTCTTTTATCTCTTTTTCTTCTCTTATTGCTAAAGGTAACATTTCTAATACAATATTAAATAGTAATGGTGACAGTGGGCAGCCTTGTTTCACTCCTGATCTTATTGGGAATGGTTTTAGTTTGTCTCCATTACATACGATGCTTGCTGATGGTTTTAAATAGATGCTACTGATCATTTTAAGGAAAAACCCATTTATTCCTATACTCTCTAGTGTTTTTAATAGGAAAGGGTGTTGGATTTTATCAAATGCTTTTTCTGCATCTATTGAGATAATCATATGGTTTTTGTTAGTTTGGTTATTAATATAATTAATTATGCTGATAGTTTTCCTAATATTGAACCAGCCCTGCATCCCTGGTTTAAATCCTACTTGGTCATAGTGTACTATCCTGGGGATGACTTTCTGTAATCTCATTGCTAATATCTTATTTAAAATTTTGGCATCAATATTCATTAGGGAAATTGGTCTACAGTTTTCTTTCTGTTTTCACCCTACCTGGTTTAGCTATCAGTACCATATCGGTCTCATAGAAGGAATTTGGCAGTATACCTTCTGTCCCTATTTTCTCAAATAGTTTGTATAGTATTGGACTTAATTGTTCTTTGAATGTTTGGTAAATTCACATGTAAATCCATCTGGCCCTGGAGATTTTTTCTTAGGGAGTTGGTTAATAGCTTGTTCTATTTCTTTTTCTAATATGGAGCTATTTAAATAATTTATATCCTTTACTGTTAACCTGGGCAATATATATTTTTGTAGATATTCCTCCATTTCATTTAGATTATCAAACTTACTGGCATAAAGTTGGGCAAAGTAACTACCAATTATTGCTCTGATTTCCTCTTCTTTGGAGGAAAGTTCTCCCTTATCATTTTTGAGACTAACAATTTGATTTTCCTCTTTGCTTTTTCTTATCAAATTAACTTTAGTTAATTTAGTTTAGGCTTATATATTTTGTTGTTTTTTTCATAGAACCAACTCTTAGTTTTATTTATTAATTCAATAGTTTTCTTATTTTCAATTTTATTAATTTCTCCTTTTATTTTTAGAATTTCCAATTTGGTTTTTAATTGAGGGTTTTTAATTTGTTCTTTTTCTAGTTTTTTTTAATAATAAGCCCAATTCATTGATCTTTTCTTTCTCTATTTTATGCAAGTAAGCATCTAGAGATATAAAATTGCCCCTTATAACCGCTTTGGCCATATCCCACAAATTTTGGTTTGTTGTCTCCTTATTGTCATTCTCCTGGAAAGAAATTATTAATTGTGTCTATGATTTGCTCTTTCACCCATTCATTCTTCAGGATTAGATTATTTAATTTCCAATTAACTTTTGGTTTATTTTCTCCTGGCCTTATATTGCATGTGATTTTTATTGCATCATGATTGGAAAAAAATGCATTTACTATTTCTGCCTTTCTGCATTTGATTTTGAGGTTTTTATGCCCTAACACATGGTCAATTTTTGTATAGGTTCCATGGACTGCTGAGAAAAAAGTAAACTCCCTACTGTCTCCATTCAACTTTCTTCATAGATCTATCATACCTAACTTTTCTAACAATTGGTTTATCTCCCTAGTTTCTTTCTTGTTTATTTTGTGGTTTGATTTATCTAATTCTGAGAGAGCAAGGTTGAGATCCCCCACTAGTATAGTTTGGCTGTCTATTTTTTCTTGCATCTCTCTTAATTTCTCCCCTAAGAATTTGGATGCTATTGCACTTGGTGCGTATATATTTAGTATTGATATTGCTACATTATCTATGGTACCCTTTAATAAAATATAGTTTCCTTCCTTATCTCTTTTGATTAGATCTATCTTGGTTTTTACTTGATCTGAGATAAGGATTGCTACCCCTGCTTTTTTTTTGTTCACCTGAAGCATAATATTTTCTGCTCCAGCCTTTTACCTTCATCCTATATGTGTCACTATATTTTAGATGTGTTTCTTTTAGATAAGATATTGTGGGATTCTGGTTTTTAATCCAGTCTGCTATCCGCTTCCGCTTTATGGGAGAGTTCATCCCATTCACATTCACAGTTAGAATAACTAATTCTTTATTTCCTGCCATCTTATTTACCCAAGTTATGTTTTCCCCTTTCCTTTCCCCTTTCTCTCTTCCCCCCTCCTCAGTACTTTGCTTTTGATGACCCCCTCCCCCAAACAATACTCCACCCTTTAGATCCCCTCCCCCTGTTTTTACTCCTTTCCCCTGATTCTTCTATTTTCCCTTCTATTAGTTTATCCCTTTCTTTTCCTCCTTTCCCTCCCACTTCCCTCTAGCAACAGACAAGTTTCTATGTGAAATCAAGTGTCTTATATACACTTTTAGAGACCAACCTGATGAGAGTAAGATTTACACAATGCTCATCTCCCTCCCCTCTTTCTCTCAATTATATTAAGTTTTCTTTGTCTCTTCAAGAGATTTTACCTTGTTTTTACCTCCTTTTTTTTAGATCTTATTTTACCACTTTTTCCCTCTTTTCCCCAGTATGACAACCTTTCCCCCTCTAGTTCTCTTTTTCATATTATCAAAATAATATCTAGTTAATTATACCCCCAAACTTTAAGTATCTCCCTAGTAAAAATAAAGTTCTCAAGAGTCCTTTCCTTTTTACCTTTTTATGCATCTCTTGAGTTCTGTGTTTGGATGTCAAATTTTTTGTTCAGATCTGGTCTTTTCATTAGAAATAGGTGAAATTCACCTATATCATTGAATGACCATCTTCTTCCCTGGAGGATAATGCTCATTCTAGCTGGATACGTTATTCTTGGCTGTAATCCAAGTTCCTTTGCCCTTCAGAATATCTGGTTCCAGGCCCTTCAATCCTTCAATGTGGAGGCTGACGGATCGTGTGTGATTCTAAATATTGATCCTCGGTATTTGAATTGTTTCTTTCTAGCTGCTAGCAGAATCTTTTCCTTGGTGCGATAGTCCTGAAATTTAGCCACGATATTCCTTGGGGTTTTAATTTTGGGGTCTTTTTCAGGAGGTGATCGGTGAATTCTTTCAATGGTGATTTTGCCTTCTGATTCTACAATCTCAGGGCAGTTTTCTTTCAGGATTTCCTGGAAGATAGTGTTTAGATTCTTTTTTTTCATCATGGCTTTCAGGAAGTCCAATAATCCTTAGATTGTCTCTCCTAGATCTATTTTCCAACTCAGTTGTTTTTCCTAGGAGATATTTCATATTTTCTTCTAATTTTTCAATTTTTTGTTTTTCTTGACTGATTATTGAAGTCTTATTGAGTCATTTACTTGCATTTGTTCAATTCTTATTTTTAAAGTGTTGTTTTCTTCAGTTACCTTTTTAAGCTCCTTTTGTAACTGGACAGTTGAATTTTTTGTTCATTGCACTCTTTTTCCACTTCACTAATTTTATTTTTCAATAAATTGGTGTCTTTTTCATATCTCTTTTGCAGGACATCGTATCCTTCTTGCACTGATTTCAGTTTATTTTCCTATTTATCCTCCAGCTCTCTTTTGAGGTTCTTTATGCAATCTTCCAGAAAGGCCTTTTGAAAAAGGGACCAGTGATGGTCCTTAATAACTTCCTCTGGAATTTTGTCTAAAGGAACCTCAGGATCTGGTTTCATGCCTTCTTTTTCTCGATAAAAGGTGTCTATGGTGAGAGCTCTCTTTTGCTTCTTCATTTTTTTTTTTAGACAGAGTGGATATCTCTTTAAGGTAGGGAAAAAACGGCGGCTGAAGGACTTTGCCCTGGGGCACTTCGGTGAATTAACTTAAGGTGCTCGCTGGTGGGGGCTAGGACTAAGTTGGAATTACTCCTTAAATAAGGCAAATCTGCCAGAACACCTGCCCCCAATCAGGGCAGAGTGTCCCGAGTGCCTCAGATAAACTTCAGGTGTTTGGAATTTGGAGTTTGGAGTTTCTGCCACAGTGAGCTGAGTCCTACCCTCTCTTTCAGCCTACACAGGAGTCCTCTGTTTATCCCTCTCTCTGAGTTAGACAAACCTGATGTGAATTTCTTCAGAGATATCAGCAAGTTGTGTCCAAATATTTCTGGATTCGTTGACTTGAAGATCAGTTCAGAGGCTTATTTTATTTTTGATTTGAGAGAAGATCAGAGGAGGACACAGAGAGTCACGTTTTCACTCCGCCATCTTGGCTCCGCCCCCTTGTAAATTATCACTCTTTGCAGATGATTAGAAGGGAAGGAATAAACTGGGAAACATTTTTACATTAAAGGTTCTAATAAAGGCCTGTTTCTAAAATATATAGAGAATTGATTCACATTTATAAGAATTCAAGCCATTCCTCAACTGATAAATGATCAAAGGATATGAGCAGACAATTTTCAGGGGAAGAAATGAAAAGCATTTCTAGTCATATGAATCCTTTTTGTAGTGGCAAGGAATTGGAAACTGAGTAGATGCCCAGCAATTGGGAAATGGCTGAATAAGTTATGGTGTATGAATGTTATGGAATATTATTGTTCTACAAGAAACAATCAGCCGGATGATTTTTGAGATGCCTGGAGAGAGTTACATGAACTGATGCAAAGTGTAATGAGCAGAATCAGGATCTCATTGTACACAATGATGGTAAGATTATACAATGATTAATTATGTTGTATGTGGCTCTTCTTAATGTGAAACAATTCAGACCAGTTCCAATGATCTTGTGATAATGAGAACCATCTATACCCAGAGAGAGGACTGTGGGAATTGAGTGTGGATTACAGCATAGCATTTTTACTTCTTTTGTTGTTGATTGCTTGAATTTTATTTTCTTTCTCACTTTTTAAATTTTTGATCTGATTCTTCGTGTGCAGAAAGATAATTGTATAAATATGTATGCCTATATTGGATTTACATATATTTTCCATGTTTAACATATATTGGATTACTTGCCATCTAGAGAGAGGGGGTGGGGTGAAGGGGAGGAAATTGGAATACAAGGTTTTGCAAGGGTCAATTGTGAAAATTTATCCTTGCATATGTTTTGAAAATAAAAAGCTTCAATAAAAAAGCAAAAAAAAATTCAGTTGTTTAACACATTGAATTTCTTACCTTCTAGGTGAGATTATGGGGGGAAAGGAAAGGAAAAAAATTTTTGCATGAGTGAATGTTGAAAATTACCTGTGCATATGATTTGAAAATAAAAAAAAAGCTTTAATAAAAATAAAATAATGTAAAATGACTAATTGTAGTCCTAACTAAAAAAGCCAAAAAAGTAAAAAGAGCTCTTAGGATGGATTTGTCAGTACTGCAAAACATGCTTGATTGAACATAACCATTTTTAGTTTATAGGGGCCATCTCATCCAAAGTGTCTTAACATGTGGGTTGTAACTTAATATGAGGCAATGTAACAATGTAAGGGGTCACAAAATTGTTATTTGTTAAGAGTAAATGCTTGATTTGTATATCTATTTATATATCTTTGTATCTGGGTATGTGTAAAAATTTCTTGGGCAAAAAGGTGTCATGAGTGGAAATAGTTTAAGAAACTTTAATTCTAATTTAACTGCATCATTCTGCAGTTGAAGATGCCTGCTTAGGCTCAGCAAATTTAACTTTTAGTCCCATATCAATCTTTTTTTTTTCACCAAGAATATATCAATCATTAAGCTGGCTGAGAATTTAATGCTGGGAATATTTTCCAGGTACAGATTGAAATCAGTGGCTTCTAAAGTCTCTTGCAACTTTTAAAATTTTTTTTAAAAGCTTTTAACTATTTATATGAAAATACTCACTCTCTTTCTTCCTTAGAATGACCCTGGGAACATGCTTAATGCCCATCTAATTAATTTCCTATGTGTTACTGAAGGTAAATGAGAGTGACTAAAATGTTTCAAATTCTTCATGTTGATAAAGTAGTTTGAAATATTTTATTTTGAGTCATTCTATGAAACATGTTCTTTTTTAAATTGGGAAGATGATGATGGTGGTAGTAGTGGTGGATAACAGTTATTTAGATCTGTGTCAAAAAGAAGGCAAACACTTGTTCTCATGATAGGTTCCAGGAAAGCCAATTCTAGCTACTGTCTGTTAGATTCCCTCTCTGGTTTTCTTCATTTCCTTCAGTTAAGGAAGAATGAGGAAACTGCACACATGGCTGACTATCTGCCATGAGCTCCTTCCAACTTTCTTAAATCCTGATGGCTCAGTTAATGTTCTAACATCTTAAATTCCTTTTTTAATCACCTCTCCTCTGTAATCTGCAGTCATAGAGAAAGCTCCTACTGAAATATCTGAAGATTATTCAAGAAAGAACAGTAAACTAGTGAATCTTAGCATTCTTATGTCTTTGGTACAGAGACATTTCTTTCTCTGACCATTACAGATGGTTTCTGGGATAATTTGTTTCTTTATTGTAAAGTGATATGCTCTAAAGACGTATCAAATGATTTTCAGTCAGAGAGCTCCTATCAGTCTTGCCCCTTCCTTAAATTACTTGCTGAAAAGACATCGAAAACTTCTGGTTAAGCTAAGAGATGAGAGGGCTGAGAAATCTGGAGAGATTCAACATGGCTTGAGAGGTAGCTTTATCAGAAGCCATCTTATACTGTGCTTTCAGGAAAGAATTGAACAACTATGTAGCAGGAATTATATCACAAAGTTTAAAAATAAATCATTAGAATATGTGATTTTTTAACCTTTGCCATTGTTTTTTGAATAGAAGGTAAATCAGCTGCTGTAAAATTTGCATGGATTCCCAGGTAAATCTTTCTATTTGGATACCACATAAATAAAGATAGTTTACATACCTTAGGTTAATACCACTTGATCTGAAAAAACAGTTTTGACACATAAGTGAGTTATAGTAGGCTGATAAAGTGCATTAAAATCCAGACATACCATGTCATTCCTTTCTGAATTCTTTAGTAACTTTTTCTGACAAATCTTGAAGGACTTTTTCTTTTGAAATTTTTCTCTATCTTACAATGATGATAATTCTTGTAAAACTTTTTTTTGCTTATTTGCATTTTTTGGTTTATTACTTTTATGTTTCAAATTGCAAATTCATTTAAAAAATAATCTGGTCCTCCCTCTACTTTCCTTCCCCATTGAAAAAATAAAAAAAAAACAAACAAAAACAAATTCAAAAAGTAAGCACCTCAGTACATTTCTATATACTGTAGTAAAAAACATTCCCACATAAGTCATGCTTTTAAAATGTATTTTTCTATTTGGATTTTACGTTCCTCACTTTTCTTTTGGCAAATGAGTGACACAATTCATCTTCATGCTCATGGACTTGTAGTTTATTTTTGTGTTAAACAGAGTTGTAAAGTCTTTCAATGTTGTTTTTCTTTATGATGTCATATAAATTTTTCACCTACTTTTGTTCACTTTGCATCAATCAAATCATACAAATCTTCCCAGTTTTCTTTGAATTTGTTAATTTCATAATTTCTTATGGCACAATGATGTTACATTATATTCATATACCAAAATTTGTTTAGACATCCCACAAGTGAAAGATACTTCCTTAGTTTCTAATTTGTTTTATATTTGAATGTATAGATCCTTTTCTTCTTTATTTAATTTCCTTGGGGTTAAACCTATTAATACTATAGATAGATCAAAAGGTGTATAAACAGTTTGGTAACTTTCTGGATATAGTGTTAAATTTCTTTCCAGAATGGCTGATCAATTCATGGTTAAACCAATTGTACATTTCATACCTGTTTTCCCACATTCCCTCA
This sequence comes from Myrmecobius fasciatus, assembly GCA_023553655.1. Classification (NCBI taxonomy): domain Eukaryota; kingdom Metazoa; phylum Chordata; class Mammalia; order Dasyuromorphia; family Myrmecobiidae; genus Myrmecobius; species Myrmecobius fasciatus. The sequence continues at coordinate 17,881 of JAJPUD010002314.1, read as the reverse complement.
GTCAATGTAATGTTTGTAATTTTTCTCTTTTGTCATCTTTGTCAATCTGATAGGTGTGCTTTATGTGCTTTATACTGCATTTCTCTGATTGTTAGTGATTTGGAATGTTTTTGTATGATTGCTGCTAGCTTGAATTTTTAATTTTTTTATATTCATATGTTTTGACCATTTATTTATTGGGACACAGCTTTTAATTTTACAAATCTGAATCACTTCCATATGTGTACATGTATGTTCATGTATATATACATACATATATATATATATATAACAGAACACCAAAAACAACAATAACTTCTATATAGCATCTTAAAATATACTAAACACTTAAAATATCTTATTTAATACTTAAGTAGTCCTATTTTAGAAAAAAGGAATTGAACAAGATATTAATCAACTCTAAGGGCCAGATGAATTTATATGTGAATTCTGCCAAACATTTAAAGAACAATTAAATCCAATACTATGTAAACTATTTGGAAAAAATAGGGTGAGAAGGAGTTCTACCAAATTCTTTTTATAACACAGATGTGGTGCTGATACTTAAACCATTTGCTCTGAAGCAGAGAAAGGAAAGTTGCAGGATACAAAATAAAGCCAAATAAATCATCAGCATTTTTATGTTACCAACAAAGCCCAGCAGCAAGAGATACAAAGAGAAATTCCATTTAAAATAATTGTAGATAATATAAAATATTTGGGAGTCTACTTGCCAAGGCAAAGTCAAAAACTATATGAACAAAATTACAAAACATTTTTCACACAAAGTCAGATCTAATCAATTGGAAAAATAATGTTATGGAATATTATTGTTCTATAAGAAATGATCCAGAGGATAATTTCAGAGAGGTCTGGAGAGACTTAGGTGAAATGATGCTAAGTGAAGTGAATAGAACTAGGAGAACATTGCACATAGCCAGTAAGATTATAGAATGATCAGTTTTGATGGATGTGGCTCTTTTCAGCAGTGAGGTGATTCAGGCCATTTCCAAAGGTCTTGTGGTGAAGAGAGCCATCTACACCCAAAGAGGTGACTGTGGGAACTGAGTGTGTATCACAACATAGGATTTTAACTTTTTGTTGTTTTTGGCTTGCATTTTGGTTTTTCTCATTTTTTCCTTATTGATCAGATTTTTCTTGTGCAGAAAGATAATTGTGTGTGTGTGTATATATATGTATATATACATATATATGTATGCATATTGGATTTAATATGTATTTTAACATGTTTAGCATATATTGGATTACTTGCCATCTGGGGAGGAGGTGGGGAAAGGAGGGAAAAATTTGGAAGACAAGATTTTTCAAGTGTCAATGTTGAAAAATAATCCATGCATATGTTTTGAAAATAAAAAGCTTTAATTAAAAAAATTATAAATTGATCATTGGATCAATTCTGATGGATGTGGCTATTTTCAACAATGAGGTGATTCAGGTTAGTTCCAATGGTCTTGTCTTGAAGAGAGCCATTTGTACACAGAGAAAGGACTGTGGGGATTGTGTATGGATCACAACATGGAAATTTCACTTTTTGTTGTTGTTTGCTTGCATTTTGTTTTCTTTCTCATTTTTTTCCTTTTTGATCTGATTTTTCTTGTGCATAATCATAGAAATATGTATAGAAGAACTGTGCATGTTTAACATATATTGAATTACTTGCTGTCTAGAGAAAGTGAGAGAAAGGGAGGGAAAATTGAAACACAAGGTTTTACAAGGGTGAATGTTGAAAATTATTTATGTATATTTATTGAAAATTTTAAAAAATCATGACTCTAGAGGGTAGATTTTATTATTATTATTATTTTATAAACTAGGAAATTGAGGCAGACAGATTAAGCCATTTGTCCAGGGTTCTAGGCCCAAAAAATATATGAGGCCAGATTTGATTTCAACTCCACCAGAAATTTTATGATTACATGGTCAACTGACCAAGCAATCCATAAACATTAATTAGTTCTTATTATGTGTTATATGCTATACTATATTTGGATAGTGCAAAGACAAAGGTGAAATAGTTTCTTTTCTTAAGGAACTTTTATTCTATAAAGGTATAAAATATATTCATATCAATAAGTACAAAATATCTATAAAAGAAAGGAATGGTAATCTTATATAGATATAGAACAATAATTAATGGACCAGTGTCAATTTGGAGAAAGATCTATGGTTCAGTCTCCAGTCCTACATTTTACTAATTCTGTAGTCTTGATCCAATGATGATCTCTAATCCTCAGTTCCTTTACTTGTAAACTATATGATCAACTTCCCAGAGTTGTTATAAGAAAAGTACTTTCTCAATCTTATAGAAATATGAATTAATAAAGATATAAAAACATAAAAAGAGAACACAGAACAGCAAAAATTCCAAGACAAAGAAAAATAAGGCAATTGATGAGAACCAAAGAGAAATGCTTTCTATTTCATGTCTAATAAGATGAGAAATTCTTCAGATACCATTTCTAACAAATGTCTTTTGTGCATGGGAAGAAGAGAGTTAATGATACAATATTAATGATGATTATCTTTCATTTTACTGATCAACCAAATGATGAGTTAAATGTGAAGTAAAAATACTATAGAGGATTAAAATCCATAGATAACATGATAGTTTAGAGTGGATAGAAAAATGATCCAGGTGTCAGTAAATTTGAATCCTAACTCAGATACATATTAGTTATATAAACATGCATAAATCTCTTAACTTTTCTTTAGTCCCAGTTCATGTGCAAATGGGGAGAGTAATAGTGTAAACTTCACAGATTTTTTGTGAAGAAAAATTGAGATAATATATCCATAAATCTATATCTATAAATAAACATATCTATATCTATCTATATATACACACATAGTCTTTTTTTATAAAATGTAAAACATGACATACATATATCTACTACTACTGGAATGATCACTGAATTATGGACTTTTGAGAGAGAAAGGCTTAATCAGTTAGTTAGCTTGCACAACCCTAAATTAGTATGTCATTTCAATCAGTAAAGTATCTCTTGATTTTCCAGTTACAGTGGTCTTTTATTATAGGACTCATAGATTATCCATCACTTTCTTTGAAAGATTATTACAAAATCTGTTCAGGTTCTTTTCCCATTGTTTTCAACAATTGGTACTCTAATTCTCCATTGCAATTTTCTGGCTATACCAAAAGCTTCCTTTTTGTTTCTAGCATTTAAATATCTCCTCTATTTCCTTGGCTAATCTTTATGTGGAATGATTTATTCCTAGATTATTATTTACAGGGATATTAAAGACAATATTTCTGATTATCTGTTTTTTCATTCCTGAATATGAGGTCTGTCTTTGACTTCATGTGCATTAGTTTTCTGTTATATATATGAACTTTTAATACAACATTTCATTTATATAACATTGTCTAACATAGCATCATGAAGAATTTTCGATTAAATTCTGTTGGTTTTCTTTTCTAGATTGTTTTTAATGTAGAGAAAGCATAGACCTACTATTGACCTATCTCACAGAAAAGATGTTTTTTTGTAGCTGATTTTTGTTTACTTGTTTACTACCTTTCTCTCAAATTTAGATCTATTTTTTTCTATTTGGATCCTGACGTACAGATGAAATAATTTATTAAAATCAGGATGTATTACATTTAAAGGTTTTCCTTTCCCTAATTTAGTAAATCCATATACTTGTCAAGGGATTTTGAGGTCTTAAAAATGTGTGTAGCTAGTTAGAGTATTTACAATTTTCTTAATGTTTTCAAACACACTACACTGGAAAGTGAAGCAATTAATCTTGCATTTCAATATCTTTGTTGGAGCAGTAGGAAGAAATCACCGAGACTTGGAATTGAGATCAAGACCCACTTTGGACATTTGCTAGATGAGTGTCCTTTGGGAAATAATTTACTTTCTCTTATCCTCAGTTTCCTTATTTACAAAATGAAATTAATAATGTTTTTAGCATATAGTATATAGATTACACTGGAGATTAAATTATATAGCACATGTAAGACACTTTGTAAAATTTAAAATTCTTTAAATATTAGTCATTATTGTCACACATTATCCCACAATGTGACATGGCTGTGTGTATACATACATACATACATACATAATACACATACATACATATACATATACATGCATATATATATATATATGAAGAGAGAGAGAGGGAGAGAGAGGGAGAGGGAAAGAGAGGAGAGGGAGAGGGAGAGGGGGAGAGGGAGAGGAGGAGGGGGAGAGGGGGAGAGAAAGAAGGAGAGGGAAAGAGAGAGGGCAGGGAATTACTAATTATAATTCTTTAATAAATGGAGGACCAACAAGCCTTCATCTGCCCTGCCACTGAGTACTATGGACCATTGGAACTTTTCATTGTTCAGCTTGTCTTTGGGATTTCTTTTTACTGTATGGTCACTTGTGGTTATATGTTAAAGAACAGAGGACCCCTTCATTTGCTCTGAAGTTGCATTTTTCTGTATATGTTGTTCCTCTCAATTAGAATGTGATCTTATTGAAAGCAGCATTTGTCCTCTTTTTCTATCTGTATTTCCAGTGCTGTTTGGTGCATTTTGTTGTTATTTTTTTCAGTCTTGTATGACACTTCATGACCTAATTTGAGGTTTTCTTGGCAGAGATACTGGAAGGGTTTGCTGTTTGCTTTTCTAGCTCATTTTACAGATGAGGAAACTGAGGCAAAGAGACTTAACAGACTTGCTCAAGTCACACAGCTAGTGTCTGAGGCCATATTTGAATTCAGTTCTTCTTGACTTTAGGCCTGGCATTCTATTCACTGTGCCACCTAGTTGCCCAATTTGACACACAGGAAATGTTTAATAAATATTTCTCTATTCTATTTCATCTATTAGAACATGCCATTTTTCTAGAAGATTTAGTTCTGAATAGAATCTCTGCCAACTCCTTACTAACAAATTATTTGCATTCAGGGGAAACAACCACTGAGCCCTTGAGGAAGAGCAGATTATAGATTAGCTCTATGTAAATACCTAATTTTTCTTCAACATTATATGCAGATCAACTCAAAACATCCTCTTCTCTAAGAGAATTGAATAACACAAGTCAAATACAACAGATAGTTATCAAATAAAAGGTATAACTTCTGTGGTGTATATCTCTTATTACTGCAACATCTTACTAAACCACTGAGGTCAGATTTTTCAGAAAGACCTTTACTGAAAAGTCTCTTTATGTCTGGATGAACACTCATGGAGCTTTAAGGGATGAAAAGGAACTTTGAGGTCATTTTTTCCAACTTCCCACCCTAAAAGAGAACCTCTTCCATCACATCATCCATAACCATCAAGCTTTGAATGTTTCTCCAGACAGGCAACTCAAACTTCATAAAGGAGGCCATTCAAGGTTTTGAATAGCTCCAATTTAGAAAATCTTAGTCTTAATGTCAGAAGGAAATTTAGATGCCATCTAATCCAATCTTTTATTCAATGAATAAATCCTTTCTATGATATTCCTATAACCTCTGCTTAAATCCTTTTAATGATAGAGACATTAGTACCTCAAAGGAGTATTTACTACCCTTGAAAGAGTACATTTGGACAATTCAAATTGTTTATTAAATTAAGTCAAAGTCTGCATTTCTGTTGCTTACGTTGTTCCTTATTTTATTAAATGTCCAATCTTTTTCCCACATATTAGCACTTCAAATATTTGAAACCAATCATGTTTGCATTAAGCTTTTTATCTCCAGATCAATCATCCTCAGTTTTTTTAACTGGTTCTCACATGTTTTAATTTTGAGCTTTTTTTTTCAACCAACTTGATTGCACCCTGTAAAATATCTCTGTTAAAATATAGTACCTAGAATTGCATGAAATGCTTCTTCATGAATAATCTGACAAATTCATCTCTCCTGTTCTTGTCAATTATTTAATACCAGATTACATTAACATTCTTGGCAATCATGTCAAGTTCTTGATTCATATTGGATTTTTGGTCAAATAAATCCCTATGTCATTTTCATCTGAACTTTTGCTTAGACATAGATAATCACACCCAGGGAGACAGAACATTGATTTCTAGAATCAGGAAAATAGGTGCAATTGCTAATAGCCCTATTGAAGACATTGGTCTCCCTCCTGCTCTGAAGATGAGTGAAAGGAACATACAAAATCAAGTAAAGCCCAGGTTTCTAGACTTCACAGGTATGAAGAACTTGCTCAATAGAAACTCTAATATACTAGTTTTCATTACTTAGCCATAGTTTCTCTGTTGTGGATTGTTGTTCTCTTTTAAGAGGAAGAGGTTGATAATTTTTTCCAGAATTCTTTTATATTTCTGAATATGATCTCACCAACTTTTAGAGATATCTTCTTTCATCCTTCAAATATTTTAGTGGATCAGTGATCTCATCAATTTTGACATTTGCTTCTCCAGTGTACATCACCACATTTCATGCTTTCTCATCCTGAATGAATCCTATCCATGTCCTTCTACAGATTCTCCCCAGAGGATATAGCCAATGTGGGAAATAGGGGATATATATATATATATATATATTATATATATATATGATAGGTGTAATGTGGAGTATATATCTTTAAGCCTATTAAATTTTGTGAACACCCATGGACCACGTGGTCCAGCTATTACATGTCAATCTTGCTATAAGAATAGGTCATCCCTTTTACTAATTATATAATTCTTAATAATATTCTTTATAGTTCTTCTTAAAGAATTACTATAAATATTCTATAAACTGTCAGTGCTAGAAAATTAAATCTCCTTTTGTTAGAAACTTTGTTTCTGATTAGCTAAATCATATATCTGTGTATGTATGTATATGCACATGTACATATATACATACATATATGTGCATGTACATATAGAGGGATTGATAACCCTTTATCTTTCTATCTATCCATCTATTGATGTATAAAGCATGGATTTATCCACAGTTCCTTTCTTGGATTCTTTGTTAAATGAATTACCTAGCATATCTACCTCCATTGTAACACATTCCATGACACAATGATTTTCAGAGTGTTCACATGGATTCTTGAAAGTCCTTAAGATCTCTTCAATGAGTCCACTAGGTCAAAATTATTTTTATAATAATGCTAATATTCTTTCATTTCAAATATGTTAAATATTGATACATATAACTCATATAAAACCATATGATGTCATTAATTTTTGAGGGGCAAGGATCCTGAGATCAAAATTTTAAAAACTGTTGCCATTAGCATCTATTATGATACTTGTGCATGTATATAATATATAATTATATAATATATAATATACCTATTATAGGTTTAGGTGTATATACACTTATACATGCATATGTATGCATAATATTGTATGCATATACACATATATACATACACATAAGAGTTACTTATATGTATGATTTGTATATTTGCATGTGTATGCATGTATTTAGTCTGTGTCTACTCTTTCCCTTTCTTTCAATTTAAAACCCCTCACATTATTTTGCAACACTCCAGGCAAACATTTTTTTTTAACTTTTATTAAAGCTTTTTATTTACAGAATATGTGAGTAATTTTTCTACATTAACCTTTGCAAAATTTTCTGTTCCAAATTTTTCCCTCCTTCCCCCCACTCCCTCTCCTAGATGGCAATTAGTCTAATACATGTTAAATATGTTAAAATATATGATAAATCCAATATGTGTATACGTATCTATACAGTTATCTTGCTGTGTAAGAACAATCAGATCTAGAAAGAGAAAAAAAAACAACCTAAGAAGGAAAACAAAATGCAAGTAAACATTCACAAAAAGCATTAAAATGCTATATTGCGGTCCACACTCAGTTCCCACAGGCCTCTCTAGATGTATATGACTTTCTTCATCTCTGAACAATAGGAACTGGTTTGAATCACCTCGTTGTTGAAGAGAACCATGTCCATCAGAATTGATCATCATATAGTTTTGTTGATGTGTATAATGATCTCCTGGTTCCGCTCATTTAGCATCAGTTCATGTAGATTTCTCCAGGCCTCTCTAAAATCATCTTGTTGGTTGTTTCTTATAGAACAATAATATTCATAACATTTATATACCATAATTTATTCAGCCATTCTCCAATTTATGGTCATTGACTCAGTTTCCAGTTTCTTGCCACTATAAAAAGGGCTGCCCCAAACATTTTTGCACATGTGGGTCCCTTTCCTTCTTTTAAGATCTCTTGGGATACAAGCCCAGTAGAAACACTGCTGGGAATGCCCAGTTTGATAACTTTTTGAGCATAGTTCCAAATTGCTCTCCAGAATGGTTGAATCCATTTACAATTCCACCAACAATTTATCAATGTCCCAGTTTTCGCACATCTTCTCCAACATTTGTCATTACCTTTTCCTGTCATCTTAGCCAATCTGACTGGTGTGTAGTGGTATCTCAGAGTTGTCTTAATTTGCATTTCTCTGATCAATAGTGATTTGGAGCACCTTTTCATATGCTGAAATATACTATATTCAATTTCTTCATTTGAAAATTGTCTGTTCATATCATTTGACCATTTATCAATTGGAGAATGGCTTGAATGCTTATAAATTTGAGTCAATTTTCTATATATTTTAGAAATGAGGCCTTTCTTAGAACCTTTGCATGTAAAAAAAAGTTTTCTCATTTTGTTACTTCCCTTCTAATCTTGTCTGAATTTGTTTTGTTTGTACAAAAACTTTTTAACTTGATATAGTCAAAATTATATATTTTGTTATTAATAATGATCTCTAGGTCTTCTTTGGTCACAAATTCCTTCCTCCTCCACAGATCTGAGAGGTAAACTAATTTGTTTATAATATTATTCTTTATGTCTAGATCATGAATTCATTTTGACCTCATCTTGGTATATGGTGTTATTTGTGGGTCAATGCCTAGTTTCTTCCATACTAGATTCCAATTTTTCCCAGCAATTTTTGTCAAATTGTGAGTTTTTATCTTCAAACCTGGGGTCTTTGGGTTTGTCAAACACTAGACTGCTATAGTCATCGACTATTTTGTACTGTGAACCTAATCTATTCCACTAGCCAGTACCAAATGGTTTAGATGACTGCTGCTTTATAATATAGTTTTAGATCTGGAACAGCTATGCCACATTTATTTGCTTTCTTTTTCATTAATTCCCTTGAAATTCTTGACCTTTTGTTCTTCCAGATAAATTTTGTTATTTATTCTAGGTCAGTAAAAGAATTTCTTGGGAGTTTGATTGGTATAGCACTAAATAATTAGATTAGTTTAGGTAGTATTGTCATTTTTATTATATTCACTTGACCTATCCAAGAGCACTTGATATTTTTCCAATTGTTTAGATCTGACTTTATTTGTATGGAAAGTATTTTGTAGTTTTGCTTATATAGTTCCCGACTTTCCTTGCAGGCAAACTTATTTTTAACCAGATCTTCCTAGGTTCACATTGATGAAGAATTACTCCCATCTAGCTTTTGAGATGTGATCTAGAATCCTAATATTTTTTCTCAGATATCATTTTCTTAATAGGATATTTAGGGGCAGCTAGGTGGTGCAGTGGATAGAGCACCAGCCTTGAAGTCAGGAGGCCCTAAGTTCAAATTTGGCTTCAGACACTTAACACTTCCTATCTGTGTGATCCTGAACAACTTACTTAACACCAATTGCCTCAGCAAAAAAAAAAAAAAAAAATATTCATTTACAACCCCCTTGTCTCTTTAGAAGTCTTCACCTTAATTGATAATAATGACAAATGTATCTCAAAAGTCTTCAGTTTCTTACATAGGTCTTCATAATCTCCATTTTTATTAAATTATCCCTTAACATGATAGCTGTAGAGACAGTTTTGTTGATAGGAAGGAGAATAAGCTTATATGAAACTTTGTGTCAAACTTGTCAAGATGTGGAGATTCTGGTTACTTGAATGACTCTCTTTTATTTGCATTTTCCCTTTGTTGCGTGAAACCTAGGAAAAACTTGTCCACTTGACAAGCTACTTAGTATCTTGGACACAAAATAAGGAGAGGGTACAATATTAATTTAGGGGGAAAAGATAACAAAGTTTTGTGTGTTGTCAATGATAATTCTTAGCCATGAGACACTCTGTCTTTTGCTTTTGAAATACTTCCTTAATACTAGGCATACCTTTCTTAGAAGTTGCAAGACTTTCTCCAATCGACAAATGGTCAAAGGATATGAACAGACAATTTTCAGATGATGAAATAAAAACTATTTCTAGTCATATGAAAAGGTGCTCCAAATCACTACTGATCAGAGAAATGCAAATTAAGATGTAATGTAATTAACAATGTAATGTTTCAAACCAGTTCCAATTGTTCAGTGAAGAAAACCATACACACCCAGAGAGAGGGACATGAAATGTGGACCACAACATAACATTTTCAGGCTCTCGATTAATTGTCCTAACCATACTAAATTTCCAAATGCCAGATAGAGATATGCTGTTTATTTTTCCAAGAACTTCTAATCTCTTAGTTGTATATGAATTTTCAAAGTAAATTTTTTGGACTATTAAACACATTAACTAAATATAAAATACTCTTATTCCAAGACTATCATATTTTCCCATTTGAATTTAGTACTATTTGTGACAATTCCTCCTCTTTTTTAGTGATATAATTAATTTTATTAATGGCATTTAAATTTAATAATTGCAACTATTTCATAGAATGAACATCATATCTCATCTCAATAATTTGTAGGTGTATTTTTGTATAGAAATTAGCTTTTTCTAGGTATGCTTATCTAGATTAAATTTACCTTTTTGTCAATGGATTTACATATGTGCTAATGTGTTCATTAAGATTTAAGTATTTTAAGTGTTTTCTCCTCTCAGAACTCTCAGTGATCTCATTATCATCATCATCATCAACACAACCAAAACTTGATAAGACACCATAGAAATCATAGTTTTGTAGGAAGTATGCAAAGTATCACAATAAACATAGAGCCTATACTCAAGAAACTCACAATCTGTATGAGATAAAATAATTAATAGAGCACCCAACACTTAATTTTATAAGTTTTTGCCAGGAATTTGTGAACTTTAAGAACAGTAATAATAACTTTCATCATAATTATTCTGTAGTGTGATCCTGCATCTTTAATTTTTTACCTTTAAAATGTTATGCTGAAAAAAATGAATGTTTAAAAAAATTTAAAAATGTTATGCTGAAATGAAGGTGTCCTAGCTGTACCAGATCTAAAACTATATTATAAAGCAGAGGTCATCAGAACCATTTGGTACTGGCTAAGAAATAGACCGGTTGATCAGTGGAATAGATTAGGTTCACAGAATAAAATAGTCAATGACTGTAGCAGTTCAGTGTTTGACTTTTGGGATAAGAACTCACTATTTGACAAAAACTGCTGGGAAAATCGAAAATAAATATGGCAGAAACTAGGAATTGACCCACACTTAACACCATATATCAAGATAAAGTCAAAATGGATTCATGATTTAGACTTAAAGAATATTATAAACAAATTAGAAGAACAAAGGATAGTTTACTTCTCAGATCTGTGGAGGAGGAAGGAATTTCTGACCAAAGAAGAACTAGAAATCATTATTGATCACAAAATAGATAATTTTGATTATATTAAATTAAAAAGGTTTTGTATAAACAAAATTACTGCAGGCAAGATTAGAAGGGAAGCAACAAAATGGAAAATATTTTTACATTCAAACGTTCTGATAAAGGCCTCATTTCTAAAATATATAGAGAATTGACTCAAATTTATAAGAATTCAAGCCATTGTTCAATTGATAAATGGTCAAAGGATATGAATAGACAATTTTCAGATGAATAAATCGAATGTATTATATTTCAGCATATGAAAAGTTGCTCCAAATCACTATTGATCAGAGAAATACAAATTAAAACAACTCTGAGATACCACTATACACCTGTCAGATTGGCTAAGATAACAGGAAAAGATAATGATGAATGATGGAGGGGATATGGGAAAACTGGGACACTGATACATTGTTGGTGGAACTGTGAACAGATTCAACCATTGTAGAGAGCAATTTGGAACTATGCTCAAAAAGTTATCAAAGTGTGCATATCCTTTGATCCAGCAGTGTTTTTACTGAGCTTATATCCCAAAGAGATCTTAAAGGAAGGAAAGGGCCCCATGTGTGCAAGAATGTTTGTGGCAGCCCTTTTTGTAGTGGCAAGAAACTGGAAACTGAAAGGATGCCCATCAATTCGAGAATGGCTGAATAAATTATGGTATATGAATGTTATGGGATATTATTGTTTTGTAAGAAACGACCAGCAGGATGATTTCAGAGAGGCCTGGAGAGACCTATATGAACTGATGCTAAGTGAAATGAGCAGAACCAGGAGATCATTATACACGGCAACAGGAAGACTAAACCATGAGCAATTCTGAGGACATGGCTCTCTTCAACAATGAGATGACTCAAACCCATTACAATTGTTCAGTGACTAAGAGAACCATCTATACCCAGAGGAAGGACTGTAGGAACTGAATATGGACCACAACATAGCATTCTCATTCTCTCTGTTGTTGTTTGCCTGTATTTTGTTTTCTTTCTTAGTTTTTTTTTTCTTCTTGTTCTGATTTTTCCTGTGAAGCAAGATAACTGCATAACTATAAATCCAAATATTGGATTTAGCATATATTTTAACATATTTAACATGTATTGGACTGCCATCTAGGGGAGGGGGTAGGGAAAGTAGGGGATAATTTGGAACAGAAGGCTTTGCAAGGGTCAGGGTTGAAAAATTACACATGATATGTTTTGTAAATAAAAAAGCTTTAATAAAAAATGTTATGCTGATAATGGACCCATGGACTTTTCCAAAATGCTAAATGGAGATTAAAAAATTAGGAACTATTGATTATACAAACACCCAAACAATATCACCTGAAATGTTCATGTGAGATTATTTCTCAAGGAAGATCCTTGGAGTTCATCTTGACTTTACAGATCTCTAACTCCATCAGTTTATAGATAAGGAAAAAGATTCAAAAAATCACAAGGTGGTAGGTAGAATTTGGACTCAGACACACATCTTCAGTACATTGCCTTTCTACCTCATCTTGTCTTTCAGGTATTTAGAAACATTTCTATGGTGAAGGTAGGTTCAGACTATACTTAAGTAATATGAATAATGCATTTGAAGGCATAGGTAGAGCCAGAAGTCTTGAGTTCAATTCTGGAATTCTCTTCCTACTTGTGTGGTCTTAGGCAAGTCATAGAATCTCCTGGTCCTCAGTTATCTTTTCTGTAAAACAGAAGATCAGGAAGGAGAGAAGGAGTTGGATTTAATCATTTCTAAGATCCTTTCCAGCTTCCAAAATCAATGAAAGCATGAGTATATGTGATTACAGGTCTAGATCAGCTCCAGGAAAAAGTCTTTGGTACTGGAAATCAATAGAAGAATGTATAACTATTAGTGTAATTATCTTACTCTTGGGTCACAGTTTGAGCTGTCAAATGTCTAAAACAAAATTCTAAAGAATTTCATAGGAGGAAGCAATCTTCCCCATCTATAGAAGTTGAATAGTTTTATCTTCTATATTTCAAGTAATTATTTGTTATTTTGTATGTTTATTTCAAAAAATGGATGTGTTCAATGATTCAATTCAATTCTACAAGTATTTATTGCATTCTCTATGTGCTGGGTAATAGAGGTAGAAGACAAAAATAAATGAGAATTATCCCTGCCTTCAAGAACTTGTCCATTAACCAACTGTTAATTGAAAATGAACTATTGTTCATTTGTTAATGAACAAATTAAAAATGTGCTAACTAATTGGATGGAGTCCAGAAAATGAAGTATGTAGTTACTTACCTTTCAGAAGACACTATGACAAGATAGAATTAGATTAATATCTATCATAGTATCATAGATTTAGAGCTATAGTAGATACTAGAAATCATATAGTTTAATTCCCTCATTTCAAAAATGAGGAAACTGAAGTCTCAAGATGCTTTCACTTCAATATCTTGGGATAATTCTTGGGGCTTTTTACATGTAGGTTCTTAATATATTATTATTATCTATTTCTGCTATTAAGAATTTAGTCACATAGAAAAGATTTAAAAAAAAAAAACAAGATTTTTCAAGTTCATTTTATACTTACTTCCTGAGTTGGTGACTGGCAGCTTATTTTCCTAAGTCTGGCTGCCAGTGTGGAATGCTTTGGTAGGTGACTGGAAGTGAGGGACAATCCTTTTGGCAGAGGCTCTTATTTACAGTTTTTACTGGAGGGTAGCCAGCCAGGAAGCCAGATCAGGGCAGATTCAAGGAACAGGCAATATAGGAAACACACATGAAATTACTACCATGACCTGCCTTCAAAGTATTGTTCTAATTGTCTAAAAATATACAAACATATTTTACTGAAGTGATTTCATCCATTTGGGGATTTCCTCCCAAGCCACATCAACACTATATAAAAAAATGACCACCACTCAGCAACAATCCACACTAAAGCTTTACCAAAGCTTTTCATAAATGTGTATGTGTTTGGCTGGTCAAATGTGGTAGAAAATTACCCCTAGGTTTTGAGTGCTGGGCAATCATTTTCCTAAGACACAATATATTATTGCTATACTTTATTAATAATATATATTATATGATTATATTTTATAATTTTATAACTATATGTTATATAATAAAAAAATTTTATAATTATAATTTATAATGCAATATACTTTTTTTTTAAAAACCTTCTAACAAATATTTATTTTTCAAAAAAGATCTATCTGTGTTTGTTTCTATCATCTACTTATCTGGGTAAATAGGTATCTATTTAGGCATTTATATAGGTACCTAGCTGTCTATCTATCTTAGTTTAAACATAGAATATAGACCATAGACCTCCTTCTTTTCAAGGAGGTTGCAAAATATTATAACTTCCCTTTTAGGGGAGGCTCACATTGAAGGATATTTTCAATTCCTGGAACAAGGAGCTGGTATCCTCGAGTGATTTCTGCTCTGCTTTTCTTGGATGCTATTGCTTTGGGGTTATCTATTACCTGCAAGATCAATTGTTTCTCACATGCTATTGAAATAGATCATCTCATGATGGAGGCAGAGCTGACACAATGCTATACAGAAGGCATTTGGTCCAGTGGCATACAACATGTGGTTTGTCCTCTCTGACTACCAACTTCATTAAATTTCTTTGTGGTAGGTAGTTCAGTGAAATCAATAGGGCATTCGACTGGACTTCTTACTGAGTAGAGGACATAAATTACTGGCAATGGCTACTTTTCTGCTAACCAAAAAGAGTTATATAGTAACAATAGGACTAAGGTGTAGCTTCAAATTTTGTTCTTAAAATTCAGCTCACTGTTGAACAACAAAAAAAAAGTACTTTCTCAGAAACACTCTTAAATTGCTCTTCCATTCTGCTTCTTCTCTCAGGAAAATGACTAATAGACCAAAGTAAAATAGATAAATGTGGACTTTTTAGTTCCCTCTCATGATGAATGTTGCCGAAGGTTGAGCAATCAGGTAAAGAAAAGCTAAGAAAATGTAATGCAGCAGCTTGGAACTAGAAATCTAATGAACATGCTAAATTCTTCAAGGCCAGGACACAAAGCCTAAATGAAGTAGAAGAAAGACCTCACTTTCTCCCCCACCCCACCCCAGGTCATTATGGAAGGCAATTCAATAAAAAGAATGGATTGTATAATGGATAAGGCACTGGATGGTGCTAGGTCCGGAGGCTAGGCTACTGATCCTTATTCTGTCAATAATAACCTTTATGAATTTGAGCCATTAATTTCAAGTCTCTGGATCTGAGATCTTATCTGCAATGATGTGATTCGACTATATAGACTATGAAGTGTATAGAAGTTCAAAAACCCTAATATTCTAATTCTAAGTAAGCATCTGCTTAATGGCTTTTGAATTATGGATCAGTCTCTGTTTGGTTATGATTATGTCACTCATTGAATACTTCAAGTGACAAATCAAGTCATGTGATCCCTCAGAGTTATTGGCAACTCTCTCAGACTATGTTTCAGAGATGCTGCATGACATCAATGGAATTGATAGCATCTTATGAAATTATGCATTCTGAGATCATAATTCCAATATAATTATTGATGCAGACCAAAGTAGCATTAACAATATTGGGGAGAAAGTCAGAATTTATATTAATTATGTAGACTAATATTCTAAAGAGGTTTGAGATCACATAGTTATATACCCTTCTGTCTTGTTTTGACATAACTTAGTTTTTTTT